>LR990040.1:10005000-10381756 GCA_905147135.1 Blastobasis lacticolella | reverse complement strand
CTTAAGTAACCGTGTTCGTAGACGAGTCCGATTGGAGTTCACTGGGCTCTTGCGGTGTCTTCTGGGGTTGTCGTTCTTGGACATGCCCGATTTTTATCAGTTCAACATGTCTTATTTCGCTTCCTTGTCAAACATAGCGTCAATGTAGGTATTTCAGCCGGTTTCGACGTCAATGTTTTGTCACTTGATACTTGATCACGATGACTCGATGGGGTAGGGCGAGGCAGGTCGATGAGGGGGGTATTTTCAAGCCGGCGACTGTAGCGCTCTGTCCATCGCACGCGCCAACTTCTGCAAAGTTGCATCGCTCAGCATTGCGTATCCAGAGGCGTGGCAGACGTTCGAAAATATCTCCGTCTCGAGTTCGTCTAACTCCGGCGTTGATGTATTGCCAGGAATATTTAGTTTTCGGTCCTGCGCTTCCCGTAATATTTTGACGTCGTGGATGACAACGCGCGGCTGTAGCGCTCTGTCTATCGCACGCGCCAACTTCTGCAAAGTTGCATCGCTCAGCATTGCGTATCCAGAGGCGGGGCAGACGTTTGAAAATATCTCCGTCTCGAGTTCGTCTAACTCCGGCGCTGATGTGTTGCCAGGAATATTTCGTTTTCGATCTTGCGCTTCCCGTATTATTTTGACGTCGTGGATGACAACGCGCGATGACACTGTAAAAAAGAAGAAAACTATTAATATTTTTCAACTAAGTTCATCATGAAATGAAATCATGGCGGCTGCCCGGATAGGTAAACAATACAAATTTTATATGAATGTTCGATTTATTAATACCTTCAAGTATAAAAACAAGGCAGGTATACTTACTTGATACATCACGATGCCGTTGAGCTCGACGCGCAAATTTCATCACTCCATTTTTTCGTAAACGTTTTACGGAGTTGGGATATGGGCCCTGAAATAATGAAAATAATATTAAAACCATGTTGTTACTGTTAACTTGACATGAGCTGTGTCCAACGTTCAATGTTGAACAAAACATTAAACATTTAAAAAGTTTCTATAATTAAGTAAAATACGGCAATATCATAATTAAACGGCCACTACATCAATACAAATAAAAGAACTGCCTTACATACCTGATATTGAACATCAGCGGGATTTGAGATACAAAAACCTCGTTCGGGACTGAAGCCGAGTCGAATATTACTGGCCCACGGATTCATTTTTATATAATAATTATCCTTAGCAAACTGAGGTGTGAATGCGACAAGAGCACTATGCAAAATGCAACTGCATGAACCTGGAGGCTTTCATTTAAACTTATATAGAGGACTACCCCTAAGCAATCCTTTGTTTAGATTTTTTACCTGCGCGCGGTGACCCTTGGCCTTGCGCTTCAGTTATCTCTGATGTAAACTGATATGCGTTTGTGCCTAATGACTGGCTAGGGCCTCAAGTCGTTATGTTGTCACCGACAACTGGGTGGATTTTTACCAAAAAGTATGTTACAAATTATCAGAAAACAAATAAATAGTGTCGCGCCAATTTGAAACAACACAATAATTGGGTTAAAAGTGCGTACAAAAATAAGTATTTAAATAATAAGAAAATTAGTCTGCTTTAGTTTACTAATAATATATGATATTATTATTATTACGAATAATATTGTAAGAATTAAGGTATACCTAATCGAGCGACCTGGCCGTCCTTTTTCCAATCATTGCACAGGTTCTAAATCTAAATGAATACTTATTTAAACCATTTGTCTGTGATGCAACCAGTTCCCAAGTGATATCACATCAAATTGGTACTTCCGACATAGACGTCATAACGCCAATGACACTTTCATCGTAGTTTCCGTACAACAATGCGTTTTGAAAGATAGAGACGAAATATTGACACTTTTGTTTAATCGCCGATTTTGAACATTTTATTCCGATAGTTATTTTACACTTTATGACGGTAGCATTTGGTCGCCGTTTCATATTGTTTATAATTCAATATTGACTTTTAAACTTGGACCAGTGTAATTAAATAGTTAAAATACTTCTCATTTTTACATAGATACCAATACGTTTCATTTGATCGTGGAATTTTATGATGGTAGTTTTATGCTAATTTTGTCAGGGCTGATGGTTCTAATCCGTCTCTAGATACCATTCAATTTTAGAGAATGCTGTTGCAGTACACAAATTATAAATAAATCGGACGGAATAATACCGCTGTAGTCGCTACTTAACGTCTGGCGTCTAGTTAATACTACATATTATATTTTTGTGTAAATAATATTGTTGTTTTTTATTTATTTAGAACCTACTTACTTTTCATAATACCTATATTATTTGGATACGGAAAAGGTAATTGCTAGATACCTACCTATCATTCTGAGTACCAAATGTCTGTATGTATTCAAATGGAAGCAAAAATGTACAAGTAGGTATACCTACATTTTCCATCAGATATCAAAATTCGATCGGTTGTGTGTGAAAAATGCATTAATGAAAATACCAAGTTTGCAGATAAATATATAGTTTATTAAAAATAATTTGACAAACATGAAATATCTTAGGCACTAATCTCCTTGCACCAATAGTTGTAACATCATAGAGATATTAACTAACGTACGTAACGTGTATAACAAAAATGAAGAATAACTTAAGTAACCGTGTTCGTAGACGAGTCCGATTGGAGTTCACTGGGCTCTTGCGGTGTCTTCTGGGGTTGTCGTTCTTGGACATGCCCGATTTTTATCAGTTCAACATGTCTTATTTCGCTTCCTTGTCAAACATAGCGTCAATGTAGGTATTTCAGCCGGTTTCGACGTCAATGTTTTGTCACTTGATACTTGATCACGATGACTCGATGGGGTAGGGCGAGGCAGGTCGATGAGGGGGATATTTTCAAGCCGGCGACTGTAGCGCTCTGTCCATCGCACGCGCCAACTTCTGCAAAGTTGCATCGCTCAGCATTGCGTATCCAGAGGCGGGGCAGACGTTTGAAAATATCTCCGTCTCGAGTTCGTCTAACTCCGGCGCTGATGTGTTGCCAGGAATATATCGTTTTCGGTCTTGCGCTTCCCGTATTATTTTGACGTCGTGGATGACAACGCGCGGTGACACTGTAAAAAAGAAGAAAACTATTAATATTTTTCAACTAAGTTCATCATGAAATGAAATCATGGCGGCTGCCCGGATAGGTATACAATACAAATACTATATGAATGTTCGAACTATTAATACCTTCAAGTATAAAAACAAGGCAGGTATACTTACTTGATACATCACGATGCCGTTGAGCTCGACGCGCAGATTTCATCACTCCATTTTTTCGTAAACGTTTTACGGAGTTGGGATATGGGCCCTGAAATAATGAAAATAATATTAAAACCATGTTGTTACTGTTAACTTGACATGAGCTGTGTCCAACGTTCAATGTTGAACAAAACATTAAACATTTAAAAAGTTTCTATAATTAAGTAAAATACGGCAATATCATAATTAAACGGCCACTACATCAATACAAATAAAAGAACTGCCTTACATACCTGATATTGAACATCAGCGGGATTTGAGATCCAAAAACCTCGTTCGGGACTGAAGCCGAGTCGAATATTACTGGCCCACGGATTCATTTTTATATAATAATTATCCTTAGCAAACTGAGGTGTGAACGCGACAAGAGCACTGTGCAAAATGCAACTGCATGAACCTGGAGGCTTTCATTTAAACTTATATAGAGGACTACCCCTAAGCAATCCTTTGTTTAGATTTTTTACCTGCGCGCGGTGACCCTTGGCCTTGCGCTTCAGTTATCTCTGATGTAAACTGATATGCGTTTGTGCCTAATGACTGGCTAGGGCCTCAAGTCGTTATGTTGTCACCGACAACTGGGTGGATTTTTACCAAAAAGTATGTTACAAATTATCAGAAAACAAATAAATAGTGTCGCGCCAATTTGAAACAACACAATAATTGGGTTAAAAGTGCGTACAAAAATAAGTATTTAAATAATAAGAAAATTAGTCTGCTTTAGTTTACTAATAATATATCGTCGCAGGAAAGGCAAATTTACTGAAGCTCCAAATGACCATTTCGAGAAAAAGCCGTTTTAATTTATTTTTTTTCGTTTTTAATTCATAACTTTTTTCCCAGCACACGAATTTCGATGACGTCAAGGTAAACTTTTATTAATTTGTCATTTTCTATGTCCAGAAGTACAAACCATAATAATTGGACTGCTGGTTTGTGATATAGTGGCGCTTGAGTAAAAATGACTTCAATTTACAGTAAAGCAAAATTTCATAACCGCCATTTGATTCAAATATTTATAGCAATCAAAATTACTTATAACTCTTACGTATAAAAATTGGAAAATGACAAATTTTCTGGAACTATAACAATAATGTAATGTTCGTAATCTTAAATTACTGAAAGGACTTTTACAAGTCTGGTTTCATCATGTCAAAACAACTTAAAAATGATCGGCTCATTATGTTGAATCACTAAAATTCCTTAAAGGTAAGGTTATTGTTTTAGTTTTTTCGAGTAAAAGTCGTAAGAGATAATTACTTTTGTGTAATCACACCTTTAAAACTACTTATAACTTCAGTTAATACACAAAAAGAGCTACTTAAATACTGTAGTGCCAAAATTAAAGTTAGTTGAACCATAAATAATAACGTATACTCCATTACTAATGTGTAAGAGTAAAGTCTTAATTGCTTATGATTATGAAAATTCCTATCTTTTTTTAATAATCTTACGTAAATTAGTAGGGCATTGAGATGGGCTTGAGCTGGGCTGCCTCCTCTGATAAGAGCTCAGCTCTTAAATTGGATAGATAGCTGGGCAAAGGCCTCCTATTTGAGTTAAGAGGGAAATAGTTTCGAGAAATAAATTGAAATACAGCTGTTAATTCGTATTTTTATTTATTTGTAAATTAATTAAAGTTTATTTGTATTTTTTGTATTTTTCCAACTGAGTAAATGGATTTGACGCCACTGCTCGTCAACTTTCGCAACATCTTCTTGATTTTTATTAAAATGTAACATCAGGTCAGCTATCGACTCTTTGTTGTGAGACAGTGTGCAATCTACACTGATTCTTTTAATATTTTTCATTAGTCTTAAGTTTTCGGGCAATCTGTTTTTCAGTTCATGAACCAAATGTACAATGTACAATGGTGCACCTGTTACGTATTATTTCTTCTTCATTCGGTGGAAGTCCTTTTTCTTTCATCGTTAACACATGAGATTCAAATCTGTACCCCCAATAACATTTCTTATCTACAAAATCTTGAATATTTTGCGTAAAAATATCTACTTTCTGAGTAGGCAATATTATTTTGGCAACAAGTGAATCAATCAAATTTGTAAATTCGTCATACAGTTTTGTATGATCTGCATCTTTCGATTCAAATAATTTATTAACTCTGTTAACGTCAGTGAGAATTGCAAACATAAATGCAATGTACGCATAATTTACGTCATCTGAATACATTCCATGCAGCAATTCTGCTGTGTAACATCTTTCTTTCAATTTGGCCATATTAAAGTGTGTTTTTAGTTCCAACCATTGTGTGTAAATGCGTGCCACTGCGGACTCTACAGAAAGCCACCTAGTTTGACAAGATTGTACAATTTTTAAAGGATCATGACCGTCGTTTATAAGTTTGTATAGTTCTTTATAAGCAGCTTGCTTCGACGAAGAACGGCTGAACCAATCATATGTTTCTTTAATAATGAATTCGAGATTTCTGGGTAAAAATTGCTTTGTTACTGCCGATACTGCTAACTGCAGAGAATGGCATATGCAGCGCACCAAAACTAGATTCGGCAAATCTCTTTTCAGTTTGGCATATACACCGTTATTTACTCCGGTGATTACGGAAGCATTATCTGTTCCGATGCCCATTAAGTTTTGTAGAGGTATATTGAATTCAGCGAGTGTCGCTTTCAAGGTACCAACAATCCCGTCTGCATCACACTCGTTCAGCATTGGAAGATCTAAAAATGTAGATATAATTTTTTCGTAAGTGCATCTGTAATAAATAATTATTATTCCCAAATATTTATGAACGGAAATATCGGTTGATTCGTCAATCAATAAACTATAGGGTTGATCTTTTAAATCTTCTCTTAAGTTTTCTGAGAAATGGGGTGACAGAACATTTTTTATGATTTGGGTACATTTTGTCCTATGTAAGTGAATTTTTTCATCCTCCTTGTGCATGTGATTAACCATTTCTCCCATATGATCCACTACACGTAGGCTGGTATGTGCCGCTGTAAATAATGCTAGCCTAGCTTCTTCTTTCTTTTTTCCGATGCTGTCTGGTTTAAAAGACAACTTTGGTTGCGTAGCTATAATCTGTAAAGAAACGGAATCTACTTTATAATGATCAGATGTAAAGAAGAGAAGAACCTACTTACTCTTTCAAAATTGATGTATACCTATGATATTATATTAATTACGTACGTACCTTTGAATTTTGCAAGTGCTTTTTGGATAATCCATGATTCTTTAAATCTCCATAATGATTCCTTAAAATTGAACCACATAATTAGCACTTAGCAACTGGACCACCAGTACTTTCCACCACTTGTAACCAGTCCTTTAATTGTGAGTCACGTAACCAACATTCACGGAACTTTTAGGTATACTGTGGCTTAGGCATATTCGTTTTACAAAATTAAAAAAATAAAACATTCAATGTCGTGCCGATGCAAAACCAAAACTGTACTAAGGTATATTTTTGTGCATGCATACGAAACAAACATATACAAACCTTGATATTTCAAATCAAATTTGACCTAGTAGTCATACAAATAAAGACTATAATTAAACTAATTTAAGAAATTGACAAACTCTTTTCGGGGAATACCCGACAAACATTACCTAGGAGTGTTGCCTACATATAAAAAAATATACCCATCATGTAATGTAAAGTTCTTTCCTGAAAATATGTAAATTGTGCTGGTGGTTAAATGTCTAGCCGTACCACTAAATGAAACAATCTAAGCCACTAGAAAAATCCACTAGCCACTAAAACCAAAATTTGTCCGCTAAAATGCTAATCTAAACCACCAGATCTAGTGGAAAGTCCACTGAGTTGGCAACACTGGCTACGCGGCGTACGCGCGGGTTATAATCAGGTTTTGCAGTATTGTAGCTCCATATTTTTTACTTTAGCAACGTAAATGACGTATTGACCAGCTTTCTTTTTTTACTTCTATAACTTTTGCTAAAATATTACTTCACAGTAAAGATACTGAAAGTCAAAAACTTGCTCAATAACAGTAAGGCAAATTTACTTATACGCCACTTCCTGCATAAAAATGGAAAGACTAATATTCTTACAAGCCTCTAACCTATTATAAATACATCAATTCAAAATTACTTATACCAACTTTTATGTTTGTTTCGAGTAGTCCAAAAATGCTTATAAAATATTAGCTTTTAAATTGCCGGATGCCAAATTTACTTAAAATTTATTTGTAATTTATTGCGGGAAAACAAAATTACTTAGGTGACAGGCACGAATAAAATGCCAAAAAAGTGTCGCTTAAGGACTCAGGCTGATGAAAAATCCCCTTTTTTTCCATTTACTCAAACGCCAAAACAGTGATCGTATCGCTATGGGACCCAGACTGATCGACGCAGAAAAAAACGCTGATTCCGAATATCTATATAACTCAATATGCCTATTTTGGCGCTTCAGTAATTCTGCCTTTCTTGCGACGATGTGTTTATATCTTATGAAATATGATTGGAATGAATATTATATGTACATACAAGTAACAGGCTGTGATAATGATAAAGTAAACGACAGTGAGATAGAAAGTACTATTTTAATTTATAAAACAATTTATATAAGTCTTATGCTAAAAACTTGATAGGTCCATATCAAAATCTCGTTAACAATATCTATATAAAAGAAAATTTAGGAAAAATTCAAGAATAGAGAATGTTTTAGTAAATAAAGCTGAGAAAACCCGGGCAAAGCCAGGGTGGATAGTTAATAATACATAACTGCATGAATCGTAGATGTTATGGGTGACAGTTACCGCTCTCCATCAGGTGGACTGAATGCTTGTTTGTCACGAGAGTATAAAAATTATGATCTGGCAGCCCATAACCTCTGTACCAGCAAGTCCCTGACATCTGCGTCAGCAGTGTCTTGCAGCTCTTGGCTGAGCTGACTGCGCTGGATAGCTCGCTGATCGGTGGCGGTGAGTTGGGGTATCGGCACATTATGTGCATTAGCTATATTATGTAGCACAACGCATGCATTCACTATTTTCCCTGCTTTCTCAGGGTTATAGTGAAGCACACGGTGTGCCAACAAACACCTCCACCGTGCCTTGAGTACCCCAAAACACCGTTCAACAACGTTGCGTGTGCTGCAGTGGAGCTTTGTGTAATACTCCTCTGGAGAATTCTCTGCAGCTCTCAATATCGGGGTCATCATATAACCTCTTTGAGCGAATCCAGAATCACCTAAAACAAACACAATAAGTCACATAGAGCTGTCAAGCTATCACCTTGGTATTCATTAATGTCAATTATTTACTTACCCAAGAGCCAGTCTCTCTCTATATTCAAGTTCAGCTGCTCCATGAAAGTTTTAACCTCCCCTTGACCCCAAATAAAACTGTCATGGGCTGCTCCTCCATATGATGCATCCACGTGCATTACGTTTAGGTATCGATCACATATCTGAAACAAGTATATTATTGTTGATGTTACCAAATAGGGGAATATAATTGTTATTAGGGATAAGCTCGCATTTGTATATTTTATTATTGTATTTTCGATGAGTTGTTGTGCAATAAAGAGTATAATAATATATAATGTTTTGGTATTTTTTCTTAATCTTAAATTTATCTGTAATTAAATTACATTGTAAAAAACTTACAACTATCACATTGAGGGAGTGGTAACCCTTTCTATTATAGTACGCCGCTTCGTGCACGTCTGGCCGTATAATAGCGATGTGGCTGCCATCGATACACCCAATCGTTCCCGGCATTCCAGTCATGTTCATGAAACTAGAAGGAATAGAATAAAAAAATTACAATAAAATTTTAAACACGTTTTACGTCTAATGTCTTTGAAGCTGTTAGCACCCCGTGATGATATATTACATATATCAACTACGGTCAGAACCTGTTTAAATTTACTTATAACAATTCATTTTTTTTAATTATTCCTGACTTCCAACTTTACCTACCCTTATTTAGTTATAAGCATGTAAGAATCAACTTGCGAGTGAAGGGGAATAATAATAGGTAGCCTATGTCCATCCTCATGTGCTAAACTATTTCCATACCAAATTTCATCAAAATAGGTGTAGTGGTTAGCCGTGAGAGCGTAGGTAACAGACAGACAGACGAGAGTTACTTTCGCATTTATAATATATCAACTTTCCGCCCGCGTTGACTGTTGTACCTATATGGTGCGAGCTAGCGAGTGGAAGGGATTAAAAATTAGCCTAAGTCCATCCTCAGGTGCTATACTATCTCCAAAGTCGGTTCATTGATTTGGCCGTACAAGCGTAACAGACAGACAAGAGTTACTTCCACATTTATAATATTAATTAGCAGTTTATAGCAGCATTAGCAGTACATACGTAGACACTTACTCGGTCATAATCCGCTCCCTTCTTTCCCTCTGTGTAGGAAACTGTATATACTTCGCCAGTATTAAGCCAGAATTTAATACGTTCGTGACTTCTTCCAATGCATTACACAGAGCTGGCTGCGACATATTATGCACGAAAGAAGTCGCGACGCTGCGTTGGTATGAACCTCGCGCAAAGAAGCTCAAGGCTGCAAGAACCTATACAAACATGAAAAAAATTTACATATATCAAGTACATAATGTGTCAGTGTTATATGTAGTTGGGTACCTATAGACGACTAGGAACTTACCTTGAGTTCTTGGCGAATCATTGTATTCCGTTTAGGAGCTTGCATGAGTGGCACTATTTCGCGGCATAACCCATGGAAGGCTTCTTTGGTGAAGCGGAACTGCGCCACAAACTCCCTCTCAGGCAGCGCGAAAGGGTTGCTGGCGTCCCTCATGGCACGCCGACTGACCTTTAAGGCCTTCTTTCGACGTTGCTCCTCCGCGAAATGCCAAAGAATTGCGCCTGCCATTATTGTACTGAAATTAATTAGTGCCATTTAAAAGTAACTTCTAGTCTATTTTGAATATACAAAACACAGAAAATATATCCAAAACACAGAGAATATTCAATTCCGATACTTACATTTCCAAGGTAGAAAAAATAAAGATTTATCTCACTAACACTTTACTAACAACAAAAATTTAACAAATAACACAAACAACAAATAACAATTAACAAATTTAAGGAATATAAACAAGATTTTTGTAATAAAACGACGTTTTCGGCGCTCTTGAAACAGCTTTTGAGTTGTTGCAATTGCAACCGGACTGGTTGCGGATTCGAGCTGCCACTTTCATTGCAAGAAAGATACGTAATCGCATTTTCATACGAATAAATTTTATCGATATGTCAAATTCCGGTTGCTATTGCAATGGAGCTTTGTTTGCGACTGAACCCGTCAAATGGAAGATACGTGATCGCAAAAGTGAGAATTTCAACCATTTTGCTTGCAACAGCGCGAGAATAGTTTGATTGTGGTTGAATAAGCTTTTGTGTAATCTTTACTTGTAAGTAATCTTCCTGCACCGCATACCTTTTGTCAATTGTTATCTCTCCTGGTAGACTGGTAGATAATGCTATTTTAGCTTTAAGTCCGCCAATGTACTGTTTGTGCATGAAGTATAAATAAATAAATAAATAAATAAATAGTCGGCAACAGAGTTACGTAATCAGGCTGCAGGTAGCGTCTCATTCAAAGATGGCGGTGAATTGATTATTTTGCCTGGAATTCATGCAATTAAGGATGGTGTAGCGAAAATATTAGCCATTAACTTCGCAAACAAAGAAGCAACTTTAAAAGCCCAAAAACTTGTAGCTCGTGGACGATTCATCCCCCTAAATATTGTTCAAACACCAATTCCCTCCCCTGAACAACAGGTAAATAAAATAAACATCCTTAATCCCACATGTGACCCTAAAGTAAACATTACTGTTAACGTAGTAAATTTAGGACCTGACTTAACAAATGACCAAAGACAGATGTTATTGAATCTATTAAATGAATTCCGTGACTGTTTTGCACTAAATATGACTAAGTTAGGAATGATAAATATATCTGAAATGCACATAAGACTACAAGACGAAACACCTGTATCGTACAAATCTTATCGCCTACCGTATAGCGAAAAATCTATAGTAAGAGACTTAGTTAATGAATTAATCGATAATAATATTATTAGGGAATCAAACTCTTCATATGCCAGTCCCATAGTACTGGTCAAGAAAAAGACCAACGACTATCGTCTCTGCGTCGATTACCGCGCTCTTAATAATAAAAATTATAAAAGATTCTTACCCAATGCCGGTTATCGACGACCAACTAGATCGCTTAAATGATAAACGTTATTTTACAAGCCTCGGCTTAAAGTCTGGCTATTACCAAATACCTATGTCAGAACAATCTAGGCATCTAACAGCCTTCGTAACACCGGATGGGCATTACGAGTATACTAGTGTTTCAACACATGATAAATAAGGCATTAAGGAATCCCAGTTCCGCCATGCACCAAAGACTCCTTTCTGTACATTAGTTGAACACAAACCGATGAATCTGAGACAATCTGAGCCGTCGTCCGCTGGCCAACCGTAGTATCGACAATTGGACTATTTGATAAGTAGAACTCGAGCGCCTGATATGAGGGCCACTCGCGTAGAACCTAGCGAAAATAGTTAAAGTTAAGTTTGAATAAAGTATTGATCTTAGTGCAGAGCCCACAGTAACCCTGTACTTCTCAATTTTTATGTAAATAAATGTTTACTTTACTTGACTTGTTCGCGAGTCTAGATTTACATCGGTTTTTGGAAGCGTAAACTTGTAAGCGAGAGATACCGGCTTCGAATCCTAGTGCCTACATATACCAATGATTCTTTTCTGAGTTATATTCATTAGTTGAACACTAACAGATGCTCTTACAGGGAGGGAAAAATCGTGATGAAACCTGCGCATTCAGAAACTTGAACTTTATTTTATTTGACCATAACTTTTTGCTACAGCGATTCCAGACCTACACACATAGGAAAAGTTATAGAGTTACATATCTCTTAGCATTTTTTGTCATATTGGCTGAATTGTACGAACCTACTTTACCTACCTAAAAGTGTATTATATTAAATATAATAAATCAGAAGCGTCGCGTATTGGTACATAGCCGAATCAAACCTGATACCTCTTTCTTACTAGTCGGATACCCTAACTGCCCCGCGACCGAAGCTCCATGTATATAGTAAGTTTAAATTATTTATTTTTCTAAATTAGAGTAATAAAAACTGGTATTTACATCACCTTGTGTATGTGTATTACACACAACATGTGTTTATAATCTATCGGTTTTCATAATCTTAAGGTGACATAATAAATATAATAAATAAGAGGCGTCGCTCGCGTTTAACTCTATTGTATGATAAGTCTACATTCTATTGAAAAACATTTAAGAACTCACAATTTTTAATTTTAATCCTTGGAGTAGGTACAGAATGAATGTTTTGTATATGTTAGTTCGGAACTCTCTTGGCGCGACTCCTACAACCTACTCGTACTTACCCGTTTTTTTCTTACTGTATAGCGACAACAGATTTGCAATTTTGCTTTTTTACACACGATTATTGTAAACCGGTGCTCGTTCAAAAGACAACGAGTGACTTGAAATGGGTTTATTTTTCACACTGTAAACAAAACATAAGTATTGTTATTCGTGCCCCTAGCCTAGATAACGATCTGCTTCGATTCTCTTTCGAAAGTAAACTGTATTTTCTTTTCAGAGTATTTGTCAGTGTCTATTAGAATTATAATGACTGAAAATCGGCGTCAGGGCAGGCCATCGACCAAGTATTATCATCATCATCATCATCATCACATCCCATAACAGCCTACTGCAGGACTAAGGGCCTCCCCCACGCAGGGAGGGTAAGTGCCATAATCTCCACGCTTGGCAGGCGTGTTGGGGATCGCAGAGATAATAATATAACAATGGAAAATGCTGCTGCCCATTTTCTAGTATGCGAAGACTCTAGACCTTCTGCCTCGAAAACATTAGTCGCCTTGTACGACACCCACGAGTGTAAGGGGTTGATAATATTCTACTTTGCCGGATACTACACGGCCGATGATAAGATGATAGGATCAAGGATAATATATTATATAGGTCAATATAATTAATATTTTTACTATACCGAGTACCTTAAAGTACTTTTAAGATTTATTCATAAATGAATGTGTCAATACAATCTGTTAATAATTACGAGAAGTTATTGTATCAATATTTATTTACAGTTTAAACTATTAAAACAAAACATGTCAATAACAAATTAACAAAAAAACCTTACTTTAACCATATTACTTACATACTCCATTAATTAATACAATTATTATAATTCAAAATTTATGCTATTCTTAGAATCAAAACAAATTACATTTTGTGACGTTAGCGGTGGGACCGGCTGCCAACAAAATGGCAGCTGACATTGGAAATCTGATTCGGTGGCTGTACTTGGAGGCATATCTACCGGCTCTAAAGGGGGAAGTTCAAGCGATGATGATGATAAAAGAAAATTGGCTTCGTAATTTTCCTGCCACATGTTCCCAGAAATCTCCAAGTTAGTGTCAAAATTGTAGCCAATGGTTGATACACCGGGTGCTTCCAAATTTGTCACCACAACTGCCGAACTAGAAGGCTTGTTTGGATTGGTAAAGTTGTGGCAACTGACTATTTCCACAGGACATGGTTCATGTGAAAATGTAGACGACTGGCATGGTTGTTCGAAGGAATATTCGAACAACCATGCCAGTCGATAATTCTAATGTGTTGTAATTAATTGCATGTGTCCTAAATAAAGTTACTTTACCTAGATGTGACCACAGTAACTACTATATTTTACTCAATACAATGTTAAAAAGGTTTGTATTGTTATAAGTAGATAAATATTTCTTTTCTAAATATAATTCTATGCTTCCGATTTTTAATTAAAAATTAAATTGGTACTTAATGTAGGTTAAAAATTGTACATTGAAGTGATCATTTTTTTTTCTGAATAGGTATGTGTTATTGCAAATCTATATTACCCACCTACTAATACCCATTTATACATGTAAGGTGACATATTCGGACGGGTAGGGATTTGTACCTAAACCTGTACCAAATGTTGCAACCATTTCATAATTATTTCAATCATCAAGTCAAGTCAAGTCAAGTCAAATAATTTTTATTCAATTTAGGTTTACAAAACTCTTATGAACGTCATAAAACACAAAATAATATTTACAAATAACATTTAGAAAAATAGGGCTGCGGGCCGTGGCAACATTGAGCCGGTGTGCCTTCCAGACATTATTAGTCCCAGAATTGGACTGACTGTCACTGTTACCTTGACAGTTTGACTTACCGCCCGAATCAACGGTGCACGGTGCCGCGCCGCGTGCGTTGTTTTTGTGCACATATAACATAAATATTATACGAACACGAAAAAAACTATATATCAAAGGTGACAACTGTAAAACCTAATAATTAATGGCTAAATCACAACCATACGAATTTTCCAGTAGGTACACAGTGCATACCTGTGAATATGCAACAATTAAAGTAAACATAACCTAATTAACAGTGCATTCACATTTTAGCTCGTTTATGAAGAAGTACATTAAGAGGAAATAAGTCTTGCAATGTATGAACATCTTTTACGTATGACTTGAAACTTACGTAACAAATGATGGATAACATAATGGAATTTACGGTAAGGTAGTTTTCACGTTCTAAATTACATTACTATTACAATTATTATAAATACACGATTCAATGAATCAATTGATCTAATATTACAAATGTCAATAGTTTATTCACTTAAACAATACAATAAATAATATAAAAATGATTAATTCGAAATTACCCATGATTAAATGTCAAGATACTAATATAATTATGAACGTCAACATGTAAAATTAGAATTAAATAAATGAAAAAATAATGCTTATTTCAGGTTCAGGTTCAAACTATACCCAGGGATTTTTGTCTTCATTGTAATCATTTATTTTGTAATATGCTTTCTTCAGTAATACTTTCTTAATAAATGACTTAAACTCATTGAAAGGCAAACTCTGAACCTCCTCTGGTAACTTATTAAAGAAAGGAACACAGTGGCCAATGAAGCAGGATTTGACCTTGGACAGTCGGAAGCGCTCCACCGCCAGCCTGTTCCTGTGTCGAGTGTTATAACTGTGTTTGTCTGAGTTTTTGCAATAGGAATCAATGTTTTTGTAAGTGTGCATCAAATTATAATATATATACTGGGATGCCACAGTTAAAATACCCATATCTTTAAAAAGTTCTCTTAATGAGACTCGTGGACCCATCAAATCATTCATTGTAATAAGATTCATTGATCAGATTTCTATGATCTGGATTCTGGACGCATTTAGAGTGAGTGAATAGGCCGGTCCTCGATAGGCATCTAGGTCCTAGATACTCTGTCTTCGGCCGTAACATTACTTACCAAGAGGTGAGATGGCGGTCGGCCTAGATAATTTTTTTTATAAAAAAAAATTACTCGATGCCGGATACTTTTTGGCCTATAGCCGGCCAAATTAGTGATTGGTTTTGCTTTGCTGGCGGTTGAATGCGCGTTGAAGAGCGCCGGGCCTCGACTCGTATACTAACCTATGCTCTTATGGTGAGGGAAAATATCGAGATAAAACCTGCATATTCAGGCGATTATGTGTATCCATTACCCGATCTGGTCAAGTCCCCTGTTAACAGGGTCGCGGAGGTCTGATGTACCAAATCCTGGGTTATGGTTAAGGCGGACCGGGCCCTTGCACGCAAGAGCACAACCAGGCCCTTAACGCCAAGATGACCTTAGCTGGCGGTTGGAGATCGTACTGTTGGAAATAATTCATAGGACTCGCTGCTTACCATTTTCATGGAGGTCATCCCTCTAAAACATTTAGCCGTGTACGACATCCGTTAGTCGAAGGGGCCTATGCTACATTCTGCTTTGTGGTAACAAATATGACGATCCGAGAGAGTTGCTAGTTGCAATCCTACTTCATACTGTGCTACTAATACTTCCTATCTAGTTTGCCAACTTAGTGGCATAAAACATACTCTACGTATTATAAATGTGAAGGCTATAATGTACTACCGCAATCCAATGTGATTCCCGCAAGAATATGCCATAAACCAATTTTACGTGAAGTAATTGGAGGGCAATTAGTCCTATTTTTACAAGTATATATATTATGATTTACTCTCGCATGTTCAATTCATATCGTATCGTGAATAGTCGTATCTGGTTTCTCATATCAACGATAAAATGGTAACAGAATCAGTTATCTTCTTATTTTATTTACATGGAAAACTAACAGCTAGCTATGAACTATTATGTTAATTATTTTATTCATAACTAATGGACCTGGGACGATCTCGTTCGCGTACACCAACTTTAGCCCTACCTACAATTTTGTTCTTGTTTATAAACCTTCCTCTTGAATCACTCTTATCTATTGTTATCTACCGTATTTAAATCCATTGCGAAGTTAAAAAGATCTTAGCGTATATTGGTATAGACGGCGGAAAGCGACTTTGTTTTGTACTACCTATGTAATATTAAGATAGTCGGTTTTTTGGCATAGATCATATGGTCTGCACAATAATTTGTTTTTAACCTCATTCATAGTAAAGTGGGTTCTGGAAAAGATTAATTATGTTAAAAAGCCAGGGAAACAAACAATACTATTTTTGTATGTATACAGTGTGACAAATACACCCATTTGGCGAAAAGCGATTATAAACGAGCACTGACGATTAACAATAATCGTTTGCAAATGATACGAAACAAAAGACGTTGCAAATGCGGTGTACCACGATAACACCACAACCGGTCCCGTTTGGAGTTTGGACTATCACCGGGTTGTGCGCATATCCATAGTAATGCTAGCTCCTTTTATAGTGGTGGTGGCAGACTTTTATATCATCATCACAGCCCATAACAGTCCACTGCAGGAGTTAGGGCCTCTTCCACGAAAAGGGAGGTTATTGCAATAATCTCTACGCTTGGCACGCGGGTTAGATATCGCAGTGTAATAACAATGGAAAACGCTGCTGCCAATTTTCCAGTCTACGGAGGCGCTTAAATCTTTTGTCTCGAAAACATTAGTTGCCTTGTACGACACCCACGAGTGTAAGGAGTTAATGCTATTCTACTCTGCCGGACACCACACGGCCACGGACTTTTATATACTAGCGTAATAAATCAATGGTGGTCCATAGTCTCGGCCTACCCCACCTGTGGGACACAGGCGTGAGCTTTATGTATGTATGTATGTATAAATCAATGAGTGGTGGGTATATTGATGTGCTGCCTTCTGTATCAACAAACGGCAGTGTAAGTACTCAGGAGTCACGACATGAAGGCTCCGAATTAACAAATATAAAACATTTCATTCACAACTGTTTAGCTCCTCAAATATCTAGTCAAACCAGCCAGTCAGTCAGTTAGACCAGCTTCTACCAGGGTCCGCTTTCCTATCCTGTCTGCTCCACTACGCCAGATCTAGGGCATCCATGCATTGTGACTGGCTCTCTCTCTCTCTCTCGGATTAGGCGACAATCCGTGGCGATTGTTTCTAGAGAAAAAATATATATAGACATACATACGGCAGTATATGGAATAGTTACGCCCAAGACTGAAGAATGGAGAAAAATCAGCCGGAA
The DNA here is from genome assembly GCA_905147135.1 of Blastobasis lacticolella. NCBI lineage: Eukaryota > Metazoa > Arthropoda > Insecta > Lepidoptera > Blastobasidae > Blastobasis > Blastobasis lacticolella. The sequence continues at coordinate 10,363,910 of LR990040.1, read as the reverse complement.
AGCCGACCCTGACAGAAGCCGGGACTAACTGCTTGGATGATGATGATGACATCAGTATATAGAAGTCTTTGCATACAAATATACAAACAAATGCTCGAAAAACATAACTCTCCATTTGATGCAGTCGGGTAATGTACAGCACAGTTACTACCGAAAATTAAAAAGATTATTTATTTAGACGCTTAGTTCTCGAAGTCGTAATTATGGTGTCAAGTTCTTTATCTGTTTATGCAATTGAGATATCGGGCTCAGATTATGTCTGAGATATAGGTGTACAAGGAGTTTGTGGTCGAGGGCACGCAACGCCGGTTTAGTGCGTGTTAAATGTTATGCTAGACAAGAAAAGCAGTACCAACAAGATTCCCGAGTGCGAATGAGTCCAAGCGTCGCTGTGTGGTCGTAGAACTTGTAGAACCGTAGAGCGCGTGGTTCCGCCCACCCGTAGAACTTCTACGGGTGTCTTGTTACGTCACGCGTAGACTGCAACTGGCTTGAATGCTCATTGCTTCAAAAAGCACGTTAAAAACCGTAGGTTCCGATACCTATTAATTGATAGCAGGCGCTGTCATGTCATTAGCCACGTTGCCTTAGGCATTAGCCGTTGAAGGTGGCCACCCAGTTATATCTACGTCATAATGTAAGTTTAACTCAATTAGATATTCGCGTAACCTGCCGTTATCAGGAAAGGGAGACCCAGGAAGCGAGGGATTGACATCGCCGATTTGAATGCGAGAGCCAACGGCTTATCTACACTCCGGATTGATCGCTCAGTGATGATGATGAAAACTTTACAATCAAGGAATAAGAGACTATTAGATGCTCATTGAGAATACCCATAAATACGCACTAGCTACCTTCTAAATCTTATATTTACCTATATAAACAGTAAGCTACTAGATTTTGCCCGGTACCTACTTCGTCTGCGTTCAGTTATTTCCTCGGGAAATATATATCAAAGTCCCGTGACCCAAGATGAGAGGGAGAGTATAATATAACCTTCTTGTAATTATGTAAATGTACAATCTACGATGGCCGTGTGGTGTCCGGCAGAGTAGAATAGCACCAACCCCTTACGCTCATGGGTGTCGTACAAGGCGACTAATGTTTTCGAGGCAAAAGATCAAGAGTCTCCGTAGTCTGGAAAATGGGTAGCAGCATTTTCCATTGTTATACTTAAACACTGCGATCTCCAACCCGCCTGCCAAGCGTGGAGATTATGGCAATAACCTTTCCTTTCGTGGGAGAGGCCCTAAATCCTGCAGTGGACTATTGCGGGTTGTGATGATGATGATGACAATCTACGATGATAGATTTCATTACATGAACATCCAATGCATATTGTAGGTTGTCGCGGCTGTTTTATCAAATCAGTGATAATTATGATCTGTCTAGGCTGATTTGTCTTATTTGGTGAATAAACAATATCCAAAATCAGGCCGTTTTAGTATCAATCACGCTACGTACACGGTGTAAAGATGTGTTGATTTATATAAGAAACACATAGAATGTGAGTTTCAACGAATACTGCTTATCCATTTAGATACATCAAATACCAAATCAATAACCAAATAAAACAAGTCAGTCTGGACAGATTATAGATACCAGAACGAGATAACGTTAAGTCGACCGTAAACAACAATCTTGATGAGCCGGTTTTCTGGCAGGGCCATGTGCACTACACAATAGGTTGTTTGTAACCTCATTAACACTAATTGTAACTGACAAACAAACTGAAAAGAAAGATCTGTTTACTTTCAAGATTCCATGTAGATAAGCTTAGTTTGTTTGTTGTTTGTGACCTTAGTTGATGCCTAGGGACCCAAACAACAATATTTTTGCATACGTAGGTACCTATTGTGTGATAAATATATCCATGGATTTTGTTACCACGATCGAGCACAAACGATTTATAAACTACAATAATCGTGTGTAAAAACAAAATCCCATATCTATGCGTTGTCGATCGGATAAGTATACGAGTAAAAGTGGCGCCGTGAGGGTTCCGAATAACAAAATATACAGATCGAAGTCTGTTTATCTGCTCAAATACCTACTAAAGCAAATTTAGTTGTGGTTAAATAAACTATTTCTCTTAAATTATTGACATAGATCTTTTTTTTATACTACTAAGGCAAGGCGGCAAACAAGCTTACGGCCTGCCTGATGATAAACAGTCACCGCAGCCTATGGACGTTTGCATCACCCACGCGTTGCCGACCCCGTAAAAACCTTTTTAACCCTTTCTTGAAGAACTCCATGTTGTACTCTCCAGGGAAAACCTCTCCAGGTAGTTCATTCCACAACCTTATTGGACCTTAATCGTAATATATTTACCTGTTACAGAGAAAAAGAATGGTGTGCTCGACATACAATTATTTTTCTCGACACACGATGACACGAAAGACAAAAAGTACCAACACAAAATTATCCTATAAGGGTGATTTTTAAAGTTAGTAATTCTGACAATATCACAAAGAACATACCTACTTACATACATACATAAAGCTCGCGCCTTTATCAAAATATATCAAAATACAAAGAAATGTCATCTATGGAATTTAATAGTTATAAAATAAATTGTTCTTTAATCATTATAAATATTGCACAGATTAACTAACATCTTAGATAAATCGGCACCGACGAAAATAACTAACGCAGGTAATTAGATTATCGATTTCGGGCAGCTCTGGCTACGTTCCCTGCCCACAAGGAGACCAACAACCTGTGCTACATCACCAACCTCATCAAGTGCAGTACTACGCGCTGCTCCCCCCCCCCCCCCCGCCGCCGCCGTATAGCGGAGGCCTGGAAGGGTACAACAGAGAACCAGAGCTGTCTGAGTCCTCTACAACGACGGATGCGGCTAGTAATGGCTCTTCGTTGGACCTCTCCTGGATTCACAGTTTAAATTTAGAGGATTAGCTTTGGTTCGTAGATTCTCGTAAGTTTCTCGATATTTGTAACGAAATTTGATTATTGTGTTTTATAAGTCGTACTTAATAAAATATAAATTATTGCACATGTTGTTCACTTTATTCTACCTATATGTAAGACAAGTTCATGGTATCGGTGTTGATACAGTATGTTAACATGCTATTAGCATTTTCTTTGTGTATTATTCATACGTTTATTGGAAAATCTATCAAGTCGGCCCGAGCTATCTTATTTGGTATAGAAGGTATTGTTTATGAGATTTTTAAATGTAAATGTATTTCAAGTGACTTGTTTAGTTAATTTAAGTAGTACTTACAATATTACTTTTTTTATTATACTACGTATAATCTTGTCAAACTAACATGTCTTATGTTTAAACAGATCATAGTGACATACAAGCAGACAATCCACCTGATGGTAAGCGGTAACTGTCGCCCATAAAATCTGCGATTCATGCATGTTGGTTGCTTGTAACCAAAATACAGAACCGCAGGTACGTTGTCACTGTTAGGGCTAAGATAAAAGGCCTCATGCCCGTAATTGCGCTGGCTAACTTATGCTTCATACAGGAAACTTGCGGCTTGGCGGCAGAAATAGATTGGGCGGTGGTACTCATCCATGCGGACTTCTCCGGCTAGACAGAGACTTACCACCACTACCACCTCATTAGTTTTATGATATTTTTTTCTGGAAAACAGTGCCAGAATTATTTTTAACCATGATCGGAGTCGGAGAAAATGTGTCAAATGTCTACAAAAACGATTAATTATTATGCGAAATAAAGAAATTGAAATTGAAATAATGTTTCTGAATCCTTAATCACCATTTCTCATGCCAGAATAGATGAAGATATACCCACTTACTGTTACTTAACTTGCTCAGGCGGCCCTGTTACACGAACAGTCACAAATTCTGCGTGAATTGCATACCGTTTACCACCCTAAGAATTACACTTAAGTGGTATCGCGAGACTGGACTGTACATGGCTACATTGTGCGCCACAAAAAACTGATTTGCTATCTTAGAAGTGTTGAGAAACCACTTCTTGGACGCAGTTGAGATTGGTCGGAGCTTCAATAGGCACGTGGTATCTTTGTTAGCGAACAGACTAGAAAGCAAAGATCGAATCGTCGTGCGAGTTGACAGGAATACTGGGTTGCAAAATTACAAATTTATTATTTACGGATGAGTGTATAGTAGTTCCACGGTTTTTATATGTAGCAAACCAAAATTCACGGGTCTTTGAGTGTAGGCCGTAATACGATGAGCGCCGTGTAAGACGCCCTTCAGCCTACGGAGTGACGATCTTCGCAAGCCCTTGGCAAGGCGTGGTAACGACCTATGTGCAGCAAAGGCCTTGTTGGCCAAGCAAAGGCCAGCAAAGGTCGCAGGCTTGGGCGTTGATGGCGGCGGGATCGTCCTGCACAGGATGGCGAGTGGATGCTTGGCGATGGATAACTATGGCGTCTTTGCCCTCCCTAAGAAATATGCATATATCTAGGTTACTACCTAGTGCGTTACGGTTGCTATCTATTTCTATTTTTTATTTTAATTTTAATATTTGGTATGGTATGGGTACCAAAGAAAAATTTGGATTTTATATTAATAATGTACATTTAATATTATTAGGTGGGTAACATTTGCATATTTAATTCATTGAACATATAATTTAATAAAACATAACAATAATAAAACTCATCGATTTACGACAATTTCGACATTGATACTTATGAATTAATGACATGAATAAGGTATAGGTAGGCTTTTGAGTAGGTAGGTTGTTACTTGTCCTATGCAGACTTGCGAAGGCACATGCTGGTATAATAATATAGGTACAACGACCGATAGAAATTGTCGTATTAATTTTACGTAGATGGTCAGGACAGGCGCGCGTGCGCATGCGTCCCTGTCTGGCAGCGGTTTGTGGCGCGAGGTGGGCCCCGGACGGAGGGCAGGAATTAACTCGGACGGGGTCCGCCTTCCGGCCCCCGGCCGACTACACAAATCACACTGCACATGATACACAAAAACAATACATAATTACGACCAGTATAAGTAGTATTTTAAGTGTATATTTGTGTTTCCTATATATTATTAGCATTTGTCCGTGCCTCGCTCAGCACGTCTCACTGAAAACCAGCGCACCGGTTCACGCCGGGGCATTATGCTGAGTGAGGTCCTTTTTACACAAACACCACCACAACACATTATCTATTACACTACACAATAAATAAATAATCAGATAGGTATTTACATCGGCACTGTGTAATCTATGTTGTACTTATAATTGTATTATAATGTTGTTGTTTGTGTTTATAAATGTTTTTTTCTTTCTTTCTTTCTTTCTAATAGTGGTTGTGCTGGACGAGGTTAACTCTTACATTAAATGTATATTATATACATTTTTGCCGACAAACATACAAATCGTTCCTATAATTCATGTTATAAAAAGGAAAGATTTGACTGCTTGTCGATTTGGCGAGAAATATAGGCTTTATTTTGTGTTTAAAAAATTAGGTTCCTAGGGTACCCGTATAATAGTTTTCTTTTTGTTTCTGTTTCGACTTAAGATATTTCGGTCGGACACTGGATACGGAGCACTTCGTAAAGGACTGACTCGCACTTTATAGGTTTTTATCTAATAGTGATACAGCATCCGGTATCAGTAGCCATACCTTCTTCTTCATCGAGGCAGCTATAGAGTACATCGCCGGAGCGGCATTCGAACCCGGGACCTCTGGCTTACGAGTTGCATACTCTAACCGCTGGGCCACCAACGCTTCTCTTAAATTATTTATATAGAACTTAATATATTTACTCATCACTAAGATAAAGAATGGTGTGCTCGACAGACACACCATTCTTTTTCTCGACCCACGATGACACGATAGACAAAAAATACCATACCAATATATCCTATTATTTTACGTTTAGGGGTTCACAACCGTGTAAAAATTTGTTATGCTGACAATATCACAAATAACATACCTACTTACATACATATTTAAAGCTCGCGCATTAATTACACATGAGGGGTAGGCAGAAACTATAAATAAATATCATCGATGGAATGGTTATGATTCTTTAATTGTTTATTACTAGCGACCCGCCTCGGCTTCACACGGGTTTTCTCGGCTTCTCTATAAAAAATAATCTAACTTACTGTAAAACCGCATTCAAGTATTGGTGGTATAGGAGTAATTAGCGGAGATACTTACAGCGGAAAGCTACTGTAATTTATACTATGTATAGATATCGATTTATGGACCGCCACTTTGCTCTGTGCTGACTAACTCCGTACCGAACCGGGTCTTCTACTTCCTATTCTGGGAGGGAGGCCTGCGGGGCCTGAGGCTTGGCCTCGTACCCGAGCGGCTTTGGGTGGGACCCATCACGGCTCACTCCAGGTCCTCTTGGGCCATAAGCTCCCAAAAGGCCCGGATGCCTTCTGCGAATAGCCCTAGCCATACAAAGCATACCTATTCACCGTTCCGTTCCGTTCCGTTCAGGTACAACACCAGCCAGAAATGCTTTTGCAAGGGTGTATGTAGATCATATCAGCAAGAACCGGGTACGGCGTCGCCATCATCGGTGGTTTCCTCGCCTGTACTTGTATTTTTAGCAACCAAGCCCAGTGGTTGTCACGGGTCTCACCCAAAGAGCATCAGATGTGGGAGTTGTTGATTTTAGGTGACACCAGACCTCGTCCTCTACTGATTTGCGCTACCTCCAGCCCGAGATACCAGTGCGTACGCAGATGCGAAGGGGAGTGTAGGGCTGTCGCAGTCAGGATGGGAGCGAAAGGATTTGGAGCCGACAAGAATACTAGCATCGAGTCAGTTTGAAGGAGGATAGATAGAGGAGGATATTCGTACTTTTTGTGTAATATAATAAAGAAGGATGGTAAGGACTGCTGTGGTTGTTCGCCTGTGTTTTATACAATTTCGTCTGTCATGGGATGCTGTGAGATACGTCTCTAAATATTTTATTTCCTGCACGGGTTAGATTGACACTCCCCCTAGATAGACACTGCTGGGAGCAGTCCCGTTAGGTGAGTTGGATGGATCTCTGATTATTAATTTTATCTTGGAACCATTTATAACAAGTCCTACCGAATTAAGTAATATTTTTATTGTCTAGTCCAATATGACTACATCCGTTCCAATTAGAATCAGGTCGTCGGCAAATGAAAGGAAAGCGGCATTGTAATTTTATGGTCCCGATCCAAAGTAAGCTCGTCGTCTACCTCCTTAAGTGTTCGCAGCACTTCGTCCATGACTAGGGTAAAATAGTCTGGGTGATAGTGGAGATCCCTGCTGAACTCCTTTTCCTATGTTTATGATATCGGAGTTCTGGCCGCACAATAAGGTAAGGGTTTTTTCCTACATATTCATATTCATTTATTCGTAGTAATAAGCATACATCGTCATTTAAAATAGTTTCATACAGGCCTCTATATAGAGGAGTATATATCTGAGTGCTTTGAGATTTACCGTGTCGAAGGTTTTTTCTATGTTGAGGGTTGCGACATATGTTTTGGTGCCTGCTTTCCAAATGGAATCAAGTACTCTTCTTATAGTAAACATGTGGTCATCCGTCGAACGAACTTGTAGGAGAGCCACTTGCTAACACGTATGTATTAGTTTATCCAGTTTCCATCGGTGGAAACCTGTAATTGGCTTTGTGCTGCCAGTATTATTTTATATTGTAATCATCGCTGTTAGTCTCCTTGAGTAAATAAAATAAAATAAAATACCGCTAGCAGCTGAGATGGAATTCACCGCTAGGATAAAAAATTGAAATTCTAGAAAAATCAAACTGCACGTGCGGAGCATGCGTTTAATTACTGTAGTTAGTAAATAATAGTTATTTACTAACTATCTATGGGAATTTGGATCGGTACCCAATACGTAATTACTAAGTACTTATCCAACTACTTCTTTGGACGTCATGACTAACCCGTTTTTGAACTGCGTTGATTAACTTGGAAGTAGCATTCTTCCCATGCAAGTCAATACGTTTTTAAATTCGTATGTAACGTTTTGTATGGGTATTACCACAAACGGTCATTTCTTGGAGATAATTATTAGTTTGTTGCTCTGCCACTCTTTTCATAGACCCAGATAAAGGCAATTGGAATTGGAGGGAATGGAATTTTACAAACAAACATCACATCTCGGCTTTTAGGTTGAATAGTAAAGGTAATCTGTCTATAACTGATACATTCTGATACCTATCTATAGGTAGATGTCGCATAATTTTTACTAAGAAAAAATTTACAACTATTAACAAATCATGTTCTATAATATAAGAACGTAAGAAATCCTACTCATCCTGGATCATGGTGGTCAAGGCAGACCCCAGGCCCTCGTGCGCGAGAGCACAACCGAAACCATAACGCCACGATGATTGTTATACTATACGGGACTTTGTATGTATTCGTATGGTTCTGTATTGTTTTTATTCAACCAGGACCAATGAAAATTGGTACTCCTATAAAATACACAGTTGGCCAACCTAATCTTAGGGAGAATAAGGTGATATAAAGCAATTTCCTATTTGCAGTATCCTGTACAGTGATCGGACCACTCATATGTATTCCTAGTTGGATGGTAATAATCACGACCTCTTTTAATGAATGGTCTTTAAATAATAACAAGATAAATTTTTTTTCAGACAGTGCATTAAAATATATTACCTAGCTAATGTTTAGCGACCGCGAAAATATTGGTATTTTGGTAATGTCATATAATATCTGAACCGATTTTAATTGAAGAGAGCTAACAACCCAATTCAACTAGTTTTCAAAAGGAAAAATACCGCATTATGCTGAGGAGGTCCACATGCCATGGCGCAGACAATGCCACCAGAAATGTTTATTGACTATTTGTTGCTGAGTATCTTATGTGTACTTCCTTATGTATTCTGTGACCCTGCTACCTCCTACAGATTGGGTCATCGTTAAACATTCAGTCGCCTGAATGTGCAGGTTTCATCATGATGTTTTCTCTAACAGTAAGAGTATCGGTTAGTATTCAACTAATGTACATAACTCCGAGAAAAGTTATTGGTACATGGTCACAGTGGGATTCTAACCCGATACCTCTAGCTTACAAATCGAATGCCGTGACTACTCAGCCATCGACGATCCTCCTGCTAAATCTTTAAATTTTAGCGTAATTATCAGGCAGGTGGAGCGACTCAGTCAAGCCTGAGGAGTTCGTCTACCAATGCTCTAATTTTCGCCGCCAAGCAACAATGTTCGCTTGTTGTGTTCCGCTTTGAAGGATAAGGTAGCCAGCGAACAGCCAGGCAAGAGGCATTTCATCTAAGTCCTTACAGTGACCACGCGCCTGCGGCCTTTATTATACCAGCACCCTCAATTAATGAAACGTAGATGTTATGGGCGACAGTTACCGCTTACCATCAGGTGAGCCGTCTGCTCGTTTGTCCTAACGTAAATAATGGTGTCTGGGAAAAAAACAAGGGGTCGTCACTCGCGTCGAACTCATTGTATGAAAAATCTACATTCTCTTGAATTACGTTTAAAAAGTCATAATTTTAAATTTTTAATGCTTTGAGTAGGTACAAAATGAATGGCAGATTGAATGTTACAGTCTACTAATATTTACCCGATATGTTTTCTTCCTACACAGCGACAACACATTTGCGATTTTGATTTTGTAAACAGGAATATTGTAAACGGGTGCTCGTTTAAAGACAACGATTGACTTCAAATGGGTTTATTTTTAAATTGTTATTCGTGGCCTTAGCCTAAATAACGATCTGCTACGATTCTCTTTCGTAAGTAAACAGTCTTTTCTGTTGAAATTATTAGCCACTGTCTATCAGAATTATTATTAGTTTGAAATCAAACTATTGTATAGCTAACTTATCCACTTAGGTACTAATAAAAATAGGAGCAAGCTCTTTTCCATTACTCCATCCGCATAATTTGGTTATGGTATACCTATTACCGCGAGAAACAAACTAAATTTCGGTACCCTGCCTATGATATTCGCTCGACGCTCGCTACTTTGACCTATAATATCAAACCAACAGCACATAACAGATCACTGCCGGACTTGAGCCTACTCCACATCAGTGGAGTATGTACCTCAACTCATAACTGAACGTTGGTGCTACATCTACCCTGACGGAAGCTGAACAGCACCACCCGTAAGTAAAAAAAATTTACTCAGTTTATAGCATATTGCTATATACTGAGTGAATATAGTCTAAATGTATTAATGGAATAGGAAATAATACCTCATTTAATGGTTAAAAAGGAGAGAGTGGGAAAGTCGGAAGTAAACATACAGTGCCCACCGATTAATATTGTAAGTCTAAACAAATACTTACATGCATATGCTGTGGTAGATCGTACAGAAAATCGAGAAGTACACGCGGCCTCCATGATTAGATTTTATGAACTATTTTGTGAACGATTCATCCAGGGCCATGTTTTTTTTGACCACAGAGGTGCCAAAATAACTCAAACTCAGCACTAGTGTGTATTTAGAAGGTTATACGAAAATGCTACAGAACCAATTAGATGTGTCCGTGTGAACTATCATCAGACTTCAGTTGTAGCATAAATCAGTTACAATCGTCCCCTTAACACCATACATGACCACAGGGTTGCTTAATGTTAGACAAACCAAACATCCTGTAGTCCACGAGAAAGAAGTCGCGGACCAGATAGTATTGTAAAGTACTGAAAGTACTTCTTCGTAGAGTAATTTAAAAGAATCGAAATAGTTTATTGGATTACTTTAAATTACTGTATGCCTAATTTGTCGTAAACCGTATAAAGAACGTAAAGCTTTTACTAGAAGTTCATTCCGCCGGCTTTCTATATCATGGCATGCACCTATGTACATATCCTACCAATTACTATTACAACTAATCAATTATTATTGTATCTTTGCTATTTTATCTTTAATGTAACTTTTCTAGCTGTGATGTATATGTATCGATCCAATTTCGATAAGCAAGGATACTAAAACTAAAAATACTGTAGGACCTTAACTTAGTAATAATCAATTATCAACAAATCAATAAAATATTATTATATTAAACATAGAATTCGGGAATTATATGCAAAATCGTTTTCCAACGAACTTAGTATCGCAGGTAATTAGTTAATCGATTTCGGACAGCTATCGCATAGGGCTTTGGAAATAAACGAATCACCTTTTCACATAAATAAGGGAAATGAACCTCAAAAATCATCACTTCCATTTGAGCTTTCCCAGTGAACGTTACTATCGTTAGTACTTTCCGTAAACATGGAGCGAAACTCTGGAAACCTTCAAACCAACGGTGCCAGTCAGAGTCAGTGGGGGTCCGCCGCCATGGCGGTTGCATACAACGTGTACGCACCCGTGCCGGTAAGTTCCGTAATACCTATACTAATATCGATCTGTATTAACTATGAAAATGTGCATGTCTGTTGTGCTAGCCCTTTAAATGTTATAGGTACATCTGATTTATATAATTTGTCTTCATTTCTAATTTACAATATTTACATTAATACCATGATCGCGTTATTATTTTAGTAAAAGTGGAGCTAAAATCTGTTATTCTTATACTTTCAGGGTCCGTCTTATCTGAACGCCGTTCCTCAACGGCAACTTGCATACCAGCAACCCCCTGCATACCAACCCAGTTGTAATGGCTGTAACTGCGATCTAAATCTACAAAGATTTCATACACCAATTACATCGAGACCCTTTACAGGGTTTATGCCCGGTGTATATCCCACAATGAGTTACAGTTCTCCCAATCGAGATGGTCTCACGAATAAGGGCATATCGAGACCGAAAAATGCTAAACGGATCAGAACAGCTTTCACAACTCCGCAAATATCAAAACCACTACATTGACCGTGCTCGTCGCATCGAATTGGAGAGCGTACTCAATGTCAATAAGCGAATAATCTTGACGTGGTTCCAAAATCGGCGAATGCGAGAGAAAAGAGATAGCCTCGAGGAGTCAGAAAACGAAGCCTCTAGTACTTTTAAAGAATTACCCATTTCACACGAGATGGAAAACGTCAATCAACAGGAATATGTCAATGGGGGTGGCTACGTTGCCTTAAAGCATGTAGACAGGTTTGTCAAAGAGCACCAATCTGAACAAGTGCAGTACTGCGCGACGCTGCCTCCGCCGCCGCCCCCGCCGCCGCATAGCGGAGGCCTGGAAGGCTTCGACAAACAACCGGAGCTAACTAAATCCACTACTACGGAAGCGGTTGGCAATGACTCTTCATGGGATCTAGACACGTGGCTTAAAACTTTAGATTTAGATTTAGAATAATAGCTCTAAGTTAATTAGTTCGTAGTTCTTTGTAAGTATAAGATTGATAGGATAATTATTATTACATTTTATAAGTAGATAAGTTCGTAATAAAACCTTAAAAATATACATTATGTTTACTTTATTATTTTTACCCGAATTTTAAATAATTACGATATCAGCGGTATTACCATTTAATGGATTAAAAATGTATCAAGTGTAAGTTACTCGCATACGAAGGATACGTACATATTCAAAACTTTTCACCGAGTCTTATGCGTCCATGAATTAAAATTTTCCTTAGTACATGACAGTAGGGGATTGATTACTTTCAGTTCAAAGATTTTCACTCGTTTATTCTAGTGGATGTAGTACTCTGTAGCTCGGTGCGAATCTGACCACCAGCTCCCGTGCTATCGCTAAAGGAGTCTAGAGTCAATGTTATGTTGTTATGTTCATTATACAACACATTTAGTCACAATACAAGATTCTTTTAAATACAATGCGCTAAACTTTAAACAGTTTGAAAAGTCTCGTTCTATTTTCTTTCTTGTAATTTTGTTTGCAATAAAGAGTATATTATCTTCTATCTATCTATCTAGTTTAGTGAGAGCGTCGGTAGCCGGGCGGTTGAGTATCCAACTCGTAAGCGAGAGGTACCGGGTTCGAATCCCGCTGCGGCCATGTACCAATGATTTCTTTCTGAGTTATGTGTATTAGTTGAATTCTAACCAATGCTTTACGGTGAGGGAAAACATCGTGATGAAACCTGCAAATTCAGGCAACTGAATTTGTAACCATGATCCAATCTGGTCAATTCCCCTGGTAGTAGGGTCACGGAGGTCAGATGGTAGTCGAACCACTGTAATTATCTGATCGCCAAATCCTGGATCATGGTCAATGCGGACCCCGGGCCCTCGTTCTCGAGAGCACAACCGGGATATTAACGCCAAGATGATAATTTTTTTTTTATCTATCTAGTTTAGTGAAATTGGTTGCAGTTGATATCAATTCAATACTTCAAATTACAGTCATATAAACTACATTAGCAGGTGTGTTAAAATTTTTATACTTTAAGAAGTGAATGTTTGGCATTTGCTAATTCGGAACCCTCGTGGCGCGACTCCTACTCGCACTTACCCGTACCTTATCCTTATCTTTGTTTTACTGTTCGTTGATAATTTGTTATTTTGCTTTTTACTCGCGATTAATGTAAAATGGGTGAACTTTCACACTGTATACAATGAGTGCATTGTGATATTGTTGCTTGTGGCCCTAGGCGTTATCTATAGCAAAACCATTCACTTATATGATATAAAGAGAGTTCAGCAGAGGACTAATAAATGCTTCAATTATGTGATATACGTGCAGTCCTAACCTTCAGCGATACAATTTACTCTATTTACCGTACCTACATTAGTTCCTACAGTGAATCAAAGTTGTCTTTTCCCATCTACACGATAGCAATGACCACCCATACTGTGGATATATTTATACTTACCTATAATAATCATCTTGGCATTAATTGGTACTTGGTCGCGCTCTAGCGCACGAGGACCCGGGGTCCGCCTTGACCATGACCCGGGATTTGGCAGGTCAGGTAAGTTACAGTGGATCGAATGTCATATAACCTCCGTGACCATGCTACATTATATCATGGTCTCGCATTCACTCTCCTGAATGTGCAGAATTCATCACGATGTTTTTCATAACCGTAAAGGCGTAGGTAAGTGTTGAACTAATGTACATAACTCAGAAAAGATTCACTAGTGCATGACCTCTCGCATTCGAGTCGGATACATTTACCACTACGCCACTGACGCTCCCAATATTGGTGCATACCGATATCATAAAATAAACGTATTAAAAGTGCTTTTTCATACATCATTTAAAGAGTAACGATACAATTTAACAGATTACTATTAATTACTGTATCACGAATTTGTTGCAAATCATAAAAAGTAAGTGTAGCTTATGCTAGAAGTTCATTTAGCCAACTACCATATCATGACATGCATCTACAATATCCTATCAACTGAATTAAACTAGAAAAAACCAATTTTTCCTTTGCTATCTGTGACGTTTATGTATGTAAATCCTATTTCGGTAAGCAATTAAACTAAAACTGAACATATTGCGGATTATTTGCGGATGTTTGCATTTACCTATTTGGAATGAAATATTTACAACAACTCAAAAATATGTATTTTTAATTTGTCGTAAATTATTGCACAGATTAACTAACCATTTAAGTAATCTTTTTTAAATAAATCGGCACCGACGAAGTTAACTATTGCAGGTAATTAGAAAATCGATTTCGGGCAGCTCTGGCACAGCGCTTAGGAAATCAATGAATCACCTTTTCACATAAATACGGGAAATGAACCTCAAAAAGCATTACTTACTTTTGACCTTTCCCAGTGAACGTTACTATCCGCAGCCCTTTCCGTAAATATGGAGCAAAATCCTGGAAACCCTCAACCCAACGGTGTCAGCCAGAACCAGTGCGAGCACGCAGCTCCGGTCGTCGGAGACAACGGGAACGCACCCGTGCCGGTGAGTTCCATAATACATACTTATACCTACTAATGTTGATTTGTAGTTAATACGAAAGTGAGCTTATCTGTTTAAAATTACTTGAGATAAGCCATTTAAATTTTGCGAGGTGATAATAACTGCGGTAGTAAGTAGAATAATGTGGCCTCTGCTTACCTCTAAATAATGTACCTACGTATAGTTCGTATTTGATTATTAACTTTTTTAATATTTCTAATTTCCAATTTGCACATCAATACTATCATTATCGTTACATCACAGCCCATAACTGTGATGTAACAGTAAGGGCCTCTCTCACGAAAAGGGAGGTTATTGCCATAATCCCCACGCTTGGTCGGCGGGTTGGAGATCGCAGTGTTATAAATATGACATGGAAAACGCTGCTGACCATTTTCCAGTCTACGGAGACTAGATCCTTTGCCTCGAAAAAAATTGTCTCCTTGTACGACACCCACGAGTGTTTGGGGTTGGTGCTATTTTAGTCTGCCGGACAGCAAACGGCCAACCACCATATCATCATCGCGTTATAAAAATCTAAAACTCTGTTATTATTCTTTTTTCAGGGTCCGTCTTATTTAAACGCCGCTTCTCAACAGCAACAACTGTACCAACAACCCCCTTCATACCCATCCAACTACAATCTAAGTCTACATAGATTTCATACACCTAGCACATCAAGACCCTTGGTAGGGTATATGCCAAACAGTTCTCCAAATCAAAATGGCGTCACGAACGGGGACAAATCCAAAGTGAAGAAGCCTAAACGCGTCAGAACCGCGTTTACAACACCTCATATATCGTTATTGGAGGAACAGTATCTAACAAACCGTTATATTGATCGTACACGTCGCAACGAATTGGCGAACACACTCAACGTCGACGAACGTGTAATAAAAGTGTGGTTCCAAAATCGCAGAATGAAAGAGAAAAGAGATCGCATTGAGCAGGGAGAAAACCAAGCCTCGAGTACTGGCACTGAACTTGATAGTGCTTCAATAATGAATGAAGCTAGCGGTAATGAAATTTTCAATAGAGGGCAAGTCTGCTACGAACATTACCCGGCAGCTCCCATTCCATATGAGATGGCGCAAACTCAGCCCCAGGCTCTGATTATACTTCCATTGGAGGGAATTTATGACCAGCAAGCAGTTGTCAATGGGAATGGCTACGTTCCCTGCCCACAAGGAGACCAACAACCTGTGCTACATCACCAACCTCATCAAGTACAGTACTACGCGCCGCTCCCTCCGCCCCTGCCGCCCCCGCCGCCCCCGCCGCCGTATAGCGGAGGCCTGGAAGGGTACAACAGAGAACCAGAGCTGTCTGAGTCCTCTACTACGACGGATGCGGCTAGTAATGGCTCATCGTTGGACCTCTCCTGGATTCACAGATTAAATTTACAGGATTAGCTTTGGTTCGTAGATTCTCGTAACTTTCTCGATATTTGTAACGAGTTTTGTTATTATATTTTGTAAGTAGTACTTAATAAAACATAAATTATTGCACATGTTGTTCACTTTATTCTACCTATCTGTAAGACAAGTTCATGGTATCGGTGTTGATACAGTATGTTAACATGCTATTAGCATTTTCTTTGTGTAGTATTCATACGTGTATAGGAAAATCTATCAAGTCGGCCCGAGTTATACCATTTGGTATAGAAGGTATTATTTAAGGGATTTTTAGATGTAAATGTATTTCAAGTGACTTGCTTAGTTAATTTAAGTAGTACTTACCTACAAAATTACTTTTTACTACAATTTTACTTTTTTTTATTATTCTACGTATAATCTGTCCAAACTGACTTGTCTTATGTTTAAACTGATCTTAAATGTATGTTTAAACAGATCATAGTGACATACGAGCAGACAATCTACCTGATGTTAAGCAGGAAACTGTCGTCCATAAAATCTGCGATTTATGCATGTTGGTTGCAGATAACAAAAATGCAGAACCGCAGGTACGTGGTCACTGTTAGGGCTAAGATAAAATGCCTCATGCCCGTAATTGCGCTGGCTAACTTATGCTTCATACAGGAAACTTGCGGCTTGGCGGCAGAAATAGATTGGGCGGTGGTGCTCATCCATGCGGACTTCTCCGGCTAGACAGACACTTACCACCACTACCACCTAATTAGTTTTATGATATTTTTTTCTAGAAAACAGTGCCAGAATTATTTTTAACCATGATCGGAGAGTTTAATTAAAATGTGTCAAGTGTCTACAACAACGATTTATTATTATGCGAAATAAAGAAATTGAAATTGAAATTGAAATAATTTTTCTGAATTTCATATAATTAAATAAAACATAACAATAATAAGACTCATCGATTTACCACATTTTCGACATTGATACTTATGAATTAATAACATATGAATTAGGAATAGGTAGGCATTTTCAGTAGGTTGGTTGTTACTTGTCCAATGCAGACTTGCGAAGGCACATGCTGGTATAATAATATAGGTACAACGACCGATAGAAATTGTCGTATGAATTTTACGTAAATGGTCAGAACAGGCGCGCGTGCGCACGCGTCCCTGTCTGGCTGCGGTATGTAATCGCGCAGGTGGCGCGAGGTGGGCCTCGGACGGAGGGCAGGAATTAACTCGGACGGGGTCCGCCTTCCGGCCCCGGCCGTCTACACAATTCACACTGCACATGATACACAAATAGAATACATAATTATGACCAGTATAAGTAGTATATTTAGTGTATATTTGTATTTCCTATATATTATATACATTTGTACGTGCCTCGCTCAGCACGTCTAACTGAAAACCAGCGCTCCGGTTCACGCCGGGGCATTATGCTGAGTGAGGTCCTTTTTACACAAACACCACCACAACACATTATCTATTACACAATAAATAAATAATCAGATAGGTATTTACATCGGCACTGTGTAATCTATGTTGTTCTTATAATTGTATTATAATGTTAATGTTTGTGTTTATAAATGTTTTTTTCTTTCTTTCTAATAGTGGTTGTGATGGACGAGGTTAACTCTTACATTAAATGTATATTATATACATTTTTGCCGACAAACATACAAATCGTTCCTATAATTCATGTTATAAAAAGGAAAGATTTGACTGTTTGTCGGTTTGGCGAGAAACATAGACTATTTTGTGTTAAAAAAATTGAGATTCCTAGGGAAATGCAATAATATTACCCATATCAAAGTTTTACTTTTGTTTCTGTTTCGACTTAAGATATTTCGGTTGGACACTGGATACGGAGCTCTTTGTAAAGGACTGACTCGCACTTTATAGGTTTTTATCTAATAGTGAGACAGCATCCGGTATCGGTAGCCATGCCTTCTTCTTCATCGAGGCAGCTATAAAGTACATCGCCGGAGCAGGATTCGAACCCGGGATCTCTGGCTTACGAGTTGCATACTCTAACCGCTCGGCCACCGACGCTTCTCATAAATTATTGATATAGAACTTAATATATTTACACATCACTAAGAAAAAGAATGGTGTGCGCGACAGACACACCATTCTTTTTTTCGACCCACGATGAAACGATAGACAAAAAATACCATACCAATATATCCTATTATTTTACGTTTAGGCGTTCGCAACCCTAAAAATTAGTAATGCTGACAACATCACAAATAACATACCTTCTTACATACATATTTAAAGCTTGCGCATTAATCACACATGAGGGGTAGGCAGAATCTATAAATAAATATCATCGATGGAATGGTTATGATTCCATAATTGTTTATTACTAGCGACCCGCCTCGGCTTCACACGGGTTTTCTCGGCTTCTCTATAAGAAATAATCTAACTTACTGTAAAACCGCATTAAAATATTGGTGGTATAGGAGTAATTAGCGGAGATACTTACAGTGGAAAGCTACTTTTAT
This sequence comes from Blastobasis lacticolella, assembly GCA_905147135.1. Lineage (NCBI taxonomy): Eukaryota > Metazoa > Arthropoda > Insecta > Lepidoptera > Blastobasidae > Blastobasis > Blastobasis lacticolella. Next base: position 10,345,241 of record LR990040.1, on the reverse strand, counting down.
TTCTACTATGTATAGATATCGATTTATAGACCGCCACTTTGCTCTGTGCTGACTAACTCCGTACCGAATCGGGTCTTCAACCTCATATTCTAGAAGGGAGGCCTGCGGGGCCTGAGGCGTGGCCTCGTACCCGAGCGGCTTTGGATGGGACCCATCACGGCTCACTCCAGGTCCTCTTTGGCCATAAGCTCCCAAAAGGCCCGAATGCCTTCTGCGAATAGCCCTAGCCATACATAGCATACATATTCACCGTTCCGTTCTGTTCAGGTACAACACCAGCCAGAAATGCTTCTGCAAGGGTGTATGTAGATCATATCAGCAAGAACCGGGTACGGCGTCGCCATTATCGGTGGTTTCCTCGCCTGTACTTGTATTTTTAGCAACCAAGCCCAGTGGTTGTCACGGGTCTCACCCAAAGAGCATCAGATGTGGGAGTTGTTGATTTTAGGTGACACCAGACCTCGTCCTCTACTGATTTGCGCTACCTCCAGCCCGAGATACCAGTGCGTACGCAGATGCGAAGGGGAGTGTAGGGCTGTCGCAGTCAGGATGGGAGCGAAAGGATTAGGAGCCGACAAGAATACTAGCATCGAGTCAGTTTGAAGTAGGATAGATAGAGGAGGATATTCGTACTTTTTGTGTAATATAATAAAGAAGGATGGTAAGGACTGCTGTGGTTGTTCGCCTGTGTTTTATACAATTTCGTCTGTCATGGGATGCTGTGAGATACGTCTCTAAATATTTTATTTCCTGCACGGGTTAGATTGACACTCCCCCTAGATAGACACTGCTGGGAGCAGTCCCGTTAGGTGAGTTGGATGGATCTCTGATTATTAATTTTATCTTGGAACCATTTATAAGAAGTCCTACCGAATTAAGTAATATTTTTAATATTTTTATTGTCTAGTCCAATATTACTACATCCGTTCCAATTAGAATCAGGTCGTCGGCAAATGAAAGGAAAGCGGCATTGTAATTTTATGGTCCCGATCCAAAGTAAGCTCGTCGTCTACCTCCTTAAGTGTTCGCAGCACTTCGTCCATGACTAGAGTAAAAAAGGCTGGGTTATAGTGGAGATCCCTGCTGAACTCCTTTTCCTTTGTTTATGATATCGGAGTTCTGGCCGCACAATAAGGTAAGGGTTTTTTCCTACATACAGGCCTCTATATAGAGGAGTATATATCTGAGTGCTTTGAGATTTACCGTGTCGAAGGTTTTTTCTATGTTGAGGGTTGCGACATATGTTTTGGTGCCTGCTTTCCAAATGGAATCAAGTACTCTTCTTATAGTAAACATGTGGTCATCCGTCGAACGAACTTGTAGGAGAGCCACTTGCTAACACGTATGTATTAGTTTATCCAGTTTCCATCGGTGGAAACCTGTAATTGGCTTTGTGCTGCCAGTATTATTTTATATTGTAATCATCGCTGTTAGTCTCCTTGAGTAAATAAAATAAAATAAAATACCGCTAGCAGCTGAGATGGAATTCACCGCTAGGATAAAAAATTGAAATTCTAGAAAAATCAAACTGCACGTGCGGAGCATGCGTTTAATTACTGTAGTTAGTAAATAATAGTTATTTACTAACTATCTATGGGAATTTGGATTAGTACCCAATACGTAATTACTAAGTACTTACCCAAATACTTCTTAGGACGTTTTTGAACTGCGTTGATTAACTTGCAAGTAGCATTCTTTCTCATGCAAGTCAATACGTTTTTAAATTCGTATGTAACGTTTTGTACGGGTATTACCACAAACGGTCATGTATTGGAGAAAATTATTAGTTTGTTTCTCTGCCACTCTTGTCATAGACCCAGGTAAAGGCAATTGGAATTGGAAAGGAATGGAATTCTACAAACAAACATCATATCTCGGCTTTTAGGTTGAATAGTAAAGGTAATCTGTCTATAACTGGTACCTTCTGATACCTAGGCAGAAGTCGCATACTTTTTACTAAGAAAAAATTTACAACTATTAACAAATCCTACTCATCCTGGATCATGGTGGTCAAGGCAGACCCCAGGCCCTCGTGTGCGAGAGCACAACCGAGACCATAACGTCACGATGATTGTTATACTATACGGGACTCTGTAGGTATTCGTATGGTTCTGTATTGTTTTTATTCAATCAGGACTAATGAAAATTGGTACTTCCATAAAATACACAGTTGGCCAACCTAATCTTAGGAAGAATAGGGTGATATAACGCAATTTCCTATTTGCAGTATCCTGTATAGTGATCGGACCACTCATATGTATTCCTAATTGGATGGTAATAATAACGACCTCTTTTAATTAATGAACTTTAATTAATAATAATATTTATTTTATTTAAGACAGTACATACAATATATTACCTAGCTAATGTTTAGCGACCGCGAAAATATTGGTATTGTGGTAATGTCATATAATATCTGAACCGACTTTAATTGAAGAGCTAACAACCCAATTCAACTAGTTTACAAATGGCAAAAAACAGCATTATGCTGAGGAGGTCCACATGCCATGGCGCAGACCATGCCACCAGAATGTTTATTGACTATTTGTTGCTGAGTATCTTATGTGTACTTCCTTATGTATTCTGTGGCCCTGCCACCTACTACCTACTACAGATTGGGTCATCGTTAAACATTCAGTCGCCTGAATGTGCAGGTTTCATCACGATGTTTTCCCTCACCGTAAGAGCATCGGTTAGTATTCAACTAATGTACATAACTCCGAGAAAAGTTATTGGTACATGGTCAGAGTGGGATTCGAAACAGATACCTCTCGCTTAAAAATCAGCCATCGACGATCCTCCTGCTAAATCTTTAAATTTTAGCGTAATTATCAGGCAGGTGGAGCGACTCAGTCAAGCCTGAGGAGTTCGTCTACCACTGCTCTAATTTTCGCCGCCAAGCAACAATGCTCGCTTTTTGTGTTTCGCTTTGAAGGATAAGGTAGCCAGCGAAAAGCCAGGCAAGAGGCATTTCATCTTAGTCCTTACAGTGACCACGCGCCTGCGGCCTTTTTTATACAGCACCCTCAATTAATGAAACGTAGATGTTATGGGCGACAGTTACCGCTTACCATCAGAGGGCCTAGTGTGAGTTCCGCTTCGATTTTACTTAACTATCGCGTTTGCGTTTACGTCGAAATTAGTATGAAGAAAAAAACTTCATTTACGTACCACTAAATGAAGATAGTTAAGTAAAATCGAAGCGGAACTCACACTAGGCCCTCAGGTGAGCCGTCTGCTCGTTTGTCCTAACGTAAATAATGGTGTCTGGGAAAAAAACAAGGGGTCGTCACTCGCGTCGAACTCTTGAATTACGTTTAAAAAGTCATAATTTTAAAATTTTTATGCTTTGAGTAGGTACAAAATGAATGGCAGATTGAATGTTACAGTCTACTCATATTTACCCGATATGTTTTCTTCCTACACAGCGACAACACATTTGCGATTTTGATTTTGTAAACAGGAATATTGTAAACGGGTGCTCGTTTAAAGACAACGATTGACATCAAATGGGTTTATTTTTCACATTGTATACAAAGCATATTGTTATTCGTGGCCTTAGCCTAAATAACGATCTGCTTCGATTCTCTTTCGAAAGTAAACAGTCTTTGCTATTGAAATTATTAGTCACTGTCTATCAGAATTATTACTAGTTTAAAATCAAACTATTGTACAGCTAACTTATCCACTTAGGTACTAATAAAAATAGGAGCAAGCTCTTATCCATAACTCCATCCGCATAATTTGGTTATGGTATACCTATTCCCGCGAGACACAAACTAAATTTCGGTACCTTGCCTATGATATTCGCTCGACGCTCGCTACTTTGACCTATAATATCAAACCAACAACACATAACAGATCACTGCGGGACTTGAGCCTACTCCACATTAGTGGAGTATGTACCTAAACTCATAACTGAACGTTGGTGCTACATCTACCCTGACGGAAGCTGAACTGCACCACCCGTAACTTAAAAAAAATGTACACAGTATATAGCATATTGCTATATACTGAGTTAATATAGTCTAAATGTATTTATTGAATAGGAAATAATACCTCATTTAATGGTAAAAAAGGAGAGAGTGGGAAAGTCGAAAGTAAACACACAGTGCCCACCGATTAATATTGCAAGTCTAAACAAATACATGCATGCATATTTTGTGAACGATTCATCCAGGGCCATGTTTCCTTTGACCATAGAGGTGCCAAAATAACTCAAACTCAGCACTAGTGTGTATTTAGAGGTTATACGAAAATGCTACAGAACCAATTAGATGTGTCCGTAAGAACTATCGTCAGACTTCAGTTGTAGCATAAATCAGTTACAATCGTCCCCTTAACACCATACATGACCACAGGGTTGCTTAATATTAGACAAATCCTGTAGTCTCCGCGAAAAAAGTCGCGGACCAGATACTATTGTAAAGTACTGAAAGTACTTCTTCGTAGAGTAATTTAAAAAAATCGAAATATTTTATTAGATTACTTTAAATTACTGTATGCCTAATTTGTCGCAAATGGTATAAAGAACGTAAAGCTTTTACTATAAGTTCATTCCGTCGGCTTCTATTTTATGGCATGCACCTATGTACATATCCTACCAATTACTATTAGAACTAATCAATTATTATCGTTTCTTTGCTATTTTATCTTTAATGTAACTTTTCTAACTGTAATGTATATGTATCGATCCAATTTCAATAAGCAAGGATACTAAAACTGAAAATACTATAGGACCTTAACTTAGTAATAATCAATTATCAACCAATCAATAAAATATTATTATTTTAAACATGGAATTCGGGAATTATATGCAAAATTGTTTTCCAACGAACTTAGTATCGCAGGTAATTAGTTAATCGATTTCGGACAGCTATCGCATAGGGCTTTGGAAATAAACGAATCACCTTTTCACATAAATAAGGGAAATGAACCTCAAAAATCATCACTTCCATTTGAGCTTTCCCAGTGAACGTTACTATCGTTAGTACTTTCCGTAAACATGGAGCGAAACTCTGGAAACCTTCAAACCAACGGTGCCAGTCAGAGTCAGTGGGGGCCCGCCGCCATGGCAGTTGCATACAACGTGTACGCACCCGTGCCGGTAAGTTCCGTAATACCTATACTAATATCGATCTGTATTAACTATGAAAATGTGCATGTCTGTTGTGCTAGCCCTTTAAATGTTATAGGTACATCTGATTTATATAATTTGTCTTCATTTCTAATTTACAATATTTACATTAATACCATGATCGCGTTTTTATTTTAGTAAAAGTGGAGCTAAAATCTGTTATTCTTATACTTTCAGGGTCCGTCTTATTTGAACGCCGTTCCTCAACGGCAACTTGCATGCCAGCAACCCCCTGCATACCAACCCAGTTGTAATGGCTGTAACTGCGATCTAAATCTACAAAGATTTCATGCACCAATTACATCGAGACCCTTTACAGGGTTTATGCCCGGTGTATATCCCACAATCAGTTACAGTTCTCCCAATCGAGACAGTCTCACGATTAAGGGCATATCGAGACCGAAAAAAGCTAAACGGATCAGAACCGCTTTCACAACTCCGCAAATATCAATACTGGAGAACGAGTATGTAACAAACCGCTACATTGACCGTGCACGTCGCATCGAATTGGAGAGCGTACTCAATGTCAATGAGAGAATAATCTTGACGTGGTTCCAAAATCGACGAATGCGAGAGAAAAGAGATCGCCTCGAGGAGTCAGAAGACGCATCCTCAAGTACTACTACTAAAGTATTACCCATTCCACACGAGAGGGAAAACGTCAATCAACATGAATATGTCAATGGGGATGGCTACGTTGCCCTACAGCATGTAGACAGGTTTGTCATACAGCACCAAAATCAGCAAGTGCAGTACTGCGCGACGCTGCCTCCGCTGCCGCCCCCGCCGCCGCATAGCGGAGGCCTGGAAGGCTTCGACAAACAACCGGAGCTAACTAAATCCACGACTACGGAAGCGGTTGGCAATGACTCTTCATGGGATCTAGACAAGTGGCTTAAAAGTTTAGATTTAGATTTAGATAAGTTCGTAATAAAACCTTAATAATATACATTATGTTTACTTTTCATTTTTACCCGAATTTTAAATAATTACGATATCAGCGGTATTACCATTTGGTGGATTAAAAATGTATCAAGTGTAAGTTACTCGCATACGAAGGATACGTACATATTCAAAACTTTTCACCGAGTCTTATGCGTCCATGAATTAAAATTTTCCTTAGTACATGACAGTAGGGGATTGATTGATTGTACTCTGTAGCTCGGTGCGAATCTGACCACCAGCTCCCGTGCTATCGCTAAAGGAGTCTAGAGTCAATGTTTGAACGTTCGGGAGGTTATAGAGTGTAAGCTTCCTATCGCATTTTCGTTTATGTCAAAATAAATATGGAAAATATATAGCGCCATGTATTGGTAAGTTTTTCTTTATACTAATTTCTACGTAAACGCAATCGCGATAGTACCTACAGTAAAATCGAAGCAAAACTTACACTCATCCCTCAAATGGTCGAAAGCTTAATCGTCAGTACATGCACTAACCAGCCAGTACTTGAATAAGTGTGCTCATATTGTAGATTAAAGCTGGCAGAATATGCTAGGTAACCAGCTCATTGATTGCTTGTCAGGACTTTGCTGAAGAGTATTCATTCTATTCTATCCATTCAGCTGAAGCGAGGTGTTAGACAAGGTGATGTCATATCACTAAAGTTATTCACCGCTGCATTGGAGGATATCTTTAGGCTTCTGGACTGGGACGGACTTGGCATCAATATTAACGGCGAGTTTTACTTGGCATCAATATTAAATTTTCCTTAGTTCATGACAGTGGGGGATTGATTACTTTCAGCCCTTTAAAGATTTCACTCGTTTCTTCTAGTTTAATACCTCCTTTTATATGACAGTTGCATAAACTACTAATGATTCATTATACAACACATTTAGTCACAATACAAGATTCTTTTAAATACAATGCGTTAAAATTTAAATAGTTTGAAAAGTCTCGTTCTATTTTCTTTCTTGTAATTTTGTTTGCAATAAAGAGTAAATTATCTTCTATCTATCTATCTAGTTTAGTGAGAGCGTCGGTAGCCGGGCGGTTGAGTATCCAACTCGTAAGCGAGAGGTACCGGGTTCTAATCCCGCTGCGGCCATGTACCAATGACTCTTTTTTGAGTTATGTTTATTACTTGAATTATAACCAATGCTCTTACGGTGAGGGAAAACATCGTGATGAAACCTGCAAATTCAGGCAACTGAATTTGTAACCATGATCCAATCTGGTCAATTCCCCTGGTAGTAGGGTCACGGAGGTCAGATGGTAGTCGAACCACTGTAATTATCTGATCGCCAAATCCTGGATCATGGTCAATGCGGACCCCGGGCCCTCGTTCTTGAGAGCACAACCGGGATATTAACGCCAAGATGATAATTTTTTTTTTTATCAAATCAAATCAAATCAAATCAAATCAATCAAATACGTTTATTGTTGTTATCTATCTAGTTTAGTGAATTTGGTTGCAGTTTATATCAATTCAATACTTCAAATTACAGTCATATAAACTACATTAGCAGGTGTGTTAAAATTTTTATGCTTTAAGAAGTGAATGTTTGGCATTTGCTAATTCGGAACCCTCGTGGCGCGACTCCTACTCGCACGTACCCTTACCTTATCTTTATCTTTGTTTTACTGTTCGTTGATAATTTGTTATTTTGCTTTTTACTCGCGATTAATGTAAAATTGGTGAACTTTCACACTGTATACAATGAGTGCATTGTGATATTGTTGTTTGTGGCCCTAGGCGTTATCTATAGCAAAACCATTCACTTATATGATATAAAGAGAGTTCAGCAGAGGACTAATAAATGCTTCAATTATGTGATATACGTGCAGTCCTAACCTTCAGCGATTCAATTTACTCTATTTACCGTACCTAACATTAGTTCCTACAGTGAATCAAAGTTGTCTTTTCCCATCTACACGATAGCAATGACCACCCATACTGTGGATATATTTATACTTACCTATAATAATCATCTTGGCATTAATTGGTACTTGGTCGCGCTCTAGCGCACGAGGACCCGGGGTCCGCCTTGACCATGACCCGGGATTTGGCAGGTCAGGTAGGTTACAGTGGATCGAATGTCATATAACCTCCGTGACCATGCTACATTATATCATGGTCTCGCATTCACTCTCCTGAATGTGCAGATTTCATCACGATGTTTTTCATAACCGTAAAGGCGTAGGTAAGTGTTCAACTTATGTACATAACTCAGAAAAGATTCACTAGTGCATGACCTCTCGCATTCGAGTCGGATACATTAACCACTACGCCATTGACGCTCCCAATATTGGTGCATACCGATATCCAAAATAAACGTATTAAAACTGCTTTTTCATACATAATTTAAAGTAACGATACAATTTAACAGATTACTATTAATTACTGTATCACAAATTTGTTCCAAATCATAAAAAGTAAGTATAGCTTACGCTAAAAGTTTATTTAGCCAACTACCATATCATGACATGCATCTACAATATCCTATCAACTGAATTAATTAAACTAGAAAAAACCATATTATTATTCGGGATTATTATTAGACGGGACTTGGACGCGACGTACCTTTATGATTTGTTTTCCCGACGTCGACGAGTCGTCTCGTGACCACGACCCGTGAAACGTCGGGAAAACAAATCATAAAGGTACGTCGCGTCCAAGTCCCGTCTAATATAATAATATGTGTAAAGACCGCGAGTTTAGTTTGAAACAAATATTAGAAAAAACCAATTGTTCCTTTGCTATCTGTGACGTTTATGTATTTAAAACTTATTTCGGTAAGCAATTAAACTAAAACTTAACATATTGCGGATTATTTGCGGATGTTTGCATTTACCTATTTGGAATGAAATATTTACAACAACTCAAAAATATGTATTTTTAATTTGTCGTAAATTGTTGGACAGATACCATTATAAGCAACCTTTTTTAAATAAATCGGCACCGACGAAGTTAACTATCGCAGGTAATTAGAAAATCGATTTCGGGCAGCTCTGGCACAGCGCTTAGGAAATCAATGAATCACCTTTACACATAAATACGGGAAATGAACTTCAAAAAACATCACTTACTGTTGACCTTTCCCAGTGAACGTTACTATCCGCAGCCCTTTCTGTGAATATGGAGCCAAATCCTGGAAACACTCAACCCAACGGTGCCAGCCAGAACCAGTGCGGGCACGCCGCTCCGGTCGTCGGAGACAACGGGAACGCACCCGTGCCGGTAAGTTCCATAATACATACTTATACCTACTAATGCTGATGTGTAGTTACTACGAAAGAGTGTTGTCTGTTTAAAAGATATTGTACTGAGTGAGTCCTTTAAATGGGAAGTGATAATAACAGCTGTAGTAAGTAGAAATAATGTGGCCTCTGCTCACCCCTTATTACGCCCTGAATTTGTCATACCACCAGTGCTCTCCGGTTGACTGGTAGATAAAACTATGAAGCTTTAAGTCCGCCGTTATACGTAACAGTGCATTAAGTTTAAATACATTGTGGACCTAAGTATGGTGCGTATAGTGTTAGTTTTCATGTCACGCCTGATTTATATACTTTATAATATTTCTGTTTTCCAATATTCACATCAATATCATCATCGCGTCGTAAAAATCTAAAACTCTGTTATTATTCTATTTCCAGGGTCCGTCTTATTTAAACGCCGGTTCTCAACAGCATCAACTATACCAACAACCCCCTCCATACCAATCCACATTAAATAGCTTTAATTACAATGCAAATTTTCAACGATTTCCTACACCTAGTACATCAAGACCCTTGGTAGACAATATGCCAAATAACGGTGTATATCCCAGATTAAATTTCAGTTCTCCAAATCGAAATGGCGTCACAAACGGGGGCATATCCAAAGTGAAAAAGCCTAAACGCTTCAGAACCGCGTTTACAACACCTCATATATCGTTATTGGAGGAACAGTATCTAACAAACCGTTATATTGATCGTACACGTCGCAACGAATTGGCGACCACACTCAACGTCGACGAGCGTGTAATAAAAGTGTGGTTCCAAAATCGCAGAATGAAAGAGAAAAGAGATCGCATTGAGCAGGGAGAAAACCAAGCCTCGAGTACTGGCACTGAACTTGATAGTGCTTCAATAATGAATGAAGCTAGCGGTAATGAAATTTTCAATAGAGGGCAAGTCTGCTACGAACATTACCCGGCAGCTCCCATTCCATATGAGATGGCGCAAACTCAGCCCCAGGCTCTGATTGATAACCAGCACCAATTACTTCCATTGGAGGGAATTTATGACCAGCAAGCAGTTGTCAATGGGAATGGCTACGTTCCCTGCCCACAAGGAGACCAACAACCTGTGCTACATCACCAACCTCATCAAGTACAGTACTACGCGCCGCTCCCTCCGCCCCCGCCCCCGCCGCCGTATAGCGGAGGCCTGGAAGGGTACAACAGAGAACCAGAGCTGTCTGAGTCCTCTACTACGACGGATGCGGCTAGTAATGGCTCATCGTTGGACCTCTCCTGGATTCACAGATTAAATTTACAGGATTAGCTTTGGTTCGTAGATTCTCGTAAGTTTCTCGATATTTGTAACGAGTTTTGTTATTATATTTTGTAAGTAGTACTTAATAAAACATAAATTATTGCACATGTTGTTCACTTTATTCTACCTATCTGTAAGACAAGTTCATGGTATCGGTGTTGATACAGTATGTTAACATGCTATTAGCATTTTCTTTGTGTAGTATTCATACGTGTATAGGAAAATCTATCAAGTCGGCCCGAGTTATATCATTTGGTATAGAAGGTATTATTTAAGGGATTTTTAGATGTAAATGTATTTCAAGTGACTTGCTTAGTTAATTTAAGTAGTACTTACCTACAAAATTACTTTTTACTACAATTTTACTTTTTTTATTATTCTACGTATAATCTGTCCAAACTGACTTGTCTTATGTTTAAACTGATCTTAAATGTATGTTTAAACAGATCATAGTGACATACGAGCAGACAATCTACCTGATGGTAAGCAGGAAACTGTCGTCCATAAAATCTGCGATTTATGCATGTTGGTTGCAGATAACAAAAATGCAGAACCGCAGGTACGTTGTCACTGTTAGGGCTAAGATAAAATGCCTCATGCCCGTAATTGCGCTGGCTAACTTATGTTTCATACAGGAAACTTGCGGCTTGGCGGCAGAAATAGATTGGGCGGTGGTACTCATCCATGCGGACTTCTCCGGCTAGACAGAGACTTACCACCACTACCACCTAATTAGTTTTATGATAGTTTTTTCTAGAAAACAGTGCCAGAATTATTTTTAACCATGATCGGAGAGTTTAATTAAAATGTGTCATGTGTCTACAACAACGATTTATTATTATGCGAAATAAAGAAATTGAAATTGAAATAATTTTTCTGAATCCTTGATCACTATTTCTAATGCCAGAATAGATGAAGAGATACCACTTACTGTCACTTAACTTGCTCAGACGGCCCTGTTATACGAACAGTCACAAATTCCGCGTGACTTGCATACCGCTTACCACACTAAGAATTACACTTCAGTGGTATCGCGAAACTGGACTGTACTGTACATGGCTACATTGTGCAAAACGAAAAACTGATTTGCTATCTTGGAAGTGTTGAGAAACCACTTCTTGGCCGCAGTTGAGATTGGTCGGAGCTTCAATAGGCACGTGATATCTTTGTTAGCGAACAGACTAGAACGCAGAGATAGGAACGTCGTGCGAGTTGACAGGAATACTGGGTTGCAAAATTACAAATTTATTATTTACGGATGAGTGTATAGTAGTTCCACGGTTCTTATATGTAGCAAACCAAAATTCACGGGTCTTTGAGTGTAGGCCGTAACACGATGAGCGCCGTGTAAGACGCTATTCAGCCTACGGAGTGACGATCTTCGCATGCCCTTGGCAAGGCGTGGTAACGACCTATGTGCAGCAAAGGCCTTGTTGGCCAAGCAAAGGCCAGCGAAGGTCGCAGGCTTGGGCGTTGATGGCGACGGGATCGTCCTGCACAGGATGGCGAGTGGATACTTGGCGATGGATAACCATGGCGTCTTTTCCCTCCCAAGGAAATATTCATATATATAGGTCACTACCTAGTGCGTTACGGTTGCTTCCTGTTTCTATTTTTTAATTTAATTTTATTATTTTGCATGGTATGGGTACCTGAGAAAAATTTGGACGTGACTATTTCATATTAATTATGTACATTCAATATTATTAGGTGGGTAACATTTGCATATTTAATTCATTGAACATATAATTTAATAAAACATAACAATAATAAAACTCATCGATTTACGACATTTTGGACATTGATACTTATGAATTAATAACATATGAATAAGGAATAGGTAGGCATTTTGAGTAGGTAGGTTGTTACTTGTCCAATGCAGACTTGCGAAGGCACATGCTGGTATAATAATATAGGTACAACGACCGATAGAAATTGTCGTATGTATTTTACGTAAATGGTCAGAACAGGCGCGCGTGCGCACGCGTCCCTGTCTGGCAGCGGTATGGTGGCGCAGGTGGCGCGAGGTGGGCCCCGGTCGGAGGGCAAGAATTAACTCGGACAGGGTTCGCTTTCCGGCCCCCGGCCGACTACACAATTCACGCTGCACATGTTACACAAAAACAATACATAATGATGACCAGTATAAGTAGTATATTTAGTGTATATTTGTATTTCCTATATATTATAAGCATTTGTCCGTACCTCGCTCAGCACGTCTCACTGAAAACCAGCGCTCCGGTTCACGCCGGGGCATTATGCTGAGTGAGGTCCTTTTTACACAAACACCACCACAACACATTATCTATTACACTACACAATAAATAAATAATCAGATAGGTATTTACATCGGCACTGTGTTATCTAAGTTGTTCTTATAATTGTATTATAATGTTTCCTTGTATCTTTTTCAATGTTGTGGTGTTATTGTTTGTGTTTATACATGTTTTTTCTTTCTTTCTTTCTAATAGTGTTTGTGACGGACGAGGTTAACTCTTACATTAAATGTATATTATATACATTTTTGCCGACAAACGTACAAATAGTTCCTATAATTCATGTTATAAAAAGGAAAGATTTGACTATTTGTTGGTTTAGCGAGAAACATAGGCTTTATTTGTGTTTAAAAATATTTGGTACCTACGGAAATGCAATAATATTACCCGTATAAAAGTTTTCTTTTTGTTTCTGTTTCGACTTAAGATATTTCGGTTGGACACTGGATACGGAGCTCTTCGTAAAGGACCGACTCTCACTTTATAGGTTTTTATCTAATAGTGAGACAGCATCTGGTATCAGTAGCCATGCCTTCTTCTTCATCGAGGCAGCTATAGATTACATTGCCGGAGCAGGATTCGAACCCGGGACCTCTGGCTTACGAGTTGCATACTCTAACCGCTCGGCCACCGACGCTTCTCTTAAATTATTGATATAGAACTTAATATATTTACCCATCACTAAGAAAAAGAGTGGTGTGCTCGACAGACACACCATCATATTATTTTACGTTTAGGCGTTTGCAACCCTAAAAATTAGTAATGCTGACAATATCACAAATAACATACCTACTTACATACATATTTAAAGCTTGCGCATTAATCACACATGAGGGGTAGGCAGAAACTATGAATAAATATCATCGATGGAATGGTTATGATTCTTTAATTGTTTATTACTAGCGACCCGCCTCGGCTTCACGCGGGTTTTCTAGGCTTCTCTATAAGAAATAATCTAACTTACTGTAAAACCGCATTAAAATATTGTTGGTATAGAAGTAATTAGCAGAAATACTTACAGCGGAAAGCTACTTTAATTTATTCTATGGTCAATTTGTGGACCGCCACTTTGCTCTGTGCTGAATAACTCCGTACTGAACCGGGTCTTCTACCTCCTATTCTGGGAGGGAGGCCTGCGGGGCCTGAGGCTTGGCCTCGTACCCGAGCGGCTTTGGATGGGACCCATCACGGCTCACTCCAGGTCCTCTTGGGCCATAAGCTTCCAAAAGACCCGGATGCCTTCTGCGAATAGCCCTAGCCATACCAAGCATACCTATTCACCGTTCCGTTCCGTTCAGGTACAACACCAGTCAGAAATGATTCTGCAAGGGTGTATGTAGATCATATCAGCAAGAACCGGGTACGGCGTCGCCATCATCGGTGGTTTCGTCGTCTGTACTTGTATTTTGAGCAACCAAGCCCAGTGGTTGTCACGGGTGTCACCCAAAGAGCTGGTTTGCTTCGGATACAGCATCAGACGTGGGAGTTGTTGATTTAAGGTGACACCAGACCTCGTCCTCTACTGATTTGCGCTACCTCCAGCCCGAGATACCAGTGCGTACGCAGATGCGAAGGGGAGTGTAGGGCTGTCGCAGTCAGGATGGGAGCGAAAGGATCTGGAGCAGACAAGAATACTAGCATCGAGTCAGTTTGAAGGAGGATAGATAGAGGAGGATACTTATACTTTTTGTGTAATATAATAAAGAAGGATGGTAAGGACTGCTGTGGTTGTTCGCCTGTGTTTTATTCAATTTCGTCTGTCATGGGATGCTGTGAGATACGTCTCTAAATATTTTATTTCCTTCACGGATTAGATTGACACTCCCCCTAGATAGACACTGCTGGGAGCAGTCCCGTTAGGTGAGTTGGATGGATCTCTGATTATTAATTTTGTCTTGGAACCATTTATAACAAGTCCTGCCGATTCAAGTAATATTTCAAATATTTTTATTGTCTAGTCCAATTTGACTACATCTGTCCGAATTAGAATCAGGTCGTCGGCAAATGAAAGGATGAGCGGCATTGTAATTTTATGGTCCCGATCCAAAGTAAGCTCGTCGTCTTCTTCCTCAAGTGTTCGCAGCACTTCGTCCATGACTAGGGTAAAATAGTCTGGGTGATAGTGGGGATCCCTGCTTAACTCCTCTTCCTTTGTTTATGATATCGGAGTTCTGGCCGCACCATAAGGTAAGGGTTTTTTCCTACATACAGGCCTCTAAATCGAGGAGTATATTTCTGAGTGCTTTGAGATTGACCGTGTCGAAGGTTTTTTCTATGTTGAGGGTTGCGACATAATGTTTTGGTGCCTGCTCTCCAAATGTACCCTTCTTATAGTAAACATGTGGTCATCCGTCGAACGATCTTGTAGGAAAGCCACTTGCTAACAAGTATGTATTAGTTTATCCAGTTTCCATCGGTGGAAACCTGTAATTGGCTCTGTGCTGCCAGTATTATTTTATATTGTAATCATCGCTTTTAGTTTTCCTTAAGTAAATAAAATAAAATAAAATACCGCTAGCAGCTGAGATGGAATTCACCGCTAGGACAAAAAATTGAAATTCTAGAAAAATCAAACTGCGCGTGCGGAGCATGCGTTTAATTACTGTAGTTAGTAAATAATAGTTATTTACTAACTATCTATGGGAATTTGGATTGGTACCCAATACGTAATTACTAAGTACTTACCCAACTACTTCTTTGGACGTTATGACAAACCCGTTTTTGAACTGCGTTGATTAACTTAGAAGTAGCATTCTTTCCCATGCAAGTCAATACGTTTTTAAATTCGTATGTAACGTTTTGTATGGGTATTACCACAAACGGTCATGTCTTGGAGAAAATTATTAGTTTGTTTCTCTGCCACTCTTGTCATAGACCCAGGTAAAGGCAATTGGAATTGGAAAGGAATGGAATTTTACAAACAAACATCACATCTTGGCTTTTAGGTTGAATAGTAAAGGTAATCTGTCTATAACTGGTACCTTCTGATACCTATCTATAGGTAGAAGTCGCATACTTTTTACTAAGAAAAAATGAACAACTATTAACAAATCCTTTTCATCCTGGATCATGGTGGTCAAGGCAGACCCCAGGCCCTCGTGCACGAGAGCACAACCGAAACCATAACGTCACGATGATTGTTATACTATACGGGACTCTGTAGGTATTCGTATGGTTCTGTATTGTTTTTATTCAATCAGGACTAATGAAAATTGGTACTCCTATAAAATACACAGTTGGCCAACCTAATCTTAGGGAGAATAGGGTGATATAACGCAATTTCCTATTTGCAGTATCCTGTATAGTGATCGGACCACTCATATGTATTCCTAATTTGATGGTAATAATCACGACCTCTTTTAATTAATGGACTTTAATTAATAATAATATTTATTTTATTTCAGACAGTACATAAAATATATTACCTAGCTAATGTTTAGCGACCGTGAAAATATTGGTATTTTGGTAATGTCATTTAATATCTGAACCGATTTTAATTGAAGAGAGCTAACAACCCAATTCAACTAGTTTTCAAATGGAAAAAAACCGCATTATGCTGAGGAGGTCCACATGCCATGGCGCAGACAATGCCACCAGAAATGTTTATTGACTATTTGTTGCTGAGTATCTTATGTGTACTTCCTTATGTATTCTGTGGCCCTGCTACCTACTACAGATTGGGTCATCGTTAAACATTCAGTCGCCTGAATGTGCAGGTTTCATCACGATGTTTTCCCTCATCGTAAGAGCATCGGTTTGTATTCAACTAATGTACATAACTCCGATAAAAGTTATTGGTACATGGTCAGAGTGGGGTTCGAACCCGATACCTCTCGCTTACAAATCGAATGCCGTGACTACTCAGCCATCGACGATCCTCCTGCTAAATCTTTAAATTTTAGCGTAATTATCAGGCAGGTGGAGCGACTCAGTCAAGCCTGAGGAGTTCGTCTACCACTGCTCTAATTTTCGCCGCCAAGCAACAATGTTCGCTTGTTGTGTTGCGCTTTGAAGGATAAGGTAGCCAGCGAAAAGCCAGGCAAGAGGCATTCCATCTTAGTCCTTACAGTGACCCTGCGCCTGCGGCGTTTTTCATACTAGCACCCTAAATTAATGAAACGTAGATGTTTTGGGCGACAGTTATCGCTTATTATCAGGTGAGCCGTCTGCTCGTTTGACCTAACGTAAATAATCGTGTCTGGTAAAAGAAACAAGGTGTCGCCACTCGCGTTGAACTCTTTTGTATGAAAAATCTACATTCTAATGAGTTTTAGGTATCGTAAGTCTTTTAAGTACCATCTGATCACACAAGCTATATGTCAGATACACGAGCAAGCGCGCCACATGATGGAAAGTAGTCAGCTCCGCCCATGGACATCACCAACATCAAGGGCACCTGTTACCAGTGCGTAACGTTCAAGGTTCTGTGGGAGAAGATTTTATTTTTTACAAAATGGCGATTGGGATTGGCCATACAAAAGTTTGATCAATATCATGTCTTGAGTGACACTCGCAAGATCAATGCGCTTATTCCATTTTAACAAATCTGACGTTACAGCACTTTTACAAGCGAATACTTCCGTATCGCTCTGACATCACACTCGTAAGCGAGAGGTACCGGGTTCGAATCCCGCTGCGGCCATGTACCAATGACTCTTTTCTGAGTTATGTTTATTAGTTGAATTCTAACCAATGCTCTTACGGTGAGGGAAAACATCGTGATGAAACGTGCAAATTCAGGCAACTGAATTTGTAACCATGATCCAACCTGGTCAGGTTCCCCTGGTAGTAGGGTCACGGAGGGCAGATGGTAGTCGAACCACTGTAATTATCTGATCGCCAAATCCTCGCCATGGTCAATGCGGACCCCGGGTCCTCGTTCTCGAGAGCACAACCGGGATATTAACGCCAAATAATATTTTTTTTTAATCTTTGTAGTTTAGTGAATTTGTTTGCAGTTTATAATAATTTAATACTTCAAATTACAGTCATATAAACTACATTAGCAGTTCAACTAACAGTTCAACTAATGTTCATAACTCAGAAAAGATTTATTAGTGCATGTACATTAACCACTACGCCACTGACGCTCCCAATATTGGTGCATACCGATATCATAATATAAACGTATTAAAAGTGCTTTTTCATACATCATTTAAAGAGTAACGATACAATTTAACAGATTACTATTAATTACTGTATCACGAATTTGTTGCAATTCATTAAAAGTATGTGTAGCTTATGCTAGATGTTTATTTAGCCAACTACCATATCATGACATGCATCTACAATATCCTATCAACTGAATTAAACTAGAAAAAACCAATTGTTCCTTTGCTATCTGTGACGTTAATGTATGTAAATCCTATTTTCTTCCTATTATATTCCCTATATTTATTTATATATATTTATTTTATTATTTCCTTTATTTAGTTCCTAATGAGAACGTGATATGGGTGCATGGCGACCGGAAAAAAATGTAGGTAGGTACACGGATGTGGTTAGATGGCTTTGTTCCGGACCGACGTGCGACGTTCGTGTCTTTTTAAACTAGCCGTATAATTTTATAGACTCCGCAATACGTAGACACTCACTACTAAACAAAATACAATTCATTTATTTAGCATTTATTTATATTATGTACCTATAGTATTTTGTAGATAAGTATTATTGTTTTTATTTTTATATATTACTGGCATGTGAAATCACTTACGTCCGTACTTCACTGAGGGGCACACTGAAAACCAGCGCCATGGCGTCAGCCGTGGCTTATGCTGAGTGTGGCCCCATTGCACATCTCCTTATGGCACAGGTAACGAAGTTTCTTGTAAGCTGTATTATGACCTAATGTACTGTGCCATGTGTGAGATAGATGTAATAAACGATTTTTATTTATTTATTTCGGTAAGCATTTACACTAAAACTGAATATATTGCGGATTATTTGCGGATGTTTGCATTTACCTATTCAGAATGAAATATTTACAACAACTCAAAAATATGTATTTTTAATTTGTCGTAAATTATTGCACAGATTAACTAACCATTATAAGTAACCTTTTTTAAATAAATCGGCACCGACGAAGTTAACTATCGCAGGTAATTAGAAAATCGATTTCGGGCAGCTCTGGCACAGCGCTTAGGAAATCAATGAATCACCTTTTCACATAAATACGGGAAATGAACCTCAAAAAGCATTACTTACTTTTGACCTTTCCCAGTGAACGTTACTATCCGCAGCCCTTTCCGTAAATATGGAGCCAAATCCTGGAAACCCTCAACCCAACGGTGCCAGCCAGAACCAGTGCGAGCACGCAGCTCCGGTCGTCGGAGACAACGGGAACGCACCCGTGCCGGTAAGTTCCATAATACCTACTTATACCTACTAATGTTGATTTGTAGTTAATACGAAAGTTTGCTTATCTGTTTAAAAGTACTTGAGCTGAGCCATTTAAATTTTGCGAGGTGATAATAACTGCGGTAGTAAGTAGAATAATGTGGCCTCTGCTTGCCTCTATATTATGTACCTACGTATAGTTCGTATTTGATTATATACTTTTATAATATTTCTAATTTACAATTTGCACATCAATACTATCATCATCGTTACATCACAGCCCATAACTGTTATGTAACAGTAAAGGCCTCTCTCACGAAAAGGGAGGTTATTGCCATAATCCCCACGCTTGGTCGGCGGGTAGGAGATCGCAGTGTTCAAAATATGACATGGGAAATGCTGCTGCCCATTTTCCAGTCTACGGAGACTAGATCCTTTGCCTCGAAAAAAATTGTCTCCTTGTACGACACCCACGAGTGTATGGGGTTGGTGCTATTTTACTCTGCCGGACAGCAAACGGCCAACCACCATATCATCATCGCGTTATAAAAATCTAAAACTCTGTTATTATTCTTGTTTCAGGGTCCGTCTTATTTAAACGCCGCTTCTCAACAGCAACTACTGTACCAACAACCCCCTTCATACCCATCCAACTACAATCTAAGTCTACATAGTATTCATACACCTAGCACATCAAGACCCTTGGTAGGGTATATGCCAAATAACGGTGTATATCCCAGATTGAATTACAGTTCTCCAAATCAAAATGGCGTCACGAACGGGGACAAATCCAAAGTGAAGAAGCCTAAACGCGTCAGAACCGCGTTTACAACACCTCAAATATCGTTGTTGGAGGATGAGTATCTAAAAAACCGATATATTGATAGTGCACGTCGCAACGAATTGGCGAACTCACTCAACATCGACGAGCGCGTAATCAAAGTTTGGTTTCAAAATCGCAGAATGAAAGAGAAAAGAGATCGCATTGAGCAGGCAGAAAACCAAGCCTCGAGTACTGGTACCGAATTTGATAGTGCTTCAATAATTATTGAAGCTAGCGACAATGAAATATTCAATAGAGGGCAAGTCTGCTACGAACATTACCCGGCAGCTCCCATTCCATATGAGATGGCGCAAGACCAGCCCCCGGCTCTGATTGATAACCAGCGCCAACTACTTCCATTGGAGGGAATTTATGACAACCAAGAAGCAGTTGTCAATGGGAATGGCTACGTTCCCTTCCCGCAAGGACAACAGCTACCTGTGCTACAGCACCAACCTCATCAAGTGCAGTACTACGCGCCGCTCCCTCCGCCCCTGCCGCCCCCGCCGCCGTATAGCGGAGGCCTGGAAGGGTACAACAGAGAACCAGAGCTGTCTGAGTCCTCTACTACGACGGATGCGGCTAGTAATGGCTCCTCATTGGACCTCTCGTGGATTCACACTTTAAATTTAGAAGATTAGCTTAGATTCGTAGATTCTCGTAAGATTCTTGATATTTGTACGAGTTTCGTTATTATATTTTATAAGTAGTACTTAGTAAAACATAAATTATTGCAAATGTTGTTTACTTTATTCTACGTAACTGTTAGACAAGGTCATGGTATCGGTCATAGAACAAATAAGTAGTTAGAAAAGCTAAGTAGGCGGTGCAGGCGCGCCACAACTATGCGCAAATGAGCTAGTTTCATCCAAAAGGCGCGAACGCGCCGTCAGTCTCTTGCACAATTCCGCGGAGTGCGCATTAAAAAAAAGCTGTGCCTAAATTGTAAAAAATATGCCATTTTGCGCAATAATTAACTGCAAAACCAGAAGCGATCAGGCTTCTAGAACATAAGGAGGAATCTCTTTTCACCGGTAAGTCTAAAAACCTTGTATTTATCAATATTTTAGGAAAAATATTTACCCGCGCTCAAGGACACCTTGCGCCTAATCTAGTGCTGTGCACAGTAACCGACCATATCGATAATTTTTTTTGTTTATCGATATAATATATTTGTTGTATAGTAGAATTGACATCAAAAGAGGAGGAAATTTTTATTTCGATTGAATGTACTTTTATTGTAGGTACTTGTGTTCCTTGAAATTTCCGTCAATTGTGGACCGATTTTGATGTTAGTTTTTAGTAGGGGTAAGGTAGGGGTACAGCAGGGTATTGTAAGGGCACGGGTGGGGTAGAGGTGGGATACCTATAAACTAAGGAAATCGCGATAGTTAATTGCTTTATAATTAATGTGCGTTGATTACGACGGCGCACAGTGCCTTACTCCCATACAAGAGATTGCTCGTAATTAAAAAAACCGAAGGTAAGTAAAGTCGATCCTTTTACTTTTATTTTAAAGACAACTTACTAAAGAGCAATAAAATATAATTTTTTTCCTTAAAACTCATTAGAACAGTAAAATATTTTAAGTTGAAGTATCACTATTCATTGTCGTATTGATACTTGAAAAATCGGGGTTTTTCTTCTTTGCGATTGCGATTTAATAAAATTGATGTACTAAAGTATATGGTAGTGAAAGTTATGCAACTTGCTAAAGAAGGTTTGGACTTTTAAAATATATTATTTTAATTGTGATAATACCGACTGTTTTAAATTAAGATTATCATAAAGTTGTCATTGTATTTGTTGACTTTTAATTTTCTATATCAACTTTCGAAAACCAGGCAGAAAAGTGGTATTTTTTTATTAATATGTTACACTTCTATAATGCTAAACATATTATATTTAGGGCAATTTGTGCCCCGGAACATAACTTTTTTCAGGTGCAACTTGTACCGTGTTTTGTATGGTTTCCACCAAAAAATGGACAGTCTGGTAAAAATATGGACCCTTTCTACAAGTAGGTACAATTTGGAATGGCAGAAAATTCGAATAAATGATAATGAAAATAATGTTTAATTTATTTTTTATTTTCTCATGTGGAAACCACTGAACAACTATCCTGTGTGTCCTGTTCCACACACCTTTAAAACCATAAGTAAATCTGTGTTTACAACGGTATTTGGTATTTTCTGACTGACTTAAATTACGAGCAATCGCTTGTATGGGAGTGGAGCACTGTGCGGCGTGTAGAACCAAAGTAAAAAACGCGAAGCAAACCATTTGAGCGGCTTGAGCGAGGGATGCACCTGTTCGTAGTAATATTGATGACGTACATTACTTTTTTAATATATTTTATAGTTTTCCTAAAGAGCCAGCCATAAGAGAAAAATGGATTGAAGCAACTGGTAGAGAAGATTGGATTCCTACTAAGTACAGTACCATTTGATCGAGACATTTTAGAAAAAAGGATTATGCTGTGAAAAAATCTGGAAATAAATACTTACTAGATGGTGAAATACCGCGTGAAAAAATTTTGTGTATTAAATCTTATGTATGTTTTTAACCGTGTGTTGTGTAATACCAATACAATTATATTATAATATTATGCATGCATATAAGTGTTTAATTTTATTTAACGCTGTCACTTTCCCAATGCCCATTTAAAAATAGGGTAAAAGTAAGTTTATACTAAACGAAGCTACTTCGTTTGAGTGGTTCCTATTCAACGAACTCCTAGCCCCCCTCTACCTTAGCTCTGCACTATCAGTAACCCTACCCTACCTCTGCCGTACCCCTACCGTATATCAGCCATGACCCTGCCATACTATAACTGTACCCTTACCTTAACACTAAAATAAAATAAATAATCGTAGACAAATGCACACAGCGCCATCTAGCCTCAAACCGAGCAAAGCTTGTACTGTGGGTGCTTCTTCTTGGTCGAGTCAATTTTTGAAAACCCTAGATGTGACCTGCTGTGTAGTCGGCCACGGCAAAGGAACAGTTCCTCCCTAGTGCAGGTAGCAGGACAAAGTGGACAAGAGAGTAAATGCTCCATGGTTTGAGATGGGTGCTAGATAACTGATATAGTACTTATACACTTTTTTGAAATACATACTTATTATACATAGAACACCCAGACCCGTAACAGAAATTAAAATTCATAATTTCAATTTCTGCCCGGCAGGAAATTGAACCCAGGACCTCTTGTATGACAGACTAGCATGTTAACCACTGAACCACTCAGGACATCGTACTCCTGACATAACTCTGCCGTACTAATGCCATACCCCTATGGTAAATCTACAGTACCCTTACTCTATCTCCGCTTTATGCGTCCTTTAGCGGCTTCAGCCCACCCCCCCCATCCTCCCCCCTCAATATAATAACATTTTCAATTCATTATTATTAAATAATAAATACCATAATAATATCAAAATATTAATATCGACAAGAATTCGATTTTGTCAATCCCTAGCGTAAATGTAAATTCAGAGAGGATTTACAGCACACACGCAACGCAATGTGTGTATGTGGTAGTGACCGATTGAATAATCACCGCGCTCCGTTTGACTGTGCGTGTGCGTGCGTAAGCCTGTGCATATTAAGTTGCATGAGTAGTAGTAAAAATAGTGGGGTCGGGAACGGCGGCATCGGTTTCGGTACTAATGGCGAAGATGACACTTCTATCGTGTTCTGTGGTATCGGTAGTGATACGGAATGTTTTATTTCTATGTACTGTGCTTTAACGTGTATTAAAAATCTATCAAGTGGACCCAAGTTAACTTAATATGGTATAGAAGTATTATTTACTTTAATATTGATGACATCTAGCTGGTGAGCAAGCTTAGGTACGGCCTTGAGACCAGGGTAAATACGTGGAAAGAAGTGCTAAAAACGGTGGTTTGATGCTGTACGTCGCCAAAACAGAGGATATGGCTAGCTGCAGCGCGCATCTTGAAACGATTCAAAATTCAAAATTCAAAATTTCTTTATTGATTAGGACATTAAATATCTCTTTCAATCGTCAAAAAGGAGGGGGGTAGGAAAGTAGGAAGGAAACACACAGTGACACGCTGACCGCCCTATGGTCGTAGATAAACGTATCCCTCGCCAACCACAACCGAACCGGGCTCGACAATGCCAGACAGAGCCGGAACGCTATATTATATTATATACTCGTAGGTATGTCTAGTATAAGAAATTCGTATAGGTAGCGAAGCTGTCAATAGAATAGATAAATTTAATCACCTTGGATCCATGCTGGATAAATCCGGCGAATCTCTGCAGCTTAGGCCAAATGGCGGGCTCTCACGGCGGTCACCTGTGACCCTAAAATCTTAAGCGCTCTCTCTAAGCTCAAGGAGATAATACGCAAGCATAATTGGGCCTGTGATACTTTAACTGCTTATGCTGCGAAACCTGGCCGGCGCTGTCGAAGCACGTCCGTGAACTCCACGACAGCGAAATGAAGATGTGGTGGATGTGTGGCGTTACGCGTTTTGATCGAGTATCTCACGTTAAGGCTGCCACGGATATGCGTAACGAGTACATCCGTGGCAGCCTTTGCGTAAGATAAGATCGAAGAGGCTCGGCTTCAGTAGTTTGGTCATGTGTTACTTAAGCCACAGGGATATCTGAGTAATAGGTGCCTGAATCTGCCGGTATCAGGAAAGAGGTAACGCATGGATTGACATCGCCATGATCCCATGGCTTACGACGCGAGGATGACCAAGACCGGAAGAAATTTAGGAAAATATAAATAAAAGCGGACCGTGGCTGAAGCCGGGACTGATTGCTCGGATAATGATGATATAGAAAGTATTATTTTATGTGAATAGGTTTCAAGTGACTTGCTTAGTTTAATTAAGTAGGTAGCTAAGTCAACAATGACAAACGAGCAGACATCCCATATTTTTTTTATACCACAAAGGTGGCAAACAAGCTGATGGTAAGCGGTAACTGTCGCCCATAAAATCTACGATTCATTAATTTTGGTTGCAGGCAACAAAAATGCAGAACCGCAGGTGCGTTGTCACTGGACTAAGATAAAATGTCTCATGCCTGTAATTGCGCTGGCTACCTTATACTTCAAACAGAAAACTTTCGGCTTGGCGACAGAAATAGATTAGGCGGTGGTACGCATCCATGCGGACTTCTCAGGCTTGACAGACCTACCACCACTGCCTCCTAAGTTAGATTTGTCATAATTTTTTCTAGAAAACTGTGCCCGAATTATTTTTAACCATGATCGGAGAGTTAAATAAAAAAGTCAAGTGTCAACAAAAACTATTTATTATTATTTTATTGAATCCTGATTGACCATTTCTGATTCCAGAATACATGAAGAGATACCACTTACAGTCGCTTAACTTGCTCAGGCGGTCATGTTATACGGTCAGTAGCAAATTCCGCATAAATTGCATACCACGCACTTCCCTATAAATTACACTTAAGTGGTATCGTGAGACTGGACTGTACACTAGGCGACCAGATTATTCGCCACGGAAAGTTGATATGTTATCTTGAAAGTGTTGAGAAGCCGTTTCCTGGCTGCAGTTAAGATTGATCGGAGCTTCACTAGGCACGTGGTATCTTTATTAGTGAACAGACTAGAAGGCAAATATAGGAACGTCGTGCGAAACGAATACTGAGGAGGAAATTTACAAGGTCTTGTTTACAGATAGTAGTTCCACGGTTCTTACACGTAACAAACAAAAATCACGGGCATTTGAGTGTAGGCCGTAACACGATGAGCGCCGTGTAAGATTGTCTTCAGCCTACGGAGTGACGATCTCCGCAATCCCCTTGGCAAGAAGTGGTAACATCTTCGGTCGCTTCATCACTTTTGGTTAAATGGCGGTCAAACGCCTGACTAGTTTAATTAAAAAATGTCGTGTCTAAATAAGTCGGGGTCGGTTGTGTTATACCCCCGGTATTGTAACTGATTACAATCAGGCAGATTGTTAGCATGTTTACAAGCTGCCTTGGTGGTATAAAAAAAGTTTTGATTTTGGTTTCGGTTTTGAATCAAGATTGTGTTTCGGTCGGACACTAGATACGGAGCCCTTCGTATAGGACTAACTCGAACTATACAGGTTTTTATCTAATAATGAGATGACATCCGATATCGGTAGCGATACCTTCTTCTTCATCGAGGCAATCTAGCCTAGTCGTTCACCATACCAGCGATGACATATATCTAACATATAGGTAGATCAAAGAAAGAAAACAAAATGTGCTATAATATATGTTTAATTCAAAAGAACATGTTACATACCTATTACTACTTATATATAACTAGCATTTGCCCGCGACTTCGTCCGCGTGGACATAGTTTAGCTTTTGCCCGCATTAGCATTTTGATTGCCCTCTGTATTGTATAAATACTAGTACTACGGACAGGCTAAGCTGTATCTCTAGTTCTACCTACCCGAATTACATGAATCATGGCTTAGATTGTACTCTGGACTTTAAACTACCAATTAAAACTAGTGTCAAATAAGGAGAGACTCGGCGGGTCACGTGGTTCGACAAGCTCTGTATACGATTACCTGTGTGAAATCCCCACCACTGTCATTTGACAAGTTTCTTCTTTCATGACGCGCGTTATACAAATAAATCTTACTTACGAGTTTCTACGAAATAATTAACTTAATGCTCCACTACATTGAAACTTTGAAGCCACTTTAGTGCGAAAGAAGGGTCGCTAGAATCCGTTTCCGTTATGGAAGACTCGGATAGCTCTGGTTCTTTGCTGGAGCCTTCCCAGGAAGAGTCGTTGGTAGTTGTTTCCGTGTTAGGGGACTCAGATTGCTCTGGTTCCCTGTTGCATCCTCCCAGGTCTCCGCTATACGGCGGCGGCGGTGGAGGCAGCGCCGCGCAGTATGGCATCCCCATCTCAACCGAGGTTGAACAACATTGTTGAGGTTGGTAATGAACTACAGGCGCAATGTAGCCATTCTCATTGACATCTGCTTGCTGATTGTCATATATTTTCTCCAATGAGAGTAATTGGTACTGACTCTCCATCAGAGCCTGGGGCTGGTTTAGCGCCATCTCATGTGGAATTGGTAAAGGTACTGTTGGATAATGCTCATGGAAGACCTGCCCTCCATTTAAAAAATAGCCAGTAGTATCTTGGATCATTGTAGATGCACCATCCAATTCCATGTTAGTACTCGAAGCTTCGTTTTCTGGCTTCTGGATCTCATTGCGTTCTCTTTTCCCCTTTATTCGGTGATTTTGGAACCAAATTTTAATCACCCTTTCGGGGAGTTGGAGTTCGCTCGCCAATTCGTTGCGACGTGTACGATCAATGTATTGGTTTTTTATAAACACGTCCTTCAATTTCTCTAATTGCTCAGTTGTAAAAGCGGTTCTGTGGCGTTTAGTCTTTTTCTGTTTCGTTATGCCCCCGTTAATGAAGCCATTTCTATTGCCAAAATTGTTAATGATCCTGGGAAATACACCTACGTTTGGCACGTTTCTTACTTGATTTGTACTGTAGCTATAATTTTGGTATCTAGGTTGGTACGCAGGGGGTTGTTGGTATACTTGTTGCTGTTGAGAGAAGGCGTTCAAATGAGATGGACCCTGAAAGTAACAACAACAGATTTTAGTTTAATAATATTGGCAATCAGGAATATGAAACTAAAAGTACATCGTATTATATTATACACATTGCCGTTGGGGTACACCAGAGGTCTGTGCTCAGTCCACTTTTGTACTGTCAGACGGCATCCGAGACTATCATGAGATACCTCCGTGGCTACTTTTGTATGCTGACGATATCGCGTTGACAGACTCAGACAAGGGCGACTTGTCCAACGGGTGGAAAAGTGGAAGGAGTCGCTTGAGAACGGCGGTCATAAGATGATGATGATGATGATGAGTTATAATATACACATAAAATATTATTGTGATCGATAACAATCACCGCCAAGGACATAACCAACGTTGCGACTAGACTTTTTCCCGCAGAAATAGGAAAAGTGAGTAAGCTGTCGCCTGTCATTTGTTTTTGCATAATTCGGTATGCCTGCACGGTATCACAAGTGTGCGCACGAGAGGGACAACCGAGAGAAGTCGCGACATAGATCCTGCTATCTAGGACATTTTAGTATTGAGAGCAATTTCTCAAAAACATATTGCAGTAAATGGAAAACATATCAAAGAAAATTCAATTAATCGTGTTTTTGTTTCTGCGAATTCTAGATAAGAGTTCAAAGAAACAAATGAAAACATTACGTGTCAAAAATAACAAAAAAGTAAAAGCGTCCAGTAGGATGCTACGGTATGCTGCTCAGCACAAGTATTTGCAACTAGACAAGCTAATCAACACTAGTATATAACCTATTTTAGAACTTACCGGTACGGGGGCGTCTATGTTACGACAAGCGGCGTGTACCCACTGAATGTGGTTGCCGTCTTTCGCCTCGGGTGCGTGTATGTTGCTGCCGGTAGTGGTAGCGACGTGTCCCCACTGAATGTGGTTGCCATCTCTCGGCTCGGGTGCGTCTCTGCTGCTGCCGTTGGTGGTAGCGACGTGTCCCCATTGAATGTGGTTGCCATCTCTCGGCTCGGGAGCGTCTCTGCTGCTGCCGTTGGTGGTAGCGACGTGTCCCCACTGAATGTGGTTGCCATCTCTCGACTGGGGTGCGTCTATGCTGCTGCCGGTGGTGGTGGCGACGTGCCCCCACTGAATCTGATTGCCATCTTTGATTGGAAGGCCTCCGGGGTTTAGTTCCATATTCACAGAGGGGCAGTGACGTTCACTTTGAAAGCTCAAATAAAAGTGGTATTTTTAGGACCTTTTCTCAGTATTTATGTAAAAAAGTGATTCATTCATTTACTAAGCAGGACCAAAATCGATAAACTAAGTATTTACCTACATTACTTAATTTCGTTGGTGCTAATGACACTGTGACAATGAGGAAGATGTAAATGAAAATTTATTTACTTTTTTAGCCCTAACACAGACTTTTTATTTTATTTTAATATTTCCAATATTTCATTGATGAAAGATCCAATCTGGTCAGGTGCCCCTGGTAGCAGGGTCACGGAGGTTAGATGGCAGTCGCTCCACTGTAATTATCTGATCGGCCAAATCCTGGATCTTGGTCAAGGCGGATCCCTGGCCCTCGTGCGAGAGAGCATAACCGGGACATTAACGCCAAAATGTTTTTTTTTTATATTATACTCTCTAAGTTCAGCACCGATGAAGCACGTCTACAAAAGCCAAGCCAACGAAATTAAACTTTGAAGGATGTGCGGTGTGACGCGGCTTTACAGAGCTTGTGACGAGTATATCAATGGCAGCCATGGCGTGGGAGACATTAAGTTTAGATACGTGCTGCGTAAGCCCCATGAAAAAAAGTGCCTAACCCTGCCGTTATCAGGAAAGAGAGACCCAAAAAGCGATAGATTGACATCGCCGAGTGGAATGCGAGAGCCAACGGCTTATCTACACCCCGGATTGACAGCTCAGTGAAAACTTTGTCATTCAAGGAATAAGAGACTATAAGATCCCCATTGAGAATACCCATAAATACATTAGCTACCATCTCCATAGGTATTTTATATTTACCTATATAAACAGGTAGCTACTAGATTTTGCCCGGTACCTACTTCGTCCGCGTTCAGTTATTCCCGCTGGAACATATTTCGGCTTAAATATATACCGAAGTCCTGTGACACAAGGTACGAGGGAGAGTATAGTACCTATAACCTTCTGGTATTTATATAAATGTACAAGCATTGCTCATGCGAATAATGATAGATTTCATTACATGGACATCCATTGCATTTTGTGGGTTATCGCGACTGTTTCATGAAATCACTGATAATAATTAGATAATAGAACGATATAACATTGTGTGGACTGTAAACAACTATTTTGAGGGAGCTGTTTTTTTGGCAGGCACCGTGTGTACACAGCCGGTTTTCTTAAACCTCATTAATACTAATAGGTACTGACGAACATAGTGAAAAGAAAGGACTGTTTTCTTTCAAGATTCGTTGTAGATAACGCCTAGGGACACAAACAACAATATTTTTGTATGTATAGGTTCCTATCGTATGACAAATAGATCGATGGAAGCGGTTACTACGATCGAGCACAAACGGTTTATAATCATCTTACTAGGCGTTAATGTCCCGGTTGTGCTCTCGCGTAGGAAGGCCCGGGGTCCGCCTCGACCATGAGCCTGGATTTGGCAGATCAGACAATTACAGTGGAGCGACTACCATCTGATCGCCATGACGCTGCCACCAGGGGAACCTGACCAGATTTGATCATGGTTACATATTCAGTCACCTGAATGTGCAGGTTTCATCATGATGTTTTTCCCTCACCTCATTCAATTAATGTACATAATTCAGAAGAGAGTCATTGGTACATGGCCGCAGTGGGATTCGAACCCGATACCTCTCGCTTACGAGTCGGATAACTTAACCGCTCGGACATTGACGCTCCGGACACAGACGGTTTATATCTGACAATAATCTTGTATAAAAAAGCAAAATCTCATATCTATGCGTTGCCGCTGTATGAATAAACGAATGAGTACACGAATAGAAGTCGCGCGGTGTGGGTTCCGAATAACAAAACACATCATTTTATCCAATGTTGTTAAACTGCTCAAATACCTAGGTATTTGTGGTTAGAAATTTAGGTTACTAAGAAACTTGGTATTGTAGAAATTCAATTCTTAAATATTTATATAGAACTTTCTATATTTACCCCCCGCTAAGAGTTAGTAATGCAGACAATATCACAAATAACATGCCAACTATCTATATAAACATAAAGTTCACGCCTTTATGCCACATGAGGGGTAAGCAGAAATTTGAAATAAATACACTTAATGGTTCTGAAATAAATTATTCTTTAATTATATCTTAGCGACCCGCCTCGGCTTCGCACACGTAAAACATAAACGTTTAACTTTTTCAGCGCCAAAGTCTGATATTTCAGACGTTTAAGTTTCGTGCCCTCGCCGCCAATGTCGATATTATCAGACAAATAAATCTTACCAATTTAACTCTATTTTTTCTTATCGTTATAGTACCTGACGACACATTTATGTCGACACGTTTATTGTCGTGGCGTGTGGTGAACGTTTTTGACGAAAACTCTTGGCGGGGAAAAGGTTAAACATATTAATCTCATAAAGGAAATAACATCAATTACATGAGAGGAGACCTTACACAATTAATTTGGTATGTCGTCCCTACTGCACACCAAAACACTTCACTATAATTCATAAGCACACACATTGAATAAAGTAGAAAAATATAAATTCTAGAAATAGAAAACGGCACGCGCGAATCATGCATTTTATTTATGACTTATTAGTTAACAAATTACCAATCGTTATTTACTATCTATGGCAATTTAGATCGACACCAAATACGTAGTTACTAGATATAGGTATTTCTTAGGAAGTTATGACCGAACCAATTTTGAACTGCGTGGAAGTAGCATCTTCCTCATGCAAGACATCATTCTTACTCATGCAAGACCTGAATGCAAGTTTTTAAATTCGACTGTCACGTTTTTACGATTTTACTATAAAAGGTCTTCTTAGGAAGTTATGACCAAACCAATTTTGAACTGCGTTGATTACTTTGGAAGTAGCATCTTCCTCATGCAAGACATCATTCTTACTCATACAAGACCTGAATGCAAGTTTTTAAATTCGTCTGTCACGTTTTTTACGGATTTCACTATAAAAGGTCATGTCTTGGAGAAAATTATTAGTTTATTTCTCTGCCACTTTAACAGGTAACAGGTAAAATAATGAAATAGTAAAAGTTTTATTTCGGCAACTTAAAATCAATTAAAATATTCAGTGTCTGGAATATCTTTTTAAACTTGGAATTCTTTTAAAAGATTCCGCTCTTCCATAGCCAAAAATATAGGTAAACTGTTATATAGTTACAGTATAATTTTATAAAATAAAATGTGTGCGTGTGTTTGTGTGCGCGCGTGCGTTTTCACTGAGGAAAAGTGTAAAATTATTTACAAATAATGTTCTACAATAGGTATAAGTACGTGAGAAACTAAAAAACCGAACACCAAAGACATCTATCTTATTTAATCATTATTTTTTTAAGATCTCTTTTACGAATTAAAAGTGGTCATGGAGATTCTAATTAATAATACAATAACTTTGATTTCAGACAGTACATCAAAAATATTTTAGTAATAGTAAATGTCTTACTAATACTAAGCGACCGTGAAAACACAGTTGATCAGCAATGTCATATAATATCTGAACCGATTTTAATGATACAGACCTAAGAACCAACCCAAAATTTGAGAAATCGCATTATGCTGAGGAGGGAATCGCACGCGCGAGCTATGCCACCGAGAATGTTTGTTTACCTATTTGTTGCTCAGTGTTTTATATGTTTAACCTATTCTATTGATTGTACCTACTCTGTCATATTGAGGTATTCAGTTTAATAAATGCTTAATTTTTCTGTCATTTAAAATGCTAAAGATTTATTTTAATGTATCGACGTTATTGCTGTAGTTAGGTACTACAAACCGCGGACAGACGGATAGAAAGACAGACATGGCGTAACTTTGACCACCTTCTTTTGCTACGAAACCTTATAAGCGTGGTAGTTATCGAGTTTTATAGATTTTACAATCTAAGTATAACTGGACGGTTCTAATAACACTATGCAAAGAAAGACGTAGACCTTCACACTTCACAGAATTAGAAAGTAAAGTATAGTAAAAATCACATTACAATTAGTCACTTTAAATGGATAGCATTAGGTTAATGTACCAATAATTGATCTATATATACCTAGATCAGAACACCCAGAACTCAACAGTTTGTCGTAGTTTGTAAAAACTCGCGGTCACTCGTTGTTGAACAATGACAATTACGAAAGAACCATCGTGTGCCTTGGATGTGAAGGAACAACCTGATGCCTGTGTGTTGATGTGCCGCAATGGTGATGGAGGAGAGGAAGAATCGGTGAGTGAATTGTTATGATTGATCTTTTTCCAAATTGTAAAAAAATTTACATCTTAGCGTTAGCTATCAGGCAGGTGGTACGATGAGTCAAGTCTGAAGAGTATGTCTACCATTGCCTTATTTATATTTCTGTGTCCAATCAACAATGCTCGCTAGTTGTGTACCGCTTTGAAAAATAAGGTAGCCAGCGCAATTACAGGCATGTGGAATTTCATCTTAGTCCTCTCAGTGACAACGCGCCTGGGGTTCAGCATTTTTATACCCACAACTTAAATGAATGAATCGTAGATTTTATGGGCGACAGTCACCGCGTCTGCTCGTTAGTCACCAACGTAAGTAAGGTGACTTAAGGCCGATTTTCCAATCCTCAGATAAAGTTTATCTGCCCGATAAAGTAATACACTGCCATATTAAAACAAACTATAATTCTTTACAATTATGAAGTAATGATACAGTTTTATTTTAGTGGCACAATAACTTATCAGACTGATAGTTTCATCTGAGGATTGAAAAATCAGCCCTTAGTGAAATAGAACATAGGGTTCCTATTATGATGTAGGAATCTTGCTATCGAAATTGAATGCTGCGCGCCGCGAGCGCATATGAGTGCCTAGAATACCTACTTACCTAATAAGAGCCTAATGCTCTGATAGTTACCTAATGGTTATCTTGGAGACAATATCCCGGTTGTACTCTCGTGTGCGAGGGTTCGAAGTCCGCCTTTACCATGGTACAGAATTTGGTGGTTCAGATCTCCGCCTGCCATCTGATCTTCGTGACCCTGTTAACAATGGAACCTTAAAATTTTTTACCATGGCCACACATTCAGTCACCTGATGTTTTGCCTCCCTGGAAAAGCATCGGCTAGTGTTGAACTAAGCGAACATAACTAAGAAAAACCTGCATGGTGGCACTGGGGTTCGTACCGGTACCTCGGGATACGAATCGGACCCCTTAACCGTTAGGTCACCGACGCTCAAATGGGACCTTAGATCTATAATATCGAACCAATAGCACATAACAGATTACTGGGGGCCGTAAGCCTACTCCACATTAGTGGAGTAGATACCTAAACTCGTAACTGAACGTTGGTGCTACGATTACTCTGACGGACACTAAACAGCACCACCCGTAGAATGCTATAAAAGTACCTATGCTCATCATATTCTGATGAAACTATGCTGGTCCAAGTTATTCGTTTAATGATTATGTTCTAGTTTTTTGTGTAATTTGTGTGTTGTGTTGTGGACTCCAGTTATAAATAAACGAATAAATTTTTTATTGCCTTAACTTCCATACTAAGTGTAAAAATATGATCAATAAGTACATTATTTTAGTCTCGATCTCCACCATGACAAATATTTTGTCCTAAACTTTCGAACGTGACGCTATTATTATGTCCAAAAAATTCACATTTACCCTCATCATAGAGAAAAAAATACCACGCACAAACCTCGTAGTAAATGGCTGTCAGTTTTTGGAATCTCTTTATTTCGACATCGTCGCCATTAGTATATTAGTGTAAATAGTGGTTAGAAATGAGTCTGCCTTACTCATTAAACGTAAATTAGGTTCTCGTTAATAAATTAAATAGTCATTTCTTGTTTAGGTTCCTTTTACTACTATCTGTAGTTTGTGACACAAATGGTAAGTTCTAGACACGTAATCTAAGACTATCAGTTTATGCGATTAAATTATATAATTTCAATTTTCTTTCGCTTGGGACCATGAGTCTGTCTGGTAAGCCTCGAGAGCCGATTGGCATCACGTGATGATGTAAGACTATTATTATGAATAATAACAAAGTATTAGTTCGGTTAGCATGAGGAGCAAGGGAGATACGGGACCTCGTCCTCTCCATCGCAGACTCACCTATTCGCGGGCCCCCTGCTGACGTAAAAAGCCAAAACGCACATTATTTTTAACTACGGATTCAAATAGATTTAAGCAAAACTGAAATCATTTTTGTAGTAAAAAAGCCGACCCTGGCTGTCAGATTCACTGCCAACCGTTGACCCGGGATTATTCTTTGTATCCGTGTTTCAACATCGCTCAATCTTCAATCGACCTACCAAGTCTTTCCGGTCATAAATAAGGCTCCTGTTCAGAAAATCAGAAAAGGTGGACGAATGGGTGGGTAATGGTGGTGGATGTTTCTTTTTTGAGTTACTCAGTAACAAACCAGTAGACACCCCACCTGATGGAAAACTTTCACTTATACAAGTTACAGTTCAAAGTTCAAGTAATTTATTATTTGGACGAGCCGCTGTAGTATGGGTAAGGAATGGAACGCATTGCCTGC
This sequence comes from Blastobasis lacticolella, assembly GCA_905147135.1. Classification (NCBI taxonomy): domain Eukaryota; kingdom Metazoa; phylum Arthropoda; class Insecta; order Lepidoptera; family Blastobasidae; genus Blastobasis; species Blastobasis lacticolella. Next base: position 10,309,882 of record LR990040.1, on the reverse strand, counting down.
GAGTGTATTCCCCGATAATTATAATATCGACGCCTTCAAGGTTGGAATGAATAGGCTGTTCCTAGACAGGCAGACTCAACAGCTACATCATCAACTTACCACTAGGTGACATGGCAGTCAAATCAGGTATTTGTGGCTAGTATAAAAAATGTAAAAAAATTACGCTTACGTAACACTGCAAACATATATAAATAAATAAATAAATATTCGTGGACAAATTCTCACAGCGCCATCTAGCCCCAAACTAAGTAAAGCTTGTACTATGGGTGCTAGATAACTGATATACTACTTAAATACTTTTAAATACATACTTATATAAATATATAGAACACCCAGACCCGTAACAGAAATTAAAATTAATCATTTCAATTTCTGCCCGCAATATATCCATACATCAACGCAGGCGAAGAGGAAATGAGACTTATGTACATTCTCGTTGTGCCACGGTGCGTAGTCCTCCAGCGGTACATCTACGATTAGGTATACCTACACAAGTTTTGAAGCAACGAAAATGCAGAATTACAGATGCTTTGAGGACTTGGCCATAAGTTGCAGTCGATACTAATCCTTACGAAGTACAAAATAAAGCAGCTTTTGGGTGAATACGGATGCGCGGGCATGCCGTCCGGTTGGTCGGACGTCCGACCACGTATTCCGCACTCAAAAACGACTATTTTATCCTGCTTAAGGATTAGTATCAACTGCAACTAACGGTTGGTTGGCTCCAGAAAAAGAGGAACGTCTGTTGCTAGTTTTTAGTGTCAACAACGCTTAAGAAACAAACGCGTACATAGTGGCCTAGTGGCAGTACAATTACTTGTTTTATGTTACGCAGTGATAGTCCACCTGAAGGCAAGCGGTAACCGTCACCCATACGTCAACGTCATAACATCTACGATTCAAGCATTTAGGTTGCAGGCAACAAAAATGCAGACCAGCAGATGCGTTGTCACTGTGAGGACTAAGATAAAATTGGTCATGCCTGTATTTGCGCCGGCTTATTTTCTGGATACCCCGCGTACTAGGCGCAATATTAAGGAGATCTTAATTATCCGTTTTGTATTTTTTGGTTATGTACAAAAGAATATTGTCATCAATTATGATTTAATTTAAAAGGTTAATTCATAGTTTTTACGAAAGTGCACCACCACCTAACTAATAGCAAAGTGAATTAAATCACTTTTTGTACACTAGTTCCACTTTATTATACAATTTTATTAAATTGCAACCGGTTTCGAATTATTCATCTTCAGGAATTGCCTGAAGATGAGTGCACAAAAATGATTTAATTCATAATAATGGAGTGACAACACAAAGTGTTAAATATTTAATAGAAAAGTAGTCTAATTCAAATTACTGTAGCATATTAATGTAGCAAACTCTAATTAATGTAACATCCTTGTCTTTACGAGTTTGCTTTCTCATGTCATGTCTGTCAGTCATGTTTCAGTGTCGCGTAGGTAATCGTACCTATCGAATTTACGAACATTTCTTATCAATTAAAATTAACTAAAATTCTTAGTTTATGGAGCTATACCTGTAAATATCCCATGCTTCACCCAATTGGAGATAAGGCACCTAGGGGGAGCACGGACACAAACACAATTTTAGAAATTACTGTCTAGGTTACCAAACTACCCGATAAAATAGTGGTAAGCAAATGTAGTCCATCATCGTTATCATAAGGATTATTATTAGCCCACTGTTGGACTCGCTTGAGCCTCACTTTATCAAATAAATAAAATCAACATTACGATGCATTTACCAGGAGAACATAAAACGAGATAACATAAAACCCCTAAAACACGGATCCCTAATTAGGAATCCTTTTGACGTGCCGCCAAGGTCGAGGTGCGCCGCAGCTGTGGCGATGCCTTTGACAACAAAATAGAAACTGAAAACTAAAAATAGAAAACTGGGGCGGGCTGTACTTTATTTTGTGGTTTGACCCACGGCGCGGCTTCCATTGACAAAATTTGCCTACTTTCGTGTCGTGTTCGTTCATTCGGTTTTTAGCTTTTCGCATGATCGAAGTGATTGTTGCGTTGTAGTTGTAGGGTACTTAGGTACCTTAGAATATCTTAAAGATGTTGAGGTAGGTATCTTAAAGATGTTCACAGTAGGTACTTAGGTACCTACTGTAAACATCTTTAAGATACCTACCCTTTTAATTCAAAAATCGTGCAACCATTCCTAAGACTTTGCATATCGATAGAGAACAAAATTACAAACAAACACTTTGTGCTGTTTAACCGAGATATTTCACTTCAACGTTTTGTAATTAGTATTGCGGAAGTGCATATCTCCCTTATAGAGCACGCTAGAAGATTTTAGAATTATTTGTTTGTGATGATGTTATTTGCTGATCGTCATCATCATCATCATATACTATACTACTCCACTGCTAGACATAGGCCTATTGGCCCCCAAATGATCGCCAATGCACCCTATCTTCTGCTTGCCGCATCCAGCATCTACCCTCAGCCTTTCGCAAATAGTCACTCCATCTAGCCGGAGGGCGTAATACGCTTACCGAGTCGCGCGCTCCACTCAAGAATTCGTTTACCCCAGCGGTTGTCGGTTTGTCGGCAGATATGGCCAGCCCACTGCCACTTCAGCATACTAATTCTGTACGCTATATCAGTCACTTTGGTACTCTGACGGATTACTTGGTTGCGAATATTGTCCTTCAGGGAAACTCCGAGCATAGCACGTCCCATAGCACGCTGTGCGACCTTGAACTGGTGAATAAGCCGTACCGTAACACTAAGACTTTGTCATCTGCGATTTTGCTGATTTGAAAATTCATAAGATTGGTGCTGCCAAGTTTAAAAAAAAATCTCAAAATAATAATGAAATTAAACAAAAGTTCCCTAGACTTCCTATAAAATGTTCTAACTCTTTTAGAATATCGTATTATTTTGTCTTATTACAAAAATGTAAATATCTTTTTTGTTACAGATTTCTAAGATGGCAAACCGAGCACCGAGAAAGAAAAAGAAAAGATTCCGATGCGCTTTTACAACAGATCAAATAAACGCTTTAGAAGCTCAGTATAGAGTGCACCCTTACATAACCCGGGAACGACGGAAAGAGATTTCAGACGAAATTCAGATAAAAGAGGTACACATTAAAACGTGGTTTCAAAACAGAAGAATGAAAGAGAAGAATGATAAGGCAGCGGTATATTGTACTTGCGAAGGTGACTGTGTGTGTGATATCACAGATGATGAAGGACTGGAAAATGCGAGTTCTGTAGAGCCAACGATACAACAACAATACGCCCAAGTCTGCGAAGTTAACTATGACAACGTAACAAACCTAGCGCAATTTAGTAATGCACAGCACCTTGTTCCTATTCCACAGGAACATTTTCGTTTTCCCCCTGCCCTGATCCCACTGAGCAAACAGGATATTGGCTACTTAAATAATCGTCCTCATCTACTAACAAATAATAAAGTAAAACCCGCACCGAATGCGTCTATTGCGCCTTCAAATATTATTACATCCGTACCTTACGCTGCCTTGTCTCATTCGCCATCTGCAGGAGCCTCGTATTCCGTGAAAACGTCTCCCAATCAACCCCAATCGGAAAAAATAAAAAAGCAGCCACAAAGAACCCATAGTTCTGCCAATGACGTGCCAACGCATCCCTCAAGTAATCAAGAAACAAGTAATAGGAATGAAGCTTTTGGGCTTAAAAATTTGAATCTGAATCTTTCTTCTCTTCAAGCAATGATGGTAGATGCATCTAATCTAGATATAAAGCAACTAGAAGTTAGTGTTATGCCCACAATTACGTTGGATTTACATCTAGTAAGGCCGAAGTCTCAGAATTCATCAACCAATCAAGATAATCCAACAAGTCAAATACATCATAATTTTTCTAGAAGTAAAGATAATCCAATAAGGCCGATTCCTGAAATGGTACATAAACCAAAAGATCAATCAATACCGCAGATACCTCAAAATGCAAATAAACATCCAGATAATCCAATAAGGCAGAAGTTGCAACATGAATTTAAACGTCCGGTTAATCCAATAAAGCAGACACCCAAAAATGCATCTAAACATCAAGATAATAGAGTAAGTAATGTACCTCAAAACGCATCTACACGTCCAGATAATATAAGACAGATGTCTAATCATAAATTTAAACATCCGGTTAATCCAATAAGGCAGATACCCCAAAATGCATCTAAATATCTAGATAATAGAGATAGTAGTTTACCTCAAAGCGCATATACACGTCAAGACAATTCAATAAAATAATTATTCTACAAGTGAAGATAATCCAATAATGCGGACATCTCAATATGAATTTAAACGTCCGGACAATCCAATGAGGCAGATACCTCAAAATGCACCTAAACATATAGATAATACAATAAGTAATTTACCTCAAAATACATCTACACGTCCGGTTAATCCAATAAGGCAAATGCCCGAAAATGCATCTAAACATCCAGATAAAAGAATAAATAATTTACCTCACAACGCATCTACGAGTACATGGCCAGATAATGCAATAATGCAGATGCCTAAACATGAATTCCAACTGCCTGATAATCCAATAAGCCACCAATCCTATCCAATATCTCAGAAAGCATCAACACTTCCACATAATTCAAAAAATTCTAATAAAAGCAAATACAGACCAGATCTTCCAAAAACGGAGAAGCTTCAAAAATTGAAGATGTCAGATATATGTCCGAATTGTCAAGGAGGTCCATATACATGCATATGTACTTGTCCATGTGAAGATGATCCAACAAAGCCATGTTTATGTTACTGTGAAGATGATCAAAACATGGAGTCGCGTCCATCTCGCTGTCAGTGTCCAAATAAATATAACCCTATTTATGATACGATAGACTATAGTGAAGTTTTGTCACACCCAAAAATAATAGAGGCAAGTTCTTACTCACTGTATATGCAGGCTAAGAATAATTTAGGAATGCCCAGAGCACAAAGCACAGCGACAATGACAAGCTTACCGAGTTCGCCAAACACCCCTATACTATCAAAACCAACCGGCGCACAAAATCCTTTAAAAAGAGCAAGACCGCTAGTTTTCAGTAGTAATGATGACATACTTTCAATTTTTGAGCCATACAATCCTTACAACCCTCCAGCAGTTGACCATAACAGTACAATATAATAACAAACTCATGATGTTCGATAAGTTTATACCTACAGATAATTATGGTAAATAATGTTGGTACATGAGATAGTTTCGGCTTCGTATTTACTCACACGCGTGCGACAGCGCAATGCTCTGCGAGGATGAACTGGCCCATTACTTACAGCTTTCATTATAATTTGTGGTATATATTATACTATTGTTATATAATGTTAATATATATTGAATTCAATGGAATTATTACAACATAAAAATATGGGTCCAGATTGACTTTATAAAATGTAACATGCTACTTTTTCTTCTATCGTTTTTTTCATAATAATTACTATTATTATTTTGTTTCCGCAAATATGTTCTTTCCATGTTTGTACTTTCTTAACCTACGCTGTTAAAAGATTTTACGTCATTATTCTTCTAAGGGCGCGTACGCGCCGATGTAAGTAAAACTGCAGCGGCCGCTTGGACTAATATACTTGCACGCATTTAGCGTCTATCGTGCAATACTCCGACGAATGTCAGTGTTGACCAAAAATGTTATTTACACTCAAATATGTATACAATGTCTAATAAGGTGTCCCTTAAACCCAAAATATGTACAGATATTTTTAACTATAGCATGTAAATTATAGCTTTATCACTGTGATAGCCGTCATTTATATTATAGAATTGAATTCTTATTTTAAATTTTAAATACCAAGCTATAGTAGATACTAGCTGCCTACAGATATGAGATACGGGCGTGAACGTGTTTATATATACCTATGTAGTAAATATAGGGAAGAATTCGGAATGAAATCGAATTTTATATTTTTTATAATTTTCTTTTAATAAAAAACTTTTTTAATACTACATAATAATTTATTTTAACTATTTGTTCGCTGTTTATTAGATAAATAGAACTGTAAATAATGTTATGAAATGTAACCGGTTCTAAAATAAATTATACTTAATTTATACATTCTTTTATTTAAAAGTTAATGCGTCAAATGTATGAGTGTTTATAGGGCAATTCCAAACCATCCTATTTTCGTTAAGACATCATAAGAAAAAGCCTACCTAACCCATGACAAGCGTCTGAATAACGGTCCTACCGAACGAAGACCCTACTTAACATCATCATCATCATCTTGGCCTTTCTGTCCCGGTTGTGCTCTCGATCACGGTGGCTCGGAATCCGCCTTGACCATGATCCAGGATTTGGCGATCAAGTAAATATAGCGGAGCATAACCATCTTACCTCCGTAACCCTGCTACCAGGGAACCTGACCAGATTGGATCATGGTTACAAATTTAGTTGTCTGAATTTGCAAGTTTCATCACGATGTTTTCCTTCACCGTAAGAGCATCGGTTAGAATTCAACTACCTAACGAGCATACAAGTACGAAAGCAAAAAGCATAGAAGCAATGCCGTAAGCGAGAATGCAAGCAAGCTGGCGAGAGTGAAGCCTGATTCGCTAAACTGCGGGGCTATTAAATTGACTATCTCAAAATCACTGGAAACTGAATTTGACCATTTGAAAATCCGACACTACTCTATTTGGTATTTGCTATGTAGTGGCTTACGGAGATGACGTAGTATAAAAGTATCAAATATCAAATTCAGTTGCCCAATAGCCAATAGATTCCCTGATATAGTCGACACGACCACCCAAATATTTGCTCCTTAATGCTCCCTAACGCTACTCGGTTATTAATGTACTGGATTCTTACCTACTAAACCTACTCTTAATCATGCAACCAAATTATAGTTCGTGCCAAATGAATAGCGGACATTGATCTCTCGGTCCGAACTAATTGTATGCGGTTCAAAGCGATGGCTGTTACGCTTCAATTTACAATTTAAAGAAATAAGTTTGTAAGTATTCAAATTTATTTTTTTATGAAGTAGTGGCAGTAGTTGATCAAGAGATCAAGACACGCTATTGCCAATATATTTGGCACGAACTATAATAGTCTAACATAAATAATAAAAAATACATACCTTTTATTGAACGAAGTCCCACGCCGCGTCTTTCCGTATGTCTGTTTGCACTTAATTAAAAAACTACTGACCGGATTTTCATGCGGTTTTTACCAACATACAGAGCGATTCATTATTTAGGTGAATAATTTGTTAAGGTTATTATTACCAGTGCGAAGCCGAGGCATGTCGCTAGTTACCTATAAAATCATCTTTTTATGCTAAACGGCAGACAAACAGGCATCCGAGCCACCTGATGGAAAGTCACCGTCGCCCATGGACATCAGCAACACCCAGGGAGGTTATTTTAAAGAGACCTCTGTATATAGGTATATATAGGTGTATCACCTAAAATGGTACGATCCCATGTCATAGTCCAAAGGAAACACTGTGCCTGGAAGCTCATTCCTCACCCCAATCGTATGAGCGAAAAAGATCTTTCGAACCTTCGCGTGATGGCCAACGGAGGGTACACGTAGTATGGATGAATACTCAGCCCACAGCGGCTCATAATCATAATAATCATCTCACCCGCAAGACGCCTAGCTGCTGAATATAGGCCTCCTCCCACGCTTTCCACACCGACCGACTCTGTGCCTTTCATCCATGGGCTCCTTACGATCTTTACGACGTCGTCAATATATCTTGTGGGTGGCCATTCCACGCTGCAATTGGCGGTACCTACGTGTTCGCCACTTGAAAACCTATTCTCCTCATCGGACATCGGTTCTGCGAGCTGCTCGTACTCAGTTTTGTGATTCTGGAGCCATAGTTCTGCTATTGATATCTTCGAGAGACTCCGTGCATATCTTTCTTCAACGCTCTTAAAGGCATTTAGTGAGGCGCTAAGAAATATTTGAATAGTTAATGAGAAACAAAAATTGTATGCATGAAACTAAACTTTAATGAGAGAAAATAATAGAAAAACCCTTAGTAGTAACGACTTTAGTACCTGAGTGATTGTGAAATCCTATAAGTTGACTACTAGAAAATAATTTAAAATATTTTAATTACTTCGATTTTATTTATTTTTCACAAGTTACTTAAACAAAGATACAAGGATAGGTATACAATACATAATAATCAAATATTCACCTCCAGATAATTCAATGAGGCAAATGCCTCAAAATGCATTAAAACGTAAAGATAAAGCGTCAAACGATTCTTCTTTTGAAAATCTTACACAGTTATACTGTTATATAGTTATAATTTATACATTAGGTACCTATTAATACAATTATTTGTACTATCTAATATAACGATATTTTTAAAGATTAGGTTTTACAGCAGAATATTTACAAGAAAAGGTGATGAGTTCTTACTACATATAGATAGAGTGTATAAGAAACGTCATAAGAACCATAATTTTCTACCATACATAATCATCATATTATTATCATGTAGAAAGTATACTTCTACTAAAATAAATAAATTATACTTACTCAAGTCATTCACAAAAAAAGAAAGATATAAAAATAAAAGTACCTACGCAATGGCGTACCGGTACCTATTGCATTATTTCATTATAATATTATAATGTAAAAGTTATTTTTCATCACACATATCATCGGGTTTACTACCACGGTTAGTATTATTTTTACCTCGATATTGAACGGTGAAATTTTAGGTACCAGTCTGCAAGTCTGCAAGTCTACCAACTGCATCGAAATATCGAGGTAAAAACAATACTAACCGTGGTAATAAACCCGATAATATGTGTGATGAAAGTGTAACGGATATACACGAAAGTCTTAAAGCCTACAAAGTTATTTTTGTTTTAAACATATTTTTAAGATTGACATTTTACTTATAGCTAAAATAAATTAACATTCACTATGTCCATACATTAGATATTTAATGCCAATATTTTTTTGTTTTTTATTTTTAGCCACTTCTGTCGCACTGCAGGGCAAAGGCTTCCCTTTCGATCTTCCACGACTCACGGTCGGATGCTTTCCTCGGCCAATCCTTAGAAAAGGCGTCCAACTCGTCCGGCCATCTCCGTTTAGGCCTTCCGCGCTTCCTTGTTACGTTTTGTGGGGCCCAGTCGGTGGATATTTTTGCCCACAATTCGTTTGGCATGCGTTTGGCAGTGCCCATTAACATAATTAAAATTTAAATAATAATTTAAGACTTAATATCTATATTGATTATATTATCTACGTATACAAGCATCATTTTTGCCCGCGTATTACATTTTACTAGAAGTTATTAGTATTTTTAAGATTGACATTTTACCTATAGCTAAAATAAATTAACATTCACTCTGTCCATACATTAGGTATTTAGTGCCCATTAACATAATTAATATATAAATAATAATTTTAGACCTAATATCTATATAGATTATATTATTTACGTATACTAGCATAATTTTTTCCCGGTGTATTATATTTTACTAAAAGTTATACATTATGATTGAAATGACTATAATAATAAGAATAAGTTTGTTGATCGTAGTATTCAGTAGGGTATACCATGTTGGGATCCAGGCAAAAACCTACATTTTGTGACGTAAGTGGTGGGGGTGGGGGCTCATAATATGGCAACTGATATTGGGATTCAGATTCGTTGGAACGTCTCGAAGCTATATGCTGTATGGGTATGGTTAGCTCTACAGGGGGAAATTCCAGCGATGATGATACTAAAGGGAAATCAGGGTCGTAATTTTCCGGGCAAATGTTCTCAGAGCGTTCTAAGTTTCTTTCTAAAACGGGCCTAGTAGTCGGAACCAAACTGGAAGGCTTGTTTGGATTGTTTATAAAGTTATTCCAACTGAATATTGGTACTGGACTTGGTGCAGGTGAAACTCTAGAGGACTGGCTTGGTTGTTCGACGGAACTGTCACTGGAACTCTCTTCTGCAATTCTCTTTTCCTTCATTCTCCTGTTCTGGAACCATGTCTTGACGGAATTTTCCCTGATCCGCAGTCTCGTGGCCAGATTTATGCGCGTATTGCGATCTATGTATCTACTGTGCCGATACACACTCTCTAGAGTATTTGTTTGGTCTGTGGTGTATGAAATGCGGAATCGCTTCATCTTCTTTACTTTTGTTATTGTTTTATTCTGTTCTGAAACTGATAAAGTGGTATACGTTAGTATTAATTGAAGCGACGATGTCGGCGACGATATCACAAACTGTTTAACAGATTTAAATGATCAAGGCCAATAATAATCTCGAATAAACAAGCCTAAAAGATGCAAAGCAATAATAACCGTATCGAAATTGGTCCATCCGTTCGTGAACATGTCACAGACTAACATATAATAGGTACAGTAAAATATGGTAAAAAAGCACATCAGATAGTTGATTATCTCTGTCGCACACTTGTGAATTCAATGAGCAGTTTGCAATGGGTATCTAAAGCATTCCTAACTACTCCCTGGATGGCGCCCCGATAGTTTTGGTAATTGATAATCGCTTGGAATAGGTTTTTAGCAAAAAGGATATAAACACTGGGTACGTTGTATTGGATAATATTGTATTTATCAATAGTATTTAACCATTTTAGAGGTTGTAATAAATTATTACAAACAAAACAAACATCAATTTGACTGAGTCAATTCGTTTCATGGACACTAGGATCAAGAATGGACGCAATACAAATCACAGATAATATGAAAGGTTTGTACTTATTAAAATACATTTCGTTGAACCTTTTGGTAAAAAATTACCAAAATTGTAGGAGCGCCATCTATTGACGCTTTTTGAAACTAATTGACATTACCTACTGGAAAACTCCTCATTGACGTCGAAACTGCCGATGTGTATTAAAATCGCTCTGCTTGGTTCGGTTTCATGTCGAGTCCCCAGTAGGGTTTTGCGATGATCTCCACGCCTAGCATGCGGGTGATCGTAGTGTTTAAAATACACAACAAAAACGCTGCTCTAGGTGGTCCTAGTTGGTTAGTCTTAGACATTAGATACTCCTCTTTTACGACACCTTTATTCCTGTCTTCATTGGTCAAGTGTTTAGCAAAGTACGTAAGTGCATCATCTTGGCGTTAATGTCCCGGTTATGCTCTCACGCACGAGGGCCCGTGGTCCGTCTTGATCATGATCTAGGGTTTGGCAGATCTGGCCGATAATGCGTGAGCGTCAGTAGTCGAATGGTTACGGTATCCTATTTGTAAGCGAGAGGTACCGGGTTCGAACACCACTGCGGCTATGTACCAATGACTCTTACCTGAGCTATGTACATTAGTTGACTACTAACCGATGCTCTCACAGTGGGGGAAAACATCGTGATGGAACCTGCTCATTCAGGCGACTCAATGTGTAACAATGATACAATCAAATCAAGTACTTTTGTTAGCAGGGCCATGGAGGTCAGATAGCAAACGGACGGAAAGCAAAATAAGTAAGTACAGTGGTGTAAACCGTGTATGGTGTGGACAATAGCGAATCAACTTGGCTTGCAAGCTGCCTTGCAAGCAGATCGAAATAGAATCGCTTTCTGTTTTTTTATGGCAAGTGCATCCCTCGCGCGCCCGCGCAACTCCTTAGGTGTTGCTCCATTTGAACTCAAGGTGAGTATAAAGAAAATTTTAGTATAAATTGCACGTATTTGTTGACGTTGCTAATCCACATCAACAGAGAACTCGCTGTAGAGTAAACAATCACTGCCCTTGACCAATTCAAATCTGGCATTATGGCCAGTTTATATTGATCAAGGACAGTGGCAAGTAGGGTTGCCAACCCTACTATATAATATAGGAGTACTATATTAGGAGTCTACCTACTATAAATTTAAAATTAAAATATAGTAGGCGAAACTACTATATTTAATACGCACAATATTACCACTTACCGCAAAACGCAACGCGTCTATACGATCCTCAAAAGAAAAATGTTCCTGATGCAAATCGAATATTTCAGAACGATCTTGAGTCTTGACATTTGTATGACGTGACGTCAAACTCAAGTCATTAAAACAAAACAGCTATGAAGCTTAAGGTAGCAGAAAATATAGGTACATTTAAAAAATAATTTAGGTACGTACATTTTATTTAAAAAACCTACCATATTTTTTTTATTAATTCCCTACCTACAATATTTTTGACATTTGTATGACGATGATGTATGATATTTTTATGGTTTCTAAACCCGAAAATAATACATTTGTTCTAAAAAAAATTGGCAGCCCTAGTGGCGAGTGACAGTGACAGGTGCCATATCTGAGCCGGTGACGGTGTCGCTGTTATTCACAACGACATGACATTTCAAAATGGCGACTCCTAGTTCCAGTTTTCGCCGCCAGTTCAGATAAGTTTGCGACACTTGTAAGCCAAGCTAACTCGCTACTGTCCGATCGGTTTACACCGTTGTACTTTACTTGTCAACTATGCTAAACACTTTACCAATATGCAATATTCTACACGGCCTAAAAATAAATAAATATGCTTGGACAATTCAAAGTTATATTATTATAACTTCGCTAGATGGCGTTAAAGGAGGGCCGGCAGAAATGTATGGACCCCAGCCTATATGACCAATAACATTGAGCGATATATCATTGGAAAGGATTTTACATTTTCTACGACTTTTACTATGGCGACAACACTCAAATCGCTGTGAGACAAAAGTTATGGTCAATAATAGTACAAAATGATGTTCACTTAATTGCCCATAATTTTTTTCTCAGTGATTCGAGGATTGTTCCCGTAGTAAAATTTGTTGAAAATGTAAAATCCTTTCCAATGAAATATCGCTCGACGTTATTGGTCATATAGGCTGGGTTGTCCGGACCTCCTTTATATATTTTTAAATACATACTTATTTTACATACAATACAACCTACCCGTAACCCGTTGAAATTCATAATTTCAATTTCTGCCCAGCTGGTTAATAAGCTGAACGACTTTGATCGACTAATAGACTAGGTAGACGACTGGGTGCTAGATAGCTGATAATAAAACTGCTACTACTAGTACCAAGCGTGTTGCGAAACATTTTTTCAAATAAATTATTCTTAGGAGGATTGTTCCCGTAGTAAAATTTGTTGAAAATGTAAAATCCTTTCCAATGAAATATCGCTCGACGTTATTGGTCATATAGGCTGGGTTGTCCGGACCTCCTTTATATATTTTTAAATACATACTTATTTTACATACAATACAACCTACCCGTAACCCGTTGAAATTCATAATTTCAATTTCTGCCCAGCTGGTTAATAAGCTGAACGACTTAGATCGACTAATAGACTAGGTAGACGACTGGGTGCTAGATAGCTGATAATAAAACTGCTACTTACTTCTGGCTCTTGCAAGTTCATCAGCATTTGGAAAAACTGATTGGTACTGATTATTTTCCCAGTTCCATGTCTGAGGAGCGAGAGACAAACAATTATTAATTATTAGGGTGGGTGGGTGGTGTAGGATACATATGTTTAAATGATTAGGGTAGGTAGTGTAGGTTAGTTGAGTTATTAAAATAACTTAGTTATAATAATGTCGCTGTATGTATCAGAAATGCATGGAGGTCTCAATTTATGGGAGTCGTAGATGATCTGTCTCTAAATTGTTATTGGCCATTTACGATCTGGTTGGTTCTGTGTTCTACTCCACATCAGTGTAGGACTTTGTATAACGTCCGCCCCCAGGGTTGGGGTTCAGTGTTTAAAATCATCATCATCATCTTGGCGTTAATGTCACGACTGTGCTCTCGAGAACGAGGGCCCGGGGCACGCCTTGACTATGATCCAGAATTTGGCGATCAGGTAATTACCAGCAGACTACCATCTGATCTCCGTGACCCTGCTACCAGGGGAACCTAACCAGATTGGATCATGGTTACAAATTCAGTTGCCGGAGTTTGCAGGTTTCATCGGTAAGAAAGGTAAGAACATCGGTTTCTATTTAACTAATGTACATAACTCAGAAAAGAGTCATTGGTACACTGCCAAAGCGGGATTCGAACCCAGTTTCACTCGCTTACGAGTTGAATACTCAACCGCTCGGCTACCGATGTTCAGTGTTTAAAATGCACAGCAGAAATACTGCCGTCCATTTTCTGGAGCGGAGGTCCAAGTTGGTTAGCCAAGTAGAAATTACTCGCTCTTCACGATATCTTTATTAATGTCGAAAGAGGTGGTGCTAAATTCTACTGTAGCCTACTTACAATGCCTTGCTAGTGCCCACGAACAGTGCCACTGGGTAAATTTTTACTTGTTATTTGCCTCAGTGATTTATGTACTTACTTAAGTATTTTTTGATTTTATTGTATTGTATTGTAAAATTAATAGTAAGTAGTAATTAATAGTTTCTTTCTTCTTTCATTACTGAACCGGTCATCATACGGCTGCTTATATAATATAACAATAATAAATTTCATTATTCAGGCAAAAGACCCATAAAATAAAATACAATAATAATATTTTAGCTTTCTTAAACTTAAAATACTGTTCAGGTAACAGCATGGAGACCGGGCAAAGTGGAGCAGATAAAGTAGGACAGCGGACCCTGGCAGAGCCGGCATTTAACGCTCAGATTATGATGATGAACAGCATCAAGCAAATCTTAAGAAGAGTGACACTCCGAAATTGCGACCTTCGTACAGCACAGTATGATGTCACTGCTACTAATAATGTTTGCTAGGCAGGTCACGTCACTTTGCAGGTAACTGTACCGGGTCTTATGGCTATAGTTGAAATGAACAACAATGGTCTATAGCAAGTTATGGAAGTAAATACTAAACGAAGTGACAAAATTTCGTCTCCGAAAGCAATAGTAAATGTGAATATTAGTATCACCAATAGGAAAAGTAAATAAATCAGATTAAAGTAGATCTTAATATTTAGTTTTGTATGGAGAAAATGACCAAAACTGTAAATTTCAAATAGGCGAATATTCCAATTTGTTAAAAACCTGATTACGCTAATTCGATTACGATGAAACTTTGTAGGTATTATAGGACAATATTAAACTAACTCACTGAAATGTCTTTTTCTTTAGAACTACCTTTGGTATAAAATTATATCTCTTTCAAGAGGCAAAACTGACTACAAATAAAAAGGGGTATATTCAAAGACGTATGTAAACTTCATAAGTTATTTTTTATATATTTTAAATGACTTAGTAGCAATTACATATACCTACTCTGTTTTCCAAATAGACTAGGTACTAGTTACGACATGTTATATAAAATAAAAAATTACGAGCAAATATATATATGGCAAAAAAAAAAACTTCATACGTAAACCCCTATTACACAATTAACTTACCTCATTTCTGTTAGGTAAAGGCGTTACACTAGTACCAAGCGTGTTGCGAAACATTTTTTCAAATAAATTATTCTTAATTAAACAATAAAACTGAAGCACACCACTACACACAATCTACACCATACTGAGTCTACCGTTGCATGTAATCGAATCATATTTTGTTACCTACCTCCGAATTATGATATAAATAGAAATGTAAAGGTGATCGCTGTTTTGGCCGCGCCGCACGAGCTGTAGGTACGTGCTGTATTTTATATTCTTTGTAGGAAGATGTATCTAATCCGTCCGCCTCGCAGTCGCTGTAGTAACCACAGCCATGAGGTTGTGGAGAATACTCCTAATAATTACTTGAAGCAATTTCATTGCACTTTCGCTTTCGGTGGACAGGCCCTTCCTTTCTAACTAGGGTGTTCGTCGGTATATGTATATGAATAAAGGTTAGGCCACTGATGGTGAGAACGAGATATAAATACAGGGAGGTTATAGCCATAATCTCCACGCTTGACAGGCGGGTTGAAGATTACAATGCTATTAATTTAACAATGGAAAATGCTGCAACTTGCGATCTTTTGCCACTTTTACCACTTTCGCCTTGTACGACACCCACGAGTGTAAAGGGTTGAGGCTATTCTACTCTGCCCGACACCACACTGCCAGGGAGAAAACATTGATTACCTCTGTATTTTTATAATTTCTTCAACACGCTATCCTTACGTAAGACCATACTGCTGTTCTGATTGAAAAGCATTTATCGTTATGACCAACTTTATAAATGGTATACCTATTGATAAAATATTGTCCTACGTAAAGCTATCGTGATGTAGAAATTAATTATAAAAAAGAAATAATACATTGTTTTCTCCACTATCAAAGCGCGTAAACCGGATTTACAAGCAAAAGAATGATTTGTAACGTCAGAAATGTATCTGCTTAAATGGTAAATTATTGGGTGTGTGGTATTCTGTGCCGGTGAATGTATTTTGAAAACATTTCTCTCAAGGTTTTGATCGAAGTTGTGTATCCACAATACAGTCCACAAAACAGGTTAAAACACCCGTCTGGTAAGGCTGACGTTAAGGAGTGGCTAGAGCGAAGCCAACAGGAGCTAGAAAGGGAAAGAGACGCCCCCCGTATGGTGCAACCTTCGAGCGGGACGAACCCGCTGAATGGAACCCTGGACAGGTTAGCTTTAGCTATTGATAATCTAGCCACCTCCTCTACCAACAATAGTTCTAACACCAAATTGCTTAGCCGCATAAGCACGTCGAAAGACCTACCCGAATTTTATGGAGACCCACTGGAGTGGCTGAACTTCAAAACTGCCTTTGAGGAATCAACCGAAGTATGTGGGTACACTGAAAAAGAAAACCTGTGGATATTGAGGAAGTGTCTCCGCGGAGCAGCGAAGGACGCGGTCGCAGCTTTACTGATAAGCGCTGCATCAACCGATCAGCTGATGACTACACTACAACTACAGTTCGGCAACTCGGACCTAATTATATCGAAGTTAACGCACGAAATCACACAGCCACTACGCCAGGAATATCAGTTCAGAATTGTGCCATTCGCAATAAAAGTGCAGAATTATGTTGCCACTATACGAGCCCTACTTAGCATCCATTATGTGTAAACTACCTATCGTGCTTACATCTAAGTGGTCCGATTATAGTCTCCCGCTAATATCAGAAGGCAAAAAGTCACGCTTAGAATTGCTATGCGACTTTCTAAATATGGAATCTACTAAAATATCCACCACAGCCAACATAAACGCATTTAGAATGCCATCTAATTATTTCCAACATACCTACCACTAACTACCTACCTAACCACTGAAAACTCGAAGCGGTCCCACACTGTGATGTCATGATCGGACTCGACAGATAATAACTGCATCTACTGCAAAAACAGTTAACGGAATGTGAAAACTTCAAAAGGGCCCTACGTAAAGATCGCTGGCGCTTTGTAAATAAAACAAAACGGAATTTGCTTCAAATGTTTGTTGCACGGCACGATCTAGAAACCTGTAATGCACCCGCTTGTGATGAGAACAGCTGTGGGGGGTCGCATCACGCATTGTTGCATAATCCAGTGACGGAAAATAACAATGCGAGTACGAAAGGCAGCGCGGACACCAAACTACAACCTGCATCACAAGTACCTACGCCAACTGTTACAAACTTAAACTTGTGTTAAAGTGCGGTTTTATTAAAAGTTGTTCCCGTCAATTCACGGACCAAACAGTACATTCAGTGCAAGTGCGTTATTCGACGACGGGTCCTCTGTGTCGCTCATAAGTCGCGAATTAGCCGATCGTGTAGTGTTGCGCGGCAAACATACGGCGATGCGGGTCTGTGGTGCATTCAAAGACTCGGAGCTCAAATCAAAATCAAATCAAAATTTCTTTATTGATTAGGACATTAAATATCTCTTTCAATCGTCAAAAAGGAGGGGGGTAAGAAAGTAGGAAGGAAACACACAGTGACACGCTGACCGCCCTATGGCTGTAGATAAACGTATCCCTCGCCAACCACAACCGAACCGGGCTCGACAATGCCAGACAGAGCCGGAACGCTATATTATATTATATACTCGTAGGTATGTCTAGTATAGTTAAGAAAAACCACCAAAAACTACAGCAAGAGTAAGCCAGTCCACCAAGGCAGCACCCGTTCACGAGTATAACGCAGGGCCCAGCCATCGTCCAATTCAACCATATTTGAGGGAAAAGAGCGACCCGGCCCCCACGCCACCGCCAGACAGACTTTTAAGTGAGCGTGCATCACACATGCTGCATGTGATAGGTAGTTGCTCCCACCCTACTCTATCCTATCCCTACCCTATCGCTACCTTACCCCTACCCTATCCTACCATTGCCTTAACCCTACCCTACCACTACCTTACCCCTACCCTACCACTATCTTACCCCGACCCTACCACTATCTTACCCCTACCCCACCCTATACTACCTTACCGCTATCTTACTCCTACCCTACCCTACCCCTACTCTAACTACTACCCTACCCCTACCCTAGCGCAGACAGGAGACACCATGTGTGGGAGAGGAAGGAAAATTAACGCCGCTTCCAAGGTGGTTCTCTGTGGGGGAAAGAAACGGCAAGAAACCCACAGAGCCTACGTTAATTCTTTTTTTTTAACATGTCTTATGTACTAATACATTATTTGTCCTATATACTATCTTAAAAGTAAATACCTGTATAGAACAGCAGTTCAGTCCCATGGACTTTTGTCATTTACATATTCAGATATACTATAATAACTTTTTTGACATAATTTGTTTTTTATAGCGACTTTAAATTTATTCAATGGTAAATTCTGAATATCTGTTGGAACCTTATTATGAAAGCGTACACATTGACCCATAAATGATTTGTGGACTTTGGCTAGACGACAAGCACCTGCAACAAGCTTATCTTTATTTCTCGTATTAATATTATGAACATCACTATTCTTCTTAAATAAGTGTAAATTTTTATGAACATACATTAAATTCTCATATATATATTGTGACGGCATTGTCATTATATCAATGTTCCTGAATTTATCTCTTAGTGAAGTTCTAGGTCTCAATTGATAAATCGCGCGAATAGCCCATTTCTGCAATACAAATACATTGTGCCAGTCGGCAGCGTGTCCCCACAGCAGTATGCCATAGGCCATAATACTGTGGAAATAACTAAAGTAAACTAATCTTGCTGTAGCCTCGTCAGAAATACTCCGTATTTTCTTTACAGCATATGCTGCAGAACTTTGCCTTTTCGCCAATTTATCAATGTGAGGACCCCATTGCAATTTATTATCCAGGGTAAAGCCTAAAAATACTGTAGAATCAACAAAATTCAAATTTTCGCCTTTTATTTGTACATTAGTGGGCACTGATCTAACATTTGGCAAAGATAATTTTAAACATTTTGTCTTCTTGCCATTCAGTAATAAATTATTAACCGTAAACCAGTTTACCACTTCTGCAATAGCCTTGTTCACGTCTTCATATGTTAATTGTTGTCTTTTTACTTTAAACACTAAAGATGTATCGTCCGCGAACAAGACAATTTCATGGGTATCTTTTACAAAGTACGGTAAGTCATTTACATAAACAAGAAACAAAAACGGGCCCAAAATAGATCCCTGGGGGACACCCATAGAGACAACAGACCCCATAGATCTCTCTCCGTTCACATCAACTTTTTGAATTCTATGACTCAAGTATGAATTTAGCAAGTTCAGGGCCAAGTCCTTTATTCCATAATGTTGTAATTTCCTGACCAAAATGTCATGATTAACGCAATCAAAGGCTTTGGATAAATCACAGAGAACCCCTAAGGCATCACGTGATTCCTCCCACGCCCCAAAGATATGTTTAATAAGTTCAACACCTGCATCAGTTGTTGAACGACCGCGAGTAAAACCGAATTGTTTATGATGCAATAGGTTACTTCCATAAAAATGAGCTTTTAGTTGATTTAATATGATTTTCTCAAATATTTTACTTAGAGTCGGTAAAATTGAAACTGGTCTAAAATTTGTAGGATCCGTTGTATTACCAGTTTTCAACAATGGAATAACTTTACTGTGCTTCATCAGGTCAGGAAATTCACCATTATCAACACAATTATTAAATATATTCGCTAAGTGGACAGCAATAACATCAATTACAGAGCTAATAATTTTTACCGACATACCATCAATGTCGGCAGTTGCTTTCATTTTTATGGTTTTAAAAGCCTTAACTATATCTTGAGGTGTTGCATGCTCGAACTTAAAATCGATGACACTCTCGGGTACATTTTGTTTTAACAAGGATTCAGCGAGAGCAGGAGACGAACTTAAGGATTTCGTAGTTGACACTGGAATGTCTGTAAAAAAATTATTGAATGCCTCCGCAACTTCCGAGTTTTTGGTAACAACATTATCATTTATCTTTAAACTGTACTTAGTATCGCGATTTGTTACTTTTCCAGTTTCACTATTTATTATCTGCCATGTGGATTTTACTACATCTGTGCAATTTTTTAGTTTGTGTTTAACGAAATTCGATTTAGCTGTAGCACAAACGCGTTTAAATAACTTCGAATAATGTTTAACATACTCAGCAAATTCTACGCTATTATTATACGCCCGTTCTGCATAGAGCTCATATAATTTATTTCTACTCTTATGTATTTCTGCTGTCGCCCAATCGCTAAACATAAGTTTGCTGTTTACTGCCTTCACCTTTGGTTTGAATATACTATTACTTTCAGTTTTTGTCATGTGTAAAACTGAATTATAATATTCATTTGTATCATCAAAATACTTTAAATTAGATGATTTCTCTATAATGTTATTTCTAAAACTGTTTAGACGGTTGTTGTTAATTGGTACAAATTTAATAGTATTTTTTGTTTCTTTCGTCATATTAACATTAAACACAGCTAATTGACCACAATGATCGGATTGCAATTTGTTTATTACAGACTGGCTACATGCCTGGATATCACAAAAAATGTTGTCTAGACAAGTTGATGTAGTACTTGTTATTCTAGTAGGCTCTAAAATTAAGTTGATTAAATTATGACACTTAAATAATGATATTAGCCTACCAGTATATTTACAAGATACGTCTAATAAATCTATATTAAAATCTCCACAAACAACAATATTTTTATTACAATTGCTAACTTTAATAAGGGCTTCGTCCATAATTTTCTCGAACAAATCAAATGATGAAGCCGGAGGTCTGTATACGCTCATTACAATAAGTCGCTCAAGTTCTATACAGGCAATTTCTGCAGATCGTTCAACAGACAGCTTGACAATATCAGTGCGTTCCTTGCATTTTAAGCAATTACGAACAAGTATTAGGGAACCTCCATGAACTGCCTGCCCTCTTGTAAACGAACTTGCAAGTTTATGGTTGTTAAAGCCAAATATGAGCTGGTGATCTTTTAACCAATGTTCAGTAATGCAAAAAATATCAACATTCTCACCGTTCATGAATAGCTCAACTTCCAATTCTTTATTCGTCATGCCTTGGATATTTTGATGTACTAAGTTAACTATACAATTTTGTTTATTATTATAACATTTTACTTTACGTACATCCAAAGGCTTATTACCACTATTTACTAATGACTTTATGCCAGAGCAGTCCTGTATATTCTGAACAATATCAAAAGATTTATTGTTCAAGTCTAACAGTGGACTGTTATATGCTGCTGATATGATACAGGACGGCTCCTTTGTCTTACATACTAGTTTAAACAGTGACTCTTTTTGTTTATTAACAAATCGGCACTCTGGTCATATCTACCTACTGTAGGAGAAATCAATAAATTAATATGGTACGCTAACATTGTAGCCAGTTTGACTTTGTACCTACGTCGAAGATACATAGTATCTTCTGTTAAAACTACTTTATCTGTAAATTTATTACAGTCAAAATAGGTAAATGCGTCTTTCTGACTGCAAGTCAAATTATACATCATGATGTGTAAATCTAGCATAGTAATTTAAGATATTTCCAATGTAAGTAACAAACAAATGTGCTTGCGAAAAATATCGATTTAAATTGTAATAATAACTTAAGCCGGAAATATTGCTAGGCCAAGATAACTATCATTTGTTGATACCGTGGGACATAAGAGCAGGTAATTATAACGAGCTACTCGCGGCCCTCTAGGATGGTGTGTGCACGGGACCTGCGTGAGCTGCACGACGCCGTGAAGCGCTTCTGGAGCTTTCCGGCGTTTCGCGTTCCGCGTCGCCCGAATTCCTTTAGCTGATGAGTGCTGAGCCAGCACTGGGATGGGGTGTGTTAACGATGCGCTCGTTATAAGTACCTACGTATTAGTTTTAAGTTGTTAATAGTTGAATATATTTTAATTTTATGTATTTACGATGGTAGTTCCATTTTGTGCAGCAGTCCGCTACCAGATCTACTGTGAGACGCACTACCTTGTGACATAAATTGTATCTAAAACCATTTAATGTGCATAAACTGTCTGTTTGAAAGCAATAAATCTTAGCCACCTTAAAAGTGTCCTATTCATTGGTGAGTACTTATCGCAACCGGAACAGTGGTTCCTCCAGCTCTATCTACCTATACCCTCTTGTCCACAGCCGACGATTTTCCTAAACGAGGATGATGCGTGCACGTAGCGACTGCGGCGCGAACGCACGGTCGCGCTGTCAACAAATACAATGACTGCGGCGGCGCGGGCATGGACTGTAGCGCGTCCAGGTCCGCGTTCACCTTAAGTTGCCTCCTTCACGAGTTAAGCGTGACGAATCGAGTAGGTATTAAGAAACTTACCGGCACGGGTGCGTCCATATTGTCCCCATCGGCCATAGCGACATGACCTCGCTAATTGTGACCAACGCCGTTGGTATGAGGACTTCCGTAGTTTTCACACTCACTGTGAAAGCTCAAATGTAAGTGTTTTTTGGGGATTATTTTCTGTATTTAGGTACGTGAATAAGTGACTTTATAGAGGAACAGCCTCGATCAGTAATAAAGACATTCAAATAACAACATTCAAATAATGTCATGCCACAGTGAGGTGGAGCGACGTTTTTTTGTATGGGTTTTGAAGGAATGACAGTATTATTACTGTTTAACTTAACTGTGCACCTAGCGTAATGACGTCACTCTGTTGGTATTGTTTGCGAAACAAACTTAATTTAGTAACCATGATCCAGAATTTGGCAGATCAGGTAACTACAATGAAAAGACTGCCATCTGACCTCCGAGACCCTACTACCAGGGGAATCTGACCACATTGGATGATGGTTATAAATTCAGTTGCCTGAATGTGCAGGTTTCATAACGATGTTTTCTCTCACTGTGAGAGCATCGGTTAAGCTTTAATACCTCTCGCTTACGAGGGTATGCCTAGCCGCTCGGCCACCGACGGCTTTTAAACTAAATAAAACCTATTCAATGTATTTTCATAAAATATTCAATATATTTTCATATAAAAAAAAATTCAATGTATTTCGGCGGGAATACGCCGTAACATAACCAAAACTCACGAAGCAATTGTAGACTAAGCGTCGGACAAAAGTTAGTCCTATTTTTGTAAACGTAACGTGTTGTGACTGTTCGTGTCTTTTTATCTGTTGAGTGATAAGAAGCTAGTTATCGTTGTAAACAATATGATGTGTAAACAACTGCTTAGAGCAAGCCGGTTTTCCGCAGGGATGAAATGGATTAGCTAATAGTCTGATGTTAACCTTATTAATACTAATAGGTACTGACAAATAAACGGAAATGAAAAGATTTATCACTTTTAAACCCTGTGGCCAACAATACGTAATATTTTTGTTTATATATAATATTATAATGATAAATAGATCAATTTAGAGAAAAAGCAGTTTTTACGAAAGAGCACTGATGATTAACAATAATAGTGTGTAAATAAAGCAAAATCGCAAATGGATTGTGTTTGTAATGTTCCACGACAGCACCTTGACTAACCCAGTTTAGACTTTGGACTGTCTCCGGTTTGTACGTCCTGCAATGCTAGCTCAATTTATACTGATGGTGGCTGATGCTGCCTTCCGTAACAACAAAAAACTATTGACAATAAGTAAACTTGAATTTCCATACATAGTATAAAACATACTATGTACGGAAGTTCTATAGTATAAATAAAGATAAAGCTACAAAGCTTTAAGTCCACCTTGGTACTATTTTGTGCATAAAGTATTACATAAATAAATAAGCAAGAAAAAAGAGTAGGTAGTCACGGCCACCGACGCGATATCCCGTTCTAATTTGTGCCCGAATGGAGAAGAATCATACCGTAGCAAAACATTACTCGCGAAAATGTTCTGATGACAATTTAAGGGATATATTCCTATGTACAATACAAACGTCAATGCCTTGCCTACTTGCTAAAGAAATATCACCAAACAAAACTAAAGTACGAGCATCTTCTTCTAAATCGCTACACTCTCGACAGAGCGGTCGTGGTCGTCGTTTGAGGATTGGCAGCACGCTTCACTATCCGGCGCCACTCTTCTTGAACTGCTGCTTTCCTAGTACACTCATAGAGAGTACCATTAACTGCAGCTCTTACTTGGTCGGTCCAGCGCATCGGTGATCGATGAAGTACAAGTATATCGAAATTGTAAACCTGAATGCCTATATTGTTCAATACTTTTTATTTGTATTTTTTATATGTTTATAATTAACATATAAATAAAAACATTCTTCCCGAGTACGGATGTTCTGTAGCATCTTATCATTAGTAAGTAACTACTCATTAGTTAGTAGCTTTTGCTTGCCGATTTTCGATGATAATGAATCCTTTTTTCGGATAAATCCGGAGAATAAACAGCAAAGATAGCACCAGTTCCGATTCAGATTTCTTGGTGAATGTTACTGTAGAATCCTTACGTCATGGAGAAAATAAACGGAACTTATTATAATCAGTGGGAGCTACCCAGCCACATAGATTTAAACGCAGCGGTAAGGTTCTTTAATATCCCGACTTAAATTCAAATCAAATAGTTCAAATCATCTACGCTTCGGCATAGTATCGATAGTTTGACGGTCAGTGATATTCATTACATTGCCTTTAGTGAAACTTTTTATGAAAGTCATGTTAATTGTAATATTTACAATACATTCCGAAGCGAGCGTCGATGACCTAGACTCTTAAGCGAGAGATCCCGGGTTCCAATCTCACTTTTCTAATTTATGTACATTAGTTGAACACTAACCAATGCTCTTACGACGAGGGAAAACATCGCGATAAAACCTACACATTCAGGTAACTGAATGTGTAACCATGATCCAATCTGGTCAAGTTCCCTGTCAGCAGGATCATGGAGGTCAGATAGCAGTCGCTGTAATTACCTGATGATCTTCCGATTTTGGATCATGGTCAAGGAGCACCCCGGACCCTCGTGCGCGAGAGCACAACCGGGACATAAACGCCAAGATGATGATTCCAATTTCAACATAGAGAAATTACTTATTTTAATGTCATTTTTAATTTCTTTCTTTCTTTTATTATTTTCAGGGTTCATCACATGCTAACGGTGTGGCATATAAGCCACGATATCAGCAAGTAAGAGATTCCAATTCCAGTTCCAAAAACGACTCCATTGCCAACCAAGATGGCGTGAAGAACGGCGGGGTCAGTAAGCAGAAACGCGAGAGAACCGCATTCACGACACCGCAACTGGATTATCTACGGAAGGAATTCGCAGCGTCCCGGTATATTGAACGATCACGGCGGTTTGAAGTTGCGAACGCTTTCAATGTAAAAGATAAAGTCGTAAAAGTGTGGTTCCAAAATCGCCGAATGAAGGAGAGGCGAGAGCTAGATGAAAACGGAGCATATAGTGAAGATCTCGAAGGCTTCGACTCCGAAGAACTATCACCAGCAGCACCAACACCAGTATTGACTACGTTATCCATTAGCGAGTGTTCATGGGACGGCTCATGGCTCGAAAGTTTACATTTGGATGATTAGTTAATAGTTATTAGTTTATTATAATATTAGAGTTTACTTCGTTTTAAGATTTTTGTTTTGAAATATGGTAGTATTTTATGTTTAATAAAATGTTATTCTTAAAGTAGATGTCAATGAATATGGCTACATTGCGTTCGCGCAAGAACAACCTGTAGTACAGTACCAACCTCAACCATGATGTTCAACCTCAGGTGCGAAAGAGATGCAGTACTGCGCCGCCGCCGTATAGCGGAGGCCTGGAGCGATACAACAGGGAACTAGAGCAATCTGAGTCCCTTACCACGGAAGCGACTTCTTACGACTCTTCTTGGGAAGGCTCCAACAAAGAACCAGAGCTATCTGAGTCTTCCATAACGGAAACGGAGTCTTGCGACCCTTCTTTTGTACAACAATGGCTTCATAGTTTCAATGTAAGTTAATTAGTTCGTAAATACACGTCACTTAGGTTCATTCATAAGATATTTTTTTAATATTTACTTGTTTTTGTATTTTTGTCTGCTTTTCTGTTAGCGCTTCACGCAAAAACTACTGAACGGATTTTGATTCGGTTTTGATATTGGTAGCTTGAATTCAAGGGTACAATCTCAGTCATATTTCATATGATTCGGACAGATAGAACAAGATATACAGCTTGACCTCCCCGTAGTACTACGCGGACGAACACGGGGACAAAGTCGCGATCAAAAGCTAGTTATTTATAAGTAGTAATAGGTATGTAAAGTAGTCTTGTGTTCTTTGATATTAAACATAAATTATAGCACATTTCGTTTTCTTTCTTTGATCTACCTATATGTTAGATATATGTTATCGCTGGTATGGTTAACGACTACTACTAGGTTTGATTACCTCGATGAAGAAGAAGGTATAGCTACCCGCGAAGAACGGCGGGGTCAGTAAGCAGAGACGCGAGAGAACCGCATTCACGACACCGCAACTGGATTATCTACGGAAGGAATTCGCAACGTCCCGGTATATAAAATTGACAGCTGAATTACCTATCTTTCTGTAGATTTGATAGCTTCGAATCTACAGACTCCGGAATATTGATAAAATCGAATCACTTGCAACTTTTAAAACCAAATTGCATGCCCCTCTTCTCTCCGTTTGCATATAGTTGACATTGTCCTCTGCCGACCAATTTATCATATGTACGTATATTATATGTATATATAGTAGCCTATAGTATGTATATACTAATGTATGTAGGTGTTATAATATAGTAGTTTACCTAGATGATTAATGCTATTTTTGATACTTGTCTGACTCGTGTTTATCTTTTCCTCTTTCTAGACAAGGGTTGCCTGGAAGAGATCACTTGTAGCGATTAGGCCGCTTTTGCCCACAATATTTGAGACCTGTTAAATTGTCTTTTTTGTAATTTTGTGTGCAATAAAGAGTATTTCATCTATCTATCTAATCGTTATGACAACGACCGAAATCAATAACTTTGCGATCGCTATGTATGTTGAGACTGCATCCCCTGGAAACCTTATAATGAACTAGCAACCTCCGTGGTATTCACCCGCGTGCTGACCAGTAGCACCCAGACACCTGGTACATTGTAATTAGAAATTATCGTTAAGTGTCAGTAATAACTGCAATACATGATATAATTACTAACCTGTCCACAAATTAATACCGAAGTTCATCTATGCTGTAATATTGTCCAGATTTCCACTAGTAAGTATAATATACGAGTATATGTATAATAAACACCTAGTGAAATAAGATTAGGGATATGATGGTGATGATTATGGTCATAAGGCGTAATTCAACAAAGTAATAAACATATACTAAAAGATACTGCTGAATCCAAGTGCTTAAAAGAGAACCCGAAAAATAAAAGTTAAGAATTACATTTTATTAAACATATAAATACTACAAAATTTCAAAACAATAACCTTAAAACTATCAAAAAAAGAAGGAATCTATAATATTGTAGTGCGGCATCTATCGCTCTATCGCTCCAATACGGAAAACTCAACGATACTCACATTCCAAGTACACTAACACAAGGTTGACAAGCATCCGCACATAGATGGCGCTAACCCGTCCCACATCGCGTTAGCGAAATGTGCCAAATCCGCGGCATATATACAACTTCCGACGATCGACTGTCGGACCCTTGGTCCCCTGGTCACAACCCCCGGCCAGGTGGGTAATCCCCCATTTCCACCTTCTCCATCTTCGCTTGCCAACATTGGCGGTTGCCTTAACACTGTGCCGCCAAAATATCATAAAACTAATCATCCAAATGTAAACTTTCGAGCTAGGAGCCGTCCCATGAACACTCGCTAACGGATACCCACCTAAGTAACGTGTATTTACGAACTAATTAACTTACATTGAAACTATGAAGCCCCATTGTTGTACAAAAGAAGGGTCGCAAGACTCCGTTTCCGTTATGGAAGACTCAGATAGCTCTGGTTGTTTGTTGGAGCCTTCCCAAGAAGAGTCGTAAGAAGTCGCTTCCGTGGTAAGGGACTCAGATTGCTCTAGTTCCCTGTTGTATCGCTCCAGGCCTCCGCTATACGGAGGCGGCGCAGTACTGCATCTCTTTCGCACCTGAGGTTGAACAACATATTTGAGGTTGGTACTGTACTACAGGTTGTTCTTGCGCGAACGCAATGTAGCCATATTCATTGACATCTACTTGCTGGTTGTCAATCAGAACCTAGGGCTGGTTATGCGCCATCTCATGTGGAATGGGTAAAGGTAATGTTGGATAAAGCTCAGGCTCTCCATTTAAAAAATAGCCTGTTGTTAACACTCGAAGCTTCGTTTTCTGGCTCCTGAAGCTCATTGCGTTCTCTTTTCCACATCTGTCGGTTATTAAGAAAAAAGTTTTATTACTCTCTCGGGGAGTTGAAGTGCGCTCGCCAATTCGTTGCGACGTGTACGATCAATGTATCTTTTTGTTATAAACTCTTGCTTCAATGTCTTTAATTGATCAATTGTAAAAGCGGTTCTGTGGCGTTTAGTCTTTTTCTGTTTCGTTATGTCCCCGTTAATGAGGCCATTTCTATTGTCAAAATTGTTATTGATCCTTGGAATCTCACCTATATTTGGCATATTTCTTACTTGATTTGGGTGGTAGCTATAGTTTTGGTGTCTAGGTTGGTATGCAGGGGGTTGTTGGTTTACTAGTTGATGTTGAGAGTAGGCGTTCGTTAATATCGGTTAGTTAATAGTTAGTTAGTATCGTAACTTTTATCTTGCTGGATATATATATGGAAGCGGGGGGCTGATATTGTAGTTAGTTAGTTAGTTAACATCGGTATTGTTAGATTTGTTGCGCGAGTGACAGTAGGTACAAAAAAATAATGGCGAATTTTTGACGCCATGTTGGGACTGTCGAAAATATTTGTTCTCTAAAACCAATCAAGTGGAGATCAAATAAACGTCTTCAAAAGGCGATATCTAAAATGTATACCTACAACTTATCGGTACACTTAAAAGTTTTTTTTTTCTATACAGTTTTTTAGTAGCAGTCTGTTTTTTTAGTTTCTGTACTATCCACTTGTTTTGTACAATTTATTGATTCGTATGGCAAAAATACAATAATGAGAGATACATTCAACTATATAATGGGTTGACGCCGAGTCGTATGCGAGAGTCAAAGTCAATAGGTAAGATGCATGGGTGCCCAAGATGTGGCGAAGTGGACCAGAAAAGGCAGGAAAGCGGACCCTAGCAGAAGCAGGATTGACCCCTCGGATGATGATAATGACGATCACAAGTAGTTTGTTCAACTACCTTTGAGTAGATATTTGAGGAGTTTAACAATTGTGAATGAAATGTTTTGTATTTGTTGATTCAGAACCGTACTTCTAAGTACTTACATGGCTGTTTGTTGGTACGAAAGTCAGCACATCAATGTATCCATCACCAGTATTAAACGAGCTAGCCATACTATACGCGCACAACCCGGCGATATTCCAAAGTCCAAACGGAGCCGGTTGAGGTGTTATCGTGGTGCATCGCAACGCCTTTTGTTTCGTATAATTTACAAACGATTATTGTTAATAATCAGTGCTCGTTCGTAATCGCTTTCCGCCAAATGGGTCTATTTGCTACACTGTATACATACAAAAACATTATTGTTTGTTGCCCTGACCTACAACAGTAAACAATCTATTTGTTTCGAATTATTTGCCAGAACCTTTATTACTATTAATAAGATTAAAAACAAACTATTCGGTAGCCCATGCTATCTATGCGAACAACCGGCTATTATAAATAAAATGGTTACCATAACAGTTCATAGTTAGCTGTTGGTTTTCCTTATAAAAAAAATGAAATACCACCCAGACCCAGTTTAGAGGACGACCCAGAAAAACATTAACTGATCAGATCAGTAATGTTCTCAAAAAGCTGGGGTCCGAAGTGGTAAGAATAAAAGAAGATGTATGAAAAGAGTTGTGGATATATGCGAGGCTAGGGAATTGTGTCAGGACAGAGCAAAGTGGCGGTCCATAGTTTCTGCCTACCCCACCTGTGGGACACAGGCGTGAGCTTTATGTATGTATGTGAAATAAGAAAATAACTGATTCTGTTACCATCTCAATGCTGATCTAAGAAACCTTACATGACCATTCACAATACGCTATGAATTGAACTTGCAAGAGTCAACCGTAGTACTTACAAAATAGGACTACCTTTTACCCTTAGCTCACATAAAATTTCATAAAAATCTGTTCATTGGCTACTGCGTTACACAACCTGTAAAACATCTAGCTACGGGCGAGGGCCCTGGGTCCGCCTTGACCCAGGATTTGGCAGTTAGTTATCCTGCACCCTGTTAACAGGGGACCTGACCAGATTGAATCGTGGTTACATATCATATAGTCGCCTGAATTACGTTTCATCACGATGTTTTCCCTCACTGTAAGAGCATCTGTCAGTGTTCATCTAATGTACATAACAGAAAAGAGTCATTGATACATGGCGGCACCGGGGTTCGAACCTGGTACCTCGGGGTACGAGTCGGACCCGGATGTACAGTTCGAACCATCAACGGTACTTTATATAGATAGATAAGATAAGAAATTAAATGAAAATTGTCTTTTTCCCATCTCCTACATTGTAGAATCTACACGATACCTCTGGCTGTAACCGGCAGTGAGTAATTTTTTTATTAAAGAAACTTGCCAGGCATTTCACCACCATCTCACTTGATAGTAAGTGACGATGCGACCGGAGATAGAGTATGCCTGTCTAGGAACGGCCTATGTACTCACTGTATCCTTGAATTAGTCCAGAATCTAGATCTTAATAGTTTGTTTAATTAATCATATTACGACGAATGATTTGATTATTGAAATGATGATGATGCTGGAGTTGAAATATTTGTCATGATCAGGTGGAAGGAGTCAAGTGGGAACGGTGGCGGTCTGAAACTTAATGTTACGAAGACAGAGTATCTAGCTCTGAGTATATAGCTTGCAACAGTTGGTACAGATTTAGGTACAGTTTAGGTAGTTCGAAGATATCACCGTACACGTATGTTAGTAGTAATAATAATGAATGAATAAATAAAATCTTGGCATTGATGTCCCGATTGTGCTCTCGCGCATGAGGGTCCGGGGTCCGCCTTGACTATGCTCCAGGATTTGGCAGAATAAGTAAATATAGAAGCGTCTGCCATCTGCTACCAGGGGCACCTAACCAGATTGGATCATAGATACACATTCAGTCGCCTGAATGAGCAGGTTTCATCACGATGTTTTCCCTCACCGTAAGAGCATTGGTCAGTATTCAACTAATGCACCTACATAACTACATGGCCGCAGAGGGATTTGATCCCAGTACCTCTCGCTTACGAGTTGAATATCTTAACTACTCGGCCACTGACGCTCTTATAATAATGAATATAGATTTGCAATTATACCTACCTATTCAGTAAAAGTTATTTCAACAATGAGTTGATATATATTTTTTTAACCTACATAAAATAACTATTTAATTTTATTATAAAATATTGGAAGCATAGAATTATTAAACAGAAAAGAAATATTTACCTACTTATAACAAACCTTTCTAACATTTTATTGTATAGAATATTGGAGTTACTGTGGTCACATCCAGGTATAGTAACCCATAAGGGTTGCATACAATTAATTACAAGTTTACAAACCATTCGAATTAACTATGCACCTCGCTGGAAGCTACTCTTCTCCCGTTTCATTCATTATTCGTTATTAATATAACATTATTTAATAATACAACACAAACTTAACTACGCAAGTACAAGAGAACCTAAATATTACTAAACAATTTTAAATACTTTGTTTTGCACACAATAATCGAAATGACGTCACAGCGCTAGGTGCACAGTTATTCTGATTGGGTAGCTTGGGCATAGCAATTAGAAAATGAATGAGTCACTTTTTTGCATAAATACAAAAAACAATCCCTTAAAATATCACTTATATTTGAGCTTTCACCGTGAACGACTTTACCTTCCGTAAATATGGAGCTAAACCCTGGATACTTTCAAACCAACTGCGGCAATCAGAATCAGTGCGGCAATGACGCTGCGGCCAATGGAAACAACGTGGACACACCCGTGCTGGTAAGTTCCATAATATCTATACTAGGTATACTTATGTAGTTTCTATGAAAGTGTGCTGTTTACAACTACGTGCGCTTAGCCATAACAAAATCTGATATTTCTTGTACTAATAGTCTCTGAATTAAACCATGGATTGACAGACAGACAGACAAATAGATGGACGGACAAACTATATAATTTCTTGCACATATTGCTCCGGGACCGTAAAACCCCTTTTTCCAACGTCTTGGCCGTTCTCAGCCGTTGTTCGTCAAATTTTAACAATTTATAGGCGTGAATAATGTGTATATCCAGAGCTCAAGTGTTTCTACGCCAGGTGGCCCAATTTATGTAGCCGGTACTAAGACTACGCACTTGAGCCTCTTGGCGTTTTCAACTGAGGCGGCACCGGCCCTAGCTTGACACGCGGTAACTAAACTATAAGGTGAGATTGCGCCAAGCAGTCCATGGGCGTGCTTTCACAGACCAGAGGCCAATCGATCCCAGTTTGATTCCGTCGGATTTACCATCGTGGCGGGCTTAACCGCTCGGGTCCAGCACCGCGGGTGCACCAGCAGAGGAAACGCCCGGCAGATGACGTCATTGAGATCGCATTTCGCGTGTCGAGGAAAGCGACCGGCGCTCCTGCTCCTCTACTTGATTGACTTAGGATAAGTTAGTGACTTGGATTAAGTTTTCACGTTATTTATGTTGCTGGCATTACTTTGCTAGTAGCACAAACCTATTAGTCTGATGTTATATGTGGAAACCTATATTGGGCTTACTGTAGTTATAGTTGTATTTATGAGTGCTGTTGGGTTTCATATAGGTAATCATTAAATAAATATCCTACACTACAGACCTCCAATTTAACATTTTGTCTGTCTTTCTCTCCTCAGACATGGGACTGGGAAACACAGCTGTTAAAAACAGTTTTTCCAGAAGATCAACTTCTCGCAAATACAAAAGGTACTTAGCAGTTTTATTATCATAATATTTTTAGGCCTTGTGGTGACCGATAGAGTTGAATATTGCACCTACCTACCTACCCCTTCGACCTAAGCGTCGACATCCGTAAAAGGCGGAAGCTGCGCCTATTTAACTATGATATTTCGCGATATTTATTTGTCCTTCAGTAGGTACTGAATCTCTCGAAAATATTGAATAAGTTAACGATTGAGGAATTGATTCAATCGATTGTAAAGGGAAGAATGCTTGTTCTATATATTCAGCGTGAACCGATTTTGATGCGGCTTTTTTGTGATAATTGACCTTGTCCATTAAAATCTGTTTATTAATGAAGGTAAGAAAATCGTCGTTGGAAACGTCACTTCAATTAATACCACGTATACCAATGTTTAAGGTACAGAAGTGCAGAAAACTATTCCGAACAAAAAGAAGGCGAAACGTTTCCGCACTGCGTTCACCACGGATCAGTTGAGCCATCTTGAGAGTATTTATCAACAGCACAGATACATCGATGTGATAATGCGTAGAAATCTGGCAAGGAGCCTGCAAATTGACGAGAAAGCCATCAAGACATGGTTCCAAAACAGAAGGCAGAAGGAAAAGGTAGATTCCGCAGAGAACTCTAGTGGCAGTTCCTTCGAACAACCATGCCAGTCGTTTATATTTTCACAGCAACCAAGTCCAGTGTCAATAGTCAGTTGTCACAACAGTATCAATAAACCAAACGAGCCTTGCAGTTCGGCTATTATGGACACAAATTTAGAAGCACCCTGTGTATCAACTATTGGCCCCATTATAGAAACTAACTTAGAGTATTATGGGAACATTTGTCAGGAAAATTACGACCCTAATTTTCCTTTATTATCATCATCGTCACTTGAATTTCCCCCTATAGAGCCAACCATACCTATGCAGAATATGGCTCTAAGTACTGCCCACGGATCATATTCCGAATATCAGTTGCCGTTTTGTAGGCAGCCCGTGCCACCGATGTCGTCACAAAATATTATTTGTTTTGATCCTAAGAATAGTATAAATTTTGAATTATAATAATTGTTTAAATAAAAGTAGTATGTAAGTAATATAGTTAAAGTAAGTATTTTTTGTTAATAAGTTGATTGGATCTTTTGTTTTAATAGTTTGAACTGTAAATAAATATTAATACAATAACTTCTTGTAATTATATGCATAGCTAGTATGAAGTACGTAACGTAGACGCGGAACAATGACGGAAAAACTATTTATTAACGAGTTCTTGACATTTTGTCAGAATAAAATAGAAATAATGGACGAGTTGAGCATTGTGCAAATATGTGCATCAAATTTTTGTGATGAAGAAATTGAGACTGGAAAAGCACTACTTTTCGACCATCTTTCCGCGGAAGGACTTAAGCTAATTCACCGAAAGGGTGAGGACAAGCGGAAGAAAAATATAAAAGACGTGATCAAGGTATTTAAGGAGACCAAGCCTGAAGTGCAGCCCACATACGTCGCAAAGGACCTAAACCGCCTCCCCCCGGTATCATTCGACCATGTGGACGTGACTCGGTTGCTTAAAGATATAATTCTACTTAAGCAAGAGCTACAAAATTTACGCCGAGACACATTAAATAAATCCGACATGGACAACTTAAAGTCAAGTATAGTGTCGGAGGTGCATTCACTTTTTAATGTGCCCTCAATGCTGTCTACTAAAACAGTCAGCGACGTAAACAAAGCGCCACCGCAACCGATACAAAAAACTCAACGAACAGCTGACAAGAGCCGATCCGGCGAAATACCTACGCAAGTGATGCCTACGCGCGCGCGCCGGCGTGAGGATTCAACGGAAACAATAGTCTCCCCGCCGTCTTATCGAGCTATAGCTATGCACACTCCTAAGCGACACGCGAATTCCGACTTTACGCGGGCCAGTAGCACGGACCAAGATAAAGAAAACGATGCATTTACGGTCGTAAGGAATAGAAAGAAGAGGCCATTGCGTAATATTAATAAGTGCGGTACAGCGGACGGGCCGAGTAAGTTGCAGGTGGCGGATATACCTGGAGCTATTTATCTATCGCGACTAAAGAGTACATGCACCGTAGAGGATGTTAAAGATCACATACAATCCAAGGGGGCGCAGGCTATTGACGTGCAGCTTCTACAGCAAAGGAAGGAGTTAGAATTTCGATCTTTTAAGATTATTGTGCCGAAACACAATATGGACACATTCTTAAGCACCGCCTTTTGGCCAGTTAACCTTGTGTTTAGAAGATATAGAGATCGCTTACCGAGCGTAAAGCAGAATAGTAATACATAATTATGGATACATCGCAACTATTAAGAATAGTGACATTTAATTGTAAGAATATTAAGACGTCGATACAGCAAGTTAGGAATTTGTGTCTCGAAGCGGACATCATAGCGCTGCAGGAGACGTGGTTGCTACCTCACGACCTCAACTTTATTGACAGTATTGACGCCGAATTTAGTTGTGTGGCCAGTTCGTCGGTAGATACATCTGCTGGGATCCTAAGAGGTAGGCCGTATGGCGGTCTAGCTCTACTTTGGAGAAAGTCTAGGTTTCCTAATGTGACCATTTTGGACTGCGGGTGCAATAGACTTATAGCGATAAGGATAACGATAGATGATGGTTTATCGTTCTTAGTTTTTAGCGTTTATTTACCTACGGATAAAAGTGAGAACCTGGTCGAATTTACCGATTGCTTAGCTCGAATGCATGCTGTAATAGAGGAGAATGACACACAAATGGCATTTTTAGTGGGAGACTACAATGCTCACCCAGCAGCGTCCTTCGGTGAGGAATTACAGTGTTTCTGCGAAGAGCATGAACTGGTGTGTGCGGACATTGATTGTTTGGGTATAGACTCGGGAACGCATACCTTTGTAAGTGAGGCGCATGGCTCCCGACGGTGGCTAGACCACTGCGTGACGACTAGAGCGGCGCGTGACACTATCAGGTCGGTAAGTGTTATGTACGATGTGTACTCATCGGATCATCTACCGCTTCGAATCGAATGCGATTTACGCTGTTGCACGAACCTAGCTGCCGATGGGAGTTATGTGTCGTCCTATTCGGATAAAATTCGCTGGCGTAATAGAGTAGCAAATCAAATAGATACCTACTATGAATTTTGTCAAAGTAAATTGTTAAATGTAAAATATATTAGGTGTACGAGTAAGTGTAATGTGGATATGAATGTGAACGGATGTAACTTAGACAAGGACAACTATTGTGGTTTTAAGTGCATAGATAGGTACTACAATAATATAGTAAAAACGTTACAAATGGGGGCGGTTAAAAGTTCATGCGCGCGTTCCTCACGCCGCAAGAAGCGAATGCCGGTGACCGGGTGGAATGCCCATGTCAGTGACAGCCATCAGACTGCTAGGCTGCATTATGAATGCTGGCTCCTGGCCGGTAAG
Source organism: Blastobasis lacticolella (assembly GCA_905147135.1). NCBI lineage: Eukaryota > Metazoa > Arthropoda > Insecta > Lepidoptera > Blastobasidae > Blastobasis > Blastobasis lacticolella. Next base: position 10,273,119 of record LR990040.1, on the reverse strand, counting down.
CCATCCACAGGCGATATTTACGATGCGATGATAGAAACGCGAAAAAAGTTTAAAAATAAATTAAAATGGTGTATTCGGAACGAGGACTCAATAAAATTAGATATTTTGGCAATGTATAGAAACAACAAAAATTTCCCCAAATTTTGGAATGCCACAAAAAAGTTACAACCAAAAAGAAGTTTACCTGTCACTGTGGATGGTTTGCAGGACCCCGGGGGCATAGCAGACCTGTTTGCAACAAAATTTAAAATTTGTCCTATGACTTTGTCGCGACAAGTGCCGTCATATTTGCACGGAACCATTAATGGACCGGGAATACAGTTTAGAGTGGGAGATGTGGCCAAAGCCGTTCGAGAGATGAAGAGGGGCAAGTCACCGGGTCATGATGATTTATCCATAGAGCACCTACAGTACGCTGGTGAATTACTGTGGTCCAAGATGTGTGTGTTGTATAATTTGTGTATGGAGCACACATACCTACCGGACGCTCTAATGAAAACGATTGTGGTGCCGATCATCAAATCCAAAACAGGTGATCTTGGTTCGTCAAACAACTACAGACCCATCTCTTTAGGCACCGTTATAGGTAAGGTGTTCGAACGGCTGTTGCAGCCCGAACTGCTGAGAAATATAAGGATAGATGAGGCTCAGTTTGGGTTCCGTCCCGGTGTCTCAACGGACTCTGCAGTGGTAAGTCTCAAGCACACAGTAGACTATTACGTCAGTCGTGATACGTCGGTTTATGCTTGTTTCTTGGATCTGAGCCGGGCGTTTGACCTCGTGAATTATGATATTCACTGGGGAAAACTGCTCGGCTCAGGAGTCCCCAAACAGATTGTTGGGCTGTTGAGGCACTGGTACGGAGGCCAAACGAACCACGTGAGATGGGGTGACTCGACTTCTAGTGCATATATACTAGAGTGCGGGGTTCGCCAAGGAGGGTTGACGTCTCCGGATCTTTTCAACGCCTATGTCAACGATCTGATTGGTGAACTGAGGAGCACCGGAATCGGTTGTCACATTGATGGCGTCTGTGTTAATAATCTAAGTTACGCAGACGACATGGTGCTCCTTAGTCCTTCGATCAGCGGGCTGAGGAAGCTGCTTTCAGTCTGTGAGAATTATGCAAATTCGCACGGACTGAAATATAATGTTCTTAAGACCGAAATGTTAGTATTTAGGGCGGGAAAAGGTCCGGAGACAATACCTCAGGTATATTTGAATGGATCGGCGGTTCGGGTTGTAACCAGTTTCAAGTACCTTGGCCACATTGTGACTGATAGCTGCAAGGACGACCAAGACATGGAACGTGAGAGACGGGCATTGTCGGTTCGATGTAACATGCTCGCGCGCAGATTCGCTAAATGCAGTAAAGATGTGAAAACCACTCTCTTCAGGGCTTTCTGTCAATGTTTTTACACATGTCAGCTTTGGTACCGGTACAAGAGAGGGTCTTTCAGTACCATACGGGTGCAGTATAATGACGCATACCGCATCCTTATGAAGTTACCAAGATACTGCAGCGCGTCGGGTATGTTCGCCGAGGCGGGAATGCCTGACTTCTTTGCTATTATCAGGGCTCGTATATCTTCCTTCTGGGATAGATTGCGCAACTCGGGTAATAGCATTCTGCAGCTCGTAACACGGGACACAACAAGTCCCATCATTAAACACTGGACATCCGTACACCGGGACGCTAATAAGAAATAATACGTACTATTTCTTATTGAGTACTTCTTCGTAGATGACGATATTGACGACATTTTAATTTTAATGATTTATTTTATACAATTTTAATTTTTATCCTTTATTTTTATAATTATTGTATTGTATTTTACTAATCTTATAATACTAATTTTATCTTGTAGTATGTTATGTTTTAAGTACTATTGTACCACATGGCTTTTTTGGCTGAAATAAAGAACTTATTATTATAATTATTAATAGATGTGTATAGAATTTCACTGCATGAAAGTTGACACGAGACATTATGCAGTTAAAAGTAATGGTAATTTAAGGTTCTCGGGTTAGTTAAAATATTCATTATATTAACCTATTTTCAATTTAATTTTCACGCCGATTTTCAAACTCATCATAATTCCAATAGACACTGAGAAATACTCTCAAAAGAAAAGACTACAATCGAAAGAGAATCAAAGCAGATTGTGTCTATGCTAAAGCCTTATTCGTAGCCACGAATAACAATATATTTTGTATACAATGCGAAAAATTTGAAGTCAATCTTTGTCTTTGAACGAGCACCGATTAACAATAATCGTGTGTAAAAAACCAATATCTCTAATGTGTTGTCGCCGTACAGTAAAACAAACTATCGGGTAAGTACGAGTAAGCTGTAGCAGTCGCGCCATGAGGGTTCTATAATGACAAATACAAAACATTCACCTGTACCTACCTACCAAGCCATAAAATTTTAAACTTGTGAGTTCTTAAATGTAATTCAAGATATAGTAGACTTGTCGTACAATAGAGTTCAACGCGAGCTATGCCCCGCCCCTCATTCATTATGTTTAATATCTCACCGTAACATTGTAAAATCCGTTAGATTAAAACTCAGATATCGTCGTCGTCCTAACGCTTATCGGAGCCCGGCCTCTGCCAGGGTCCGCTTTCCTACTCAGTCTTCTCCACTTCGCCCGGTCTTCGGCATCATTGCGTCGTAAGTCTCTCGCATTTAACTCAGCGATGTCAAGCCATCGCTTCTTGGACTGCCCACGGGGCCTCTTTCCTGATACCGGCAGATTCAGGCACCTATTTCCCACATATCTCTGAAGCTAACGCAAGACGTGACCAAACCAGCGCAGACGAGCCTCCTCGATTTTATCTGCGATATCCTTCACGCCAAGGCTGCCACGGATGTACTTGTTACGTACTCGATCGAGTCGCGTAACTCCGCACATCCACCGCAGCATTTTCATTTCGTTGGCGTGGAGGTCGCGAACGTGTTTCGTCAGCGCTCGCCAAGTCTCGCAGCCATAGAGCTTCGCGAAACTGATAACTCGCTCAATTAAAACGTCGCGCTTTTAAGCTATCGCGCAATTGAATTGTCGCACAACTGAACGTCCGCTCTTTTAAGCTTTCGCGGCATTGATTTTTCGCACAAATGAGTCTTCGCGCTATCGTTATTCGTGCTTTCGGCACCGTTTATTACACGTTAGACTGAATATCGAAAGTTTTGTCTTGCTTGAAGGTGTATGTTAAACAATACCGTTCAAAAAGTTTGATTGGGTCGTACTAAGTACGTAGGTACTTGGTAATTATTTCATATTTCATTTATTCGCTGTTAAATAGTATAATATGGTTGTTATAAATAGCTATTCGTTTCACATTTAACAACTTATAAAAGGCACTACGAATATCAGGTAATTGAATACAATTAATAATTAATAATGAGACATGTCTTAGGATTACAAACCATTCAATTAGTATAAAATTAATCATACCAAATGGTCAAAACAGTACATTTATGTCAAAGTTTAAATACATTTAAATATAAGTATAAAATGTCCATAAATAATAATCATAAAAAATTCATTATACAAAATAAAATGTTATTTAAAAATTCATCAATTGTGTAATATGCCTTGTGTAAGAGGTATTCTTTTTAACATTTTTTTAATTTGTTATAGTTTATTTCATTTCTTAAGTTCTCCGGTATTTTATTATATATTTTAATAGCAGATGCATACCTTTTCGAAATATATGCATAGTCGAGTCAGTTTGGAGTAATTGATTTTTAGGTCTAAGTTTCGATAAGCCGGGAATGTCGGATTCATTAGTGAAAAGTTGTATATTATTTCTGACAAATAAGGCCGTTTCCAAAATAAACAATGAGGGCAGAATTAATATGCGTTTTTTAATTCATTGTGGTCTACATCTGTCCCTCTGGCGGATTTTTGCGAGAACACGTCGTATGCACTTTTTTGCATTATAAACAGGTCACGTGATTCCGCGTGGTTACCCTACAGAGATATTCCATAGCGCAGCCATGCCTCTGCGTACGCGTAATAAGCAGACAGCGCTGTCTCGTAATTCATCGATCGCTTTAGAATACTCAATGCGTAAGCAAATCTAGACAGTTTTGTTTTTGTGTCGGATACGTGTATTTTCTTACTTAGCTCAGTGTCAAGATGAAGCCCTAATAACGTGGAGTGTTGGACCTCGTTTATAATAATAATAAATAATCGTGGACAAATTCACACAACGCCATCTAGCCCCAAAGTAAGCAAAGCTTGTGTTATGGGTGCTAAATACTGATAAACTACTTATATACTTAAATACATACTTATTATACATAGAACACATTCATCATTTCAATTTCTGCCCGGCCGGGAATCGAACCCGGGACCTCTTGCGTGGCAGACTGTGGACCACTGCACCACTCAGGTCGTCTATGCACCGTTTATGCACCTATTATCATAAGTAATTTGGAGCCGTAACGGTGATCTTTGGTGTGGATGGAACTGAATGAATTGTGTTTTCTTGAAGTTTATTTCTAAATTATGGTCATTGATCCAATGGTGAATTAAGAATAATGTGTCAGTGTTTTTTTTGTTATAATTTTCGTCTTTCGTGAAGCTAAATAGCAAGGAAATGTCGACCGCAAATAAAGTGCAGTGGGTATCAAGGATTCTCGGTAAGTCATTTATATACAATAGAAATAGTACACATCCAAGGATAGTACACTCCTTGAGGGATAGATCCTTTTAATTCCTTTGTTTCAGACGGAATCAGTTTTTTTTCCGGGTAGTTTCATCATATTCTTCCAGAAGTACATGTTGAGTCTGATGTCTCTTTGAGAGATAGGACGGACCTAAACCAGTCGTCGCTCCACTTTTCAAAAATCCGAGATACAAAAATGGACCTATTTCTATGAGCAACACATTCCATTTTGATTTGCTCTCACACTTTTTGTTTTTGAATTCAGTTACTGAATTTAGGAATGTGTAATAAGCGCATTAGGAAATCAATGAATCACTTTTTTACATAAATAATCCTCAAACAACATCACACTATTTACACTCGTCAGTCAGCGTCGCGGCTTCGCGGTGAGCAGCCGTCTCGCGGTCGAGTGCACGCCGCTGCTCCCTCCGCACCGAGCCAGACCGCACTCGAGCTCACAATAATCGCCGCACCCAATATGAGTATTGGGTTGCGGCGTATGCGTCTTGCCACTGAGAATCAAACCCCGCCGACTGGGCCGCCATAATATAGCCAATGACGAGGCTGTGCGGGCGCGCGGGCACTACGATGATTAGATACAGCGAAAGCAGCCCCTACTGTGCGAGGCCGCCACTCCAGGCTCTCCCGAGAGAGTACCGATGAAATGGCAGTCCAGAAGTGTAGCCCCGCCGCGCCGCATCGCCTAAATAACTGCCGCGTATTGCTCTCCGCGACCCGCAAAAACGCCGCGTGACTACCTTGAATCCGACGCCACGTTGCCATTAACAGTGACGCACCAAATGCCCTACCACGACGCCAGGTGTAGGCCGGGCTACCTACGGGTTTAAAACACTTTCTCCCCCACCAACTGGACTTGACAACGCCACTAAGCAAGACTACGCTTAAGTTGGCCACTCCCGGACTGAACCCCAGGCACCTCATTTCCGTACCCCCGTGGGTGACCTCAGTTCCCTCGGGTAAAGTGTCAAAAGGCTGCTGACGATTTCGATCGGCTCCCGCACTGTGTCCTGCGGCTTCAAACCGATCGAGATCCCCGGATGCCTGCAAATCGATGGTTCGCCGCGGCGCCGGTGACGACCCTGCCTCATCAGTAGCAACCCCCACCACATCGATGGCGAACACCCTGCTACAACGTCGCTATAGCCAATGGAAACAACATGGACTCACCCGTGTCGGTAAGTCCCATAATATGTATTAAAGTGTGCATGTCGGTTTGCAACTTTTTGCGCTGAGTCTGTAAATTATGCGAGGCGATGATACCTACAGAAGCAAGTACAATAACTCTACTCTATAGTTACCATATCTGAATCTCGCACCGGCCGCTGAGAAAAACCTTATTTGCTAGGGCGGTGATCTACATAAAATAATTGACAAAGCAGTATACACCTAGTATTAAGTTTGTAATACCCTAGGATCAACGGTACATCTCTTAAGTTTCTGTAGGCAATAGAATTAATTCACAAAGTACAAAAAGAAGAAAATTTTGGAAAATCAATGTTGTGGATTTTCCCGATTACTGTTTTTTATTTTAATAAGTTTTAATTAATTTTGGCAAAATAAAAAGGTAATAAATTAAGGTGCATATTGTCATTCATATGTTGTACCACTGGTTCCTCTGGTAGCAGGGTCATGGAGGTCAGATGGCAGTCGCTACACTGTAATTACCTGGTTAGCCACGGCCTGGATCATGGTCAAGGCGGACCCCGGGCCATTAACGCCAAGATAATTGTTTTTTGTGTCTAAAATTGCGATGTTTCCGTAATTATGATATTAATTAGAGGCAATAGGCGTCACTTTCGAAAGTTATGTACTAGGCTGGTCCAAAAGTTTTTAGCCAAAGGCTTATTATACTCCCTATTTTTTTAATTTTTATATCGTTATGAGACAAATTTTATTACAAACTCCTTGGCCAAAAATCATTAACCGGCAACTTTTAGTTATTTTTTGTCTCAACAAAATAACAAGAATCAACACCTACTACGGTGGTAACGCTGGAAGCATTTTGTTGTAAGATGTATTATTATTATAAATATGGGTTAACGTTTATACAATCACATTAACATTTCCATCAGCCCCTTTGGTGAATTGTGCCTTGCCTATGCTATAATCGTTTGTTGATTTTATGAGTTTAAACGAGGTCAGAGCGACCTGAAACATGAACCTAGACCAGGGCAGCCGCCAAAGTCAGTCACTCCAGAAAACGTGATCAGCTGATAAAAGAATGTCACAATATTACTAGCCTGTGAGATTCAGTATTAAATATAGTTTCAAACCCATGTACTTTCTATCATTTTTACGGGCCATAGAAATTATGTATCATGAATTGGCACAAGTAACTTTCTGCTCTTATCTGAGAAAGGAGGCTATTATTCAAGATACAACCTTATTAACCTTATGAAGTTCATTTAAAGTGGTGGAAACTACCTGGGATCTAATCTTCATTTCATCCTGAATCTTATGCTTGTTAATGTTGTGACATTTCTCTCATAATGACTTCACTCTGATGAGGTATTCTGAAGTGACGTCAGTTGGCGGTTGCCTTAGTCTAGGTTCATGTTTGAGGTCGCCCTGACCACGCTTTAACTTATAAAATCAATAAATGACAATATCATGTGATAGAGGCAATTCACTTAATGCGCTGATTAAATTATCTACCTAAATGTTAGCTATATCGCTGATATGGTGGCCGACTACTAGGCGAGCCAAACATAATTTTATTTTCGAATTGAGTTGATGAAGAAGAAGCAGGTATCGCTAGAGATACCCGTGTTTATGATACAACACTATTACAAAAAAAGCTATCTAATGAGAGTCACTCGTATATAAAGTGTCTGCGCCGCAGCCACCTCATTAATTGTATTAATTGTAATCCACACCAAACGCTAACAGCCGTTCAATTTACTTACTTTCGGGACTTCTATCGCTACGGCTACCGACTTATTACACAGATCCACCTATATCTATTGTAATAAATTCAAGCGAAACGATAATAAATTTCAACAAATCGACGTGTTTTTCTTGTTGCATCCGCAACAAAGTAGTGACCGTGTGTAAGGGTGCTTATGCGGGGATTGCAGTATGTTGTATGTAAAAGATGATGTTAAAATTATATAAAATGTTTACTAAGACTTCCACAATACTTGTTAATAAATGTTAATTTAAATGAATGTTAAATGTTGATGAATGCACCCGGCCGCGGCGGTTCCGAAAAATGCACTACTTAGGTAATGTGCCGCGCAGGGCAAATTAGCTAAGTCACGTGTTCGATGCAACGCACCGAACACCGTGACAGGACCAGCATTAATATCTAATCGAATTCCAGAAGCCGCAATTTTCTTGGACGTCAAGGGTGTTAGGAACTCACCCCAATACATCGTCGTGTTTACGTAGTCGCCGAGACAAGAAGCAAACGTGTGAGACGTACGCGAACGCAACAATGATCCTACGGACCGGAACCATAGCAGCCTCGCAGTCAGCAGCACCGCAGTCAGCCTCCAGACTAGCTCAGCATCGCCTGCCTGCCCTATCTACCTGTTGTGAGTCCGTTCCTATATATTAATCCAGTTTTATCCCCTCTACTTGTAAGTGCATTGTATTTCAGTTCCTCAAATAATTAAAGAGCGTTAATTGTAGCTAACGGTCGAAATTAAGGCAAGTTACGATAATAAATAACTGAAGTGCATTATATTTTACTATTAATGCCCAAATCTTGCTGAATTTTGCTGAACTTAATTATAGAGGTGTATGACCGCATTATAAACCAGTAAATAGCAAACCTGGGCATGAATATTTAAGCAATTACACTTCTATTGTACGACCTGAGTGGTTCAATGGTCAACATGCTGCCGGTCTGCCACGCAAGAGGTCCCGGGTTCGATTCCCGGCCGGGTAGAAATTGAAATGACGAATTTTAATTTCTGTTACGGGTCTGGGTGTTCTATGTATAATAAGTATGTATTTAAAAAGTATTTAAGTACTATATCAGTTATCTAGCACCCATAGTTTGGGGCTAGATGGCGATGTGTGAATTTGTCCACGAATATTTATTTATTTATTGTACGCCTATTTATGCTATATTTTAAGAAATGTAACCATATAACTCTATAGGTTCTATGCATATGACAGTTAGTGGACACGATTGATAAATTAGTATTTCAGCCGTAAAACCGTCACATTCCAGGGTGTCAACAACCGCACAACCCACCGCGTAAGCCATCCCTCTGCGCTACCGTACCGTCCGCGGGCAGCGACCGGCCTGCGCGCGCGTTACTTGCACTCTACATACCCGCCGCCTGCGACTGCAGCCGCGGCGTCGACTACGGGACCTTTTGGACCGCTGCGGGGCGCGGGGCAGTGAGCATTTTCTCCCACGAAACGTCAGTTGATGACTTTCCTCGGAAAAATAATACTCACGCTATTATGTCCGAACTTGTCCCAAGATTAAGTACCCATCCCGAAATGAGAAACCTAATGTTTGCCAATGGCTTTTAAAACTCAACCTCGATTTTTCATTCGGTGCAAAAAAGTAAGTTTTTCTTCATATTTATTTTATGGCTTAGGCGCGGATTATATCAAGCGTCGGCGACGCACCTTGCGTCGGCGACGCAGGTTGCGTTATGCTGCCAACTAAAAATTTTATGAATTTCTAATGCGCGCGCTGACGCAGGTTGCGTCGGTGACGCAGGTTGCGTCGGCGATGCACTTGTGACAGCATTAGAGACCGACCAAACCTAAGGCCATAATACGCTGACACTGCGATAACGCCAGCTGCCGAACTTAAAACCGTTGTAACTCAGAAACAATGAATCCTAGAATACTAGCTCCTAAAGAGAAATTATAGCACTCGTCGAGATCTAAAGGACATTGCTCGTCGTCCATACATAGTTGGCCTAAGATCCAACAAGGAGGTGTATTTACTTTTTGGGTTTTAGATAATGTATATATTCGATTGAACCTAAATTAAAACAACGGACACTTTTGAGAATTCGAAAAAAATCAGAACACTTTCGGATTTTGAGGTTATAATTACGTCAATAAAAACATTCGGTATGTAGCAATAACTTAGCATTTATTACTGAGTGTAAGGACGTACTTACATTGGATTATAAATTGTAGGTAAACGTTTTGTTGTCACACTGCTGGGTCAGTCATAACACTCTGAACTACTGTTTCGAAAACAGCTATGCTGATATAATTCTCGTCATATCCCGCTGATGCTGAGTTTTAAAGGCTTGCATCCTTGTTTTCCACCCTACTCGTTATCCAAGTGAGAGCAATATAGGATACTTAACTACCTTAGTTTTCTTTGAATTATCGGTCAAAAAATCTGTCGTTGAAGCGGACCAAACTCCAGGAGTAGGCTCGACAGATGCGCGCTTCTTGACATTGAACTCTAGGAGTCTAGGAGTCGGGAGTCTTATGGACATGCAAGGGTTTTATTAAGGATTTCCTTTTTTATTTTCGTGTGATTATAAAGTAGGTATAGCATTGTACTAGTACCATATGTCAAATGTTGTCATCTGTCAATTCATCAAATGTCAGTGTCGATATTATTGCTCGTTTCAAACAGCGCTTTCAATCGAGTTTTTTGATAAGCCGTATTATGGTTCCGCGACATTATAGCGGACTGTTTGTAACTAAAAACCATTATCGTATATCAAGTGTTGAGAATACTGACGCTTGTTTGTGTCAAACTCTTATTATGCTTTGTCTAAAATAGGATGATAATTTTGACAGCACACTAGTTGTTGGTCTTTGGCGCACGCCTATGAAGTTTTGTGTTTTTTTTCGGTAAAATGTACTACGGAAAATGTCGTACTTCATAGACCGGCCCCGCCCCTTTAGTGAAGTGCCACAAATAACGAATAACAACAGACAATCGAAAATCGGTATTGATATAATATAATCGAATATTTAAAATTAACATTTAGGTAACCTTATTATTTTTGTAACTAAACTCTTATTCCTTGTTTGAATTTTACCTTAAGAGACCTTTCACAACAACGATTTCGAGTCGCGCGTATTCTACGTAATAGGATGATAGAAATACGCACGTGTCATAATCGTTGTTGTAGAAGGGTTTTTAATGTCGTATTAATAAATTATCAATTCAGAAGAAAATAAATAGTTTATTTTGTATAATACGTATAGCATAACCATGCAACTATCGATTCCAAGTTCTATGAGATCGATAATCGAATAGATTCATTAACGATTTTATACAACCACATCCCTACTGTAATCTGTCAAAATAGATAATGTCTAAATAGTAACACCGAGGATTATGACGGAAGTAAACACTTTTTAAAATGTTTTCGAAATTAAGAAGTGTCCGTTCTATTAAAATATTTGTAATGTACATTATAAAAAGATCTAGCAATTATAGTAAATGTTTCATGCGTGTTGGTTCATAGGCCATTTTTAACAATGTCTTTTCAGGTGACAGCTGTCAAACTTAAAACCGTTATAACTCGGAAACTACAGGTCCTAGAACACTAGTTCCTAAAGAGAAATGATAGCACTCTTCGAGATATATATTTCGGATGACAGATTTGAGTTTGACAACTGTCACCTGAATTTCAGATTTCGATGAGTGTTATAATTTTTCTTTAGAAACTAGTGTTCTAGGACCAATAGTTTCAGAGTTACAACCGTTTTAAGTTTGACAGCTGTCACTCGAAAGGTAGATGTCGATGAGTACTATAATTTCTCTTTAGGAACTAATGTTCTAGGACCAATAGTTTTAGAGTTATAACCGTTTTAAGTTTGACAGCTGTCACCCGAAACGTAGATCTCGACGAGTACCATAATTTCACTTTAGGAACTAGTGTTCTAGAACCAATCGCTTCTGATTTAAGCGAGAGAGGTGAGATGGGGATAGGTGTAAAATTTGCCACCATAAAAAAATGCTTTTGTGAAACTTGTCGAACAAATCATGTTGACAGCTCGCGTTAAAAACCCGAGGCAATCGATTATATGCGGCGTTATCACAGCGACGGCGTATTTTGAGCTCCGGTTTGGTCGGTCCTTAAAAAACATGCGTCGCCGACGCAGCTTGCGTCGCCGACGCAACATGCGTAGGCGCGCGCATTTAAAATTCATACAATTTTGACTTGACAGCATAACGCAACCTGCGTCGCCGACGCTTGGTATAATCCGCGCCTTACTGTACGCCTTATAAGAAAACACACTGTCGCCCAATGAGCGATGGAAAGGGCTATACTCGGAGTGTCATTGTGCGATCGAATCGTCGTCGAGTGACACGTTGACCGCCCTATGGCCGCAGCAAACCCACCCCACGCCAACCACGACCGGACCGTGCTCGACAATGCCAGTCAGAGCCGGACCGCCATCCGCTAGCCGAATCCATCGTATCATCATCAATGTAATTTAGAGCAAATGAGTTTTTAGTTGTCTATTATTCAAATATCGAAATTCGACGGTAAGTATTACAAATGATTGGAATTCTAGGAAATTTATGATAATGAAAAAATACGTAATATACATAAATACCAATATTTGAATTTGTATTTGGAGAGCGAGGCAGCGAGGGTGTTATTCAATCTTGAAGTAACTGATAGAAGCTACTTCGAAGCATGGCAGTTAGGACTTTGCGAACGCTATGATAATAAATGTCAACAATAAACAATAATTGTTTAATTAGAGTACTTTAGAGAAACTGATAAATCACTTCGTTTTATTAAAGATCACTATTTACAAAAAACTTGCGTGCATAAAGCTCACTAAGATTACCTACTAACAACTGGGACGTACTTATAATTTATAAGATTACTACTAAATAAGATAACATGTTTCAAAGGGCACAGAAATTCCGTACCTGAAATTCCAACTTAACAGAACTTTTTCACGTTTTTGAAAAATCGAGCGGATGTTCTCGAGACCGTCCAACGCAATAAATAAGCAGGACCAACCTAAACAGCCACTGAGTTAGCACCATCTACGCGTGAGTTAAAACAGTGTGAGCAATACTTTATCCCTAATACTAGCCAAGCAAACGGAAGATTGTGTGTCACACTGCCCATTCGTGAGAAACTCGCTTTAGCAATTACCCCAAACTAATGATATTGTATTCAGAGTTCATAAATGAATATAAGAGTCTGGATCATCTAAAAAAACCAACAATGCCCATTTCCTTCCTCACCACGCCGTCATTCGGGAACAGAGTAAGTCAACTAAGCTTCGCGTTGTGTTCGAAGCCATCACACGCACAACCTGGGGTCTCTCTGTATCGACCTACCGATGGTAGGACCAGTCGTACAAGACCCTCTATTGAACTGAATTCAACGCTTCCGACAATATCAATATGTCTTATCAAGTGTCATTGAAATATGTTGCGTTTAATCTCACTATGAGAAAATGACCACAGCCTTTAATTAATATTGTCGCGCGACTACAAAACAGAGCTTATTTGAACATTAAAGTCGAATACTTGGATACGTATGGATTCTCTAGAGCAAGCTGTTTAGCGACAAAATGCATTTGGCAACTGGGCGAAGTATGTACCGATCCTAAAATAAAAATTGAATCCAAAATGATTTTTATTGTAACGATTTGTTGACAGGTGACTCCGAAGACGATCTACGTTACATTCAACAATCAGTGTCCAACCATCTCGCTTTAGACTGCTTGCCATTGCAAAAAATATCGCTCTTATGTTCCGGATTTTCTCATATCTGAGGATGTAAGTCTAGAAAAAGGTAATCCAATAATAATTAACGCCACCAGCACATTAGGTGTTGGATGGCTGCCTTCTTTCGTTTTAATGTCTACTTTACACCACCTAACATAATAACCAAACGTACTATTTTGTCTTCTACATTGAAGATTTTCGACCCACTCGTGTTATTATTATTATTATTTTTATGTTATACGGCAGACAAACAGGCACGCGAGCCACCTGATGGAAAGTAATCACCGCCGCCTAAGGACATCAGCAACACCTGGGTAGTTACCATTGCATTGCCTGCCTCTGACCGAGAGCGACCTCTAATATACTTCTTGAAAGATCCTATGTCATAGTCCTAAGGAAACACTGTGGCTGGGAGCACATCCCACATCCGAATCGTACAAACGAGAAAAAAAATTTCGAACTTTCGCGTGGTGGTCAACAAAGGGTCTACGTAGTGGGGATGAGTACCCAGCCCACGGTGGGTGGTGCGATGGCAGAATTTTGTTGTGGGCCAGATCTACAAGTTCCTAAAAGCAAAGGAAGCCAAAGTCTCTTTGGTTAGCCAGTGGTTCTAACTTGCTCGTTTGTATGAGTTTATCGTCAATTCGAGGAATAAGCAGGTCGGCAGTTTCGCCGGCTCACAGATGGGAACAACACTCCATGTGAGGCAGCACCTGTGCCTTGTACAGCAGCAGGCGCTGCCCTGGGTTGAAGTATCGCTTGGACTGGTTAAACATTCCAAGCAAGATTGACCTTACCTTCCAGGTGACTCTGGAACCGCACGCTGTCCGATATATCGACACCAAGGATCCCGATATATTATCCCCATGCACTATTAAAATTAAAATCCTAATCCAAGAATTGTAAAAGCAGGGTTACTCTTGGGATGAATAAGCTCCGCTAGAGAAAGAAACAAAATGGTTGAAGTTCACAAGTCAGTTACATTAACTTTCACTCCTAAGAATCCCTTGGTGTGTAATTATTCGCCATCCAATTTTCATTGAAATGCATTATTTCTGCGACGCATCGCAGCTCGCCTTAGGCTATTGTATTTATATGTATGACGCTTGCGGTAACCTAATGGCTCTTTGAATTTGTGCTAAGTCGAAAGTAGCGCCTGCGAGTCGCACACCATGACTAGAGTTAAACGAAGCCCTCCTCGGGCTGAGCTGTCTAGCACGGTCACCCAAGCTCTTCATTGTAACATAGACAAGCATTACATTTGGACCGATTCTAGCTTACAAATGCAAAAAAAGTTTAGTTAAGTCATCACAAAAATAATATTTTTCAAACAAATTCACTTGATTATAAATTATAAAATGTAATACGACATGCTCTTTGCTTCGGTATAGAATAAACAATTCTAAATATACTTAAGACAAAAATTATATAATATTCTAGTGGTTAAACATGAATCGTCTGAATTGAAATTTCAGTACGAGCACAAGCGGCTACTACATGATGGCCAGCGACTACTCCTCGCATCCATAGCGGGCTGCAAGTTAGCTAGGCCAACGACTCGCAACTGCATATTATGCTGCCGATTGCAAGGTCAAACTTTATATAATATTATCGTAAATCTACCATCCGATAGGCTAAATCCAGACTATTCGTTCAGTGCAGTGGGAGTTGATTTTGCAGGACCATTCTATATTACGGACCGTAAGGGTAGGGGCTATAAGACAACGAAATGTAATTCAGTGTATTTGTTTGCCTGCGCTACAAATGCATTCATTCGAAACGGTAAGCGAAATGAGCAAAGACACGTTTATACTAACGTAAAAACGCTTCATCGCTCGTAGAGGTTTACCTAATATTCCCTCGTGATAATGGTAGAAATTTGTCGCAGTTAAAGGATTTCTTGAAAGCCAACCATGGGGCTCCTCTGAATATGAAGCTCATCTAGATATGTATATCAATATATATCATTAAGTACTAATTCATATCAATAATAGAATTAAGTACTAATAGTTGATGTCAATGTTAAAAACAATTAATTCAATAGTATCAAATTATCTTGATTCGAAATCGTCAAGAATTAAATTAGTATTATAATATCAAATAATAATTAAGTCAAATGTTTAATTAAATAATTATAAATAGGTCAAGTTGGCCAAGTATCTTATAAAAGTTTTAAGAAACTCATATTTTGCTTTTGAGGAATGGGATACACTGTTCTCACAAGTAGAAGCTATCTTTAACAGGGTAATCTTATTTTCTACGAACCTGTAACCTAATGATACCCTTCCGCGTACCCGCTTTCTAATCGGTAGGCCACTGACGTCGATGTATACACCAAGCTTTTCAACGTATAGAGCAAAACGGTGGACTAGCGAGTATATTGCTGAACTGCAGCAGCGCACGAAGTGGCGCCATAAAACCAAAGAACTAAAAGTCGATGACCTAGTCCTAATAAAGGACGACACTCCTACACTATGTTGGTGCATGGGACACGTGAACAAGATATTCGTCAGAATTATGTTGAATTCTAACCGATGCTCTTACTGTGAGGGAAAACATCGTGATAAAACCTGCAAATTCTGGCATCTGAATTTGTAACTATGATCCAATCTGGTCGGGTTCCCTGGTAGCAGGGTTACGGAGGTCAGATGGTAGTCACTCCACTGTAATAACCTGATCGCCAAATCCTGGATCATGGTCAGGGCGGACCCCGGGCCCTCGTTCTCGAGAGCACAACCGGGACATTAACGCTAAGATGATTATTTTTTTTATTAAAGGAGGACACTTCGCTATGTTGGCGCATGGGACGCGTGACTAAGATATTCGTCAGGGAAAACGGAGTGCTTCGTGTCGCCGACGTATCTACAACCCAGGGCTTGGTGCAACGAGCCTTGAACCGCCTCTGCCTGCGACCAACGGATCCAGGGAGCGTCGAAGCTTCAGAGCTGTTAGTTTTAAATCGCTGGGAAGATGTCTGCGCCGCAGCCAATACTTTTTATTTGTATATATTCAATAATAGTGCACACGGCATACTCTCTTACACTATTACAAACGCATCTATGCACCCAGTCTCGCACACAGGCATGCATCCCTACCTTTTTTTTTTTTTTTTTTTTTTTTGCCCAACGCAAAGGAAATGGGCACCCTCCGGTAATGCGGTTGGGAGGGAGGAGGTGAACTCTCATGAGTATCCCAGCCGGCCGGCCGGACTGGTTATGCACGACTCGCCAAAAGAACCTAGGCGCATACGTACTAAACACCCCCTGGAAGCACCTGTAGCCATAAGGGCCTTTCAGGTTTCATCGGATGCTACACCCCGTAGGGACGGGGTGCGCTCAACGTCACTCCTTACGGAGCATACGCTGGAGAATTTATAGCGAAACCCCAGAAGGGGGTCCCGCTGCTGTGGATTGGGATTGGGGGCCTACGGGGGCCGCTGAAACGGCATGGGGGGGCTCTGTTGAGTCGTCCTGAGCCTCCAGGAGGAGGTTCAGGGCGCTCGACAGTTCGTCGGGGGGATCCGCGAGGACGTGTCTCGGTCTCCGTACCACGTGGCCGGAGACCGGGCGGGGAGCGTAGGCTGCTGCCTCTCGCACGAGCGGGTTGGGGTGCTCCTCCGCGGCCTTGAAAAAGGTCACGGAGAGCGTTCTAAGAAACTGCTGCAGGGTAGGCAGGTCCATGTCACGGTGTAGGTCCGCATTGCGGACGTACCATGGAGCCGCCGTTGCCCTACGGCAGAAGATGTTCTGCACAATTTGCAGTTTCTTAGTGACGTGGGAGCTCGCGTGAGCGAAGACGGGGGAGGCGTATGTCAACACCGGTCGAATGCACACCTTGTAGAGGGTTCGCTTGTTCCTGAGGGACATTTTACTGAATCGACCCAACATACTGTTGAGGCGACCCAGGTAGAAACGGGCGGTGCGGCACACTCTTTCGACATGGGGCCGGAAAGTGAGCCTTTTGTCAAGCGTGACGCCTAGATATTTTACAGCGCGCTGCCAGGGAACTAGTTTCCCTTGCATGCGGAGGGGAGGGGGGTCGCTGTCACCCCGTCTGCGCTTAACATCGAAGCAAACCGCGGAGCTCTTCTCCGGATTCACTTCGATGCGCCACAGTTTGAACCAAGCTTCGAGCTTGTTCACCGCCTTTTGGAGCTTTGCCATGGGTGGCCTTCGCCCTTTGGCGTAGATTGCCGTGTCGTCGGCGAAAAGGGACAGTTGCACCCCGTTGTCGGGGACGGGAATATCGTTCGTGTACGATATATAGAGTAGGGGAGAGAGTACAGAGCCTTGCGGGACGCCGGCCTTCAGTTGACGTGGGGAAGACAAAGTACCTTCGTGTCTGAACCGAAAGGTACGGTGTTTTAAATAGGACGCTACTAATCGGACGAGTCGATCGGAGAGACCAAGCTTGTATAGCTTGTAAACAAGGCCTTCGTGCCAGACTTTGTCGAAGGCCTTGGCGACGTCGTAGAAGACTGCGACCGTCTTTTCTCTCTTTGGGTAGAATCCATTGAGGATGTATTCTACTATACGATGGACTTGTCTGGGGCAATTGTGTTTGGGACGAAAGCCGAATTGATGGGGAATAAGAACATCGTCTTTGAAGAGATGTTCTTTCATTCGAGAGAGCACTACTCTCTCGAATAACTTCCCTAGTGCCTTGAGGAGGCTTATCGGGCGGTGGGATGACGCTACATTTAACGGCTTTCCCGGTTTGGGAATGCCTATGACTATGGCTTCTTTCCACGCGGTCGGAAAGTGGCAATGGTCAAAGCAAGCATTAAAAATGATCGCTAACAAAGTAAGCACCTGCTCGGGGAGGTACTTAAGCGCTTGGTTGGAAATTCCATCCGCGCCCGGCGCTTTGTTAGATTTGAGACCCTTGATGAAGGAGTGGATCTCGTCGGGGGACACAGTGACAGGGTCCGTGGTGGGAGGGAGCGAGGTCTTTTGACGGACTTCGTCTTCCACCGCACGCACGTGACCGGGGTCGCACTCCATGGTGCTAGGGGAGCATTGTGAAGCAATGCTATCTGCAAAGCATTCGGCTTTCTCGGTGTCCGCAAACGCAATTGTGCCGTCTGGGCGAACAAGAGGAGGGATGGAGACTCTGGCGTCTGTACGAAGGGCTTTCGCCACTTTGTAGTACGCTTGATGGGACGGGGAAATCGTCTGCATGAGGTCCCCCCATTGGGAGTTCCTCATTTCGTCGAGACGTGCTCGCACTGCCCGCTGAAGTCGGTTCGCAGTGCGTCTGTACTCTGGGGTCGGATAGAGTGCGGCCCTCCGGAGGGCTGCGTTTTTGGCTTTGATCAGGTTTCGAACTTCGAGTGGGAGTCCCTGCCGATTAACGACAGGGGCCACCACTTCGTTGTCCTTCAACACTGACCGAATGTGGGACGTTAACGAGGTTACCGCAGCGTCGATTTTATCCGGACTATCGAAGTAGTCGGATGAAAAAGCGAGCGGCGAGTCGGGCGCGTCCATGACGGCCGCCATGGACTCTTTGAATCCTTCCCACTTCGTGAAAGTTCGCGGCAGTGGGGGAGAGATAGGGGTGGGGGAGCCTAGTACTAGGGAGACTGGACGGTGGTCGGAGCCTAAGTCGTCGAGGGTGTCGATCGACCGGAGGGTGAGCGACACGCCCTTCACTAGCGCAAAGTCCAGTACATCGGGACGGTGATCCACTCTGTCTGGGTAGTGGGTAGGGGAGAGGGGGCAATACACGTCTAGGTCGAGAGACCGAACGATGTCCATTAAGTGGACACCGCTCGTGTTGGTGGAGGAACACGTCCAGTCGGTATGTTTGGAGTTGAAATCTCCGAACATAATAACAGAGTCGCCTAGAGAGAGAAGCGCTTCGAAGTCGCTTTTGAGTGGCAGGGAGCCGGCGAGGATGTAGACAGAGGCTATGATCAGGGACGGATGTCCTGTCATGCCTAGCTGCACTACGGAGGCCTCCATACTCGAGAGAGTTGGAGTTGGAAGAGGGGAGCAATGAAGCGATCTCTTGTAGTAAATGGCAGTTCCTCCACCACGCGATGACGCGGTGGGGGACCTGTCATCCCTGACAAGGGAGAAGCCGGGGATCGAAATACCCTTCTGGATCGAAGGCTTGAGCCAAGTCTCCTGAAGGAGAAGTAGGTCGAGCTCCCTGCTCCTAACGAACGTCCTAAGTTCGGAGATGTTTGTGCGTAGACTGCGCACATTAAAAGAAACAAGCGAAACCCCACCCGGCCTCATGCGACCGGTGCCGACACTGGCGGGAGTGGGGGGTGTGGCGTGAAGCGCCTGGGGCATTACTTTAGGGCCTGGACGAGGGAGTAATGCTCGACAAGTGCGTCTAAACGCTCGAGCTGGGTGGAGGCGTTACGCAGTTTGCGTGCCAGGACGGGGATCTCGTCAATGTTGACGGACGCAAGAATGGAGGATATGTAATGCATATCCTCCGCTAAAGAAGAGGGCGGGGGCTGGTGGCTGATGGCCTTGGGGGGGGAGGTGGTGGGGGGAGCCTTCGGCCCCGGGGCCTTGGGCGGGCCCCAAGCTGCGGCTGGAGCCGCGCTCGGGGGGGGCCCTTTGGCCTTGAGGGGGGGATAGTGGGCCACTGTCGCTGAAGGCGGCGGCGGCCTTGCACCTTTGCCCTTAGCGGGCTTCGGCGCAGAGGGATTTGCGCCTTTGCCCTTAGTGGGCTTTGGCGCGGAAGTGCGGGGACGAGGGGCGCGCGGGCAACCCCTGTAGTTTGCAGTGTGGCCAGATTGGCCACAATTGCAACAGAAGGGAGGGGTGGTGGAGTCGCGCGTACGCGCGCACTCCTTGGCAGTGTGGCCTTCGCCACACTTGACACAGCGCGGCGGGGCCGAGCAGTTGGCCGACGCGTGGCCATAAAATTGGCAGCGGTGGCACTGCCCTGGGGAACCGCGTTTAT
Organism: Blastobasis lacticolella; assembly: GCA_905147135.1. Lineage (NCBI taxonomy): Eukaryota > Metazoa > Arthropoda > Insecta > Lepidoptera > Blastobasidae > Blastobasis > Blastobasis lacticolella. Next base: position 10,252,841 of record LR990040.1, on the reverse strand, counting down.
GCGGGGCCTCGACTTTGATTCCGGAGAGCCCACAGACCTTGAAGCCTCCCCGGAATATAGTCCTGGCACCGGTGGTGTTGGAAAGCACCACCAGCGCCATGGGAAATTGTTTGCCGGACCGGCTGTACATCTTGTGTACAGCCTCGGCGGGGAAATCTTTGGACTTGAGGTCCATGAGAATGGCCTCATTGGAAAGCTCGTGCGGCACTCCACGGAGTACCGCACGCACCTTACGCTCCTCAGGGAGGGCGTAGGTGTGGTAACCTATTTTGTTGTGGGCTAGGAGCCTAGTAAGGCTCCTGAAGTCGTCGATCGACTCGACGTCAATCTTAACGGCTATACCCGTGTTTGAGGCACGGGTATAGCGGACGCGCTGTTCCGCGCAGAGACGGGAGACTAGCTCCCACTTGGACTTTTCCCTAAGGAAAACAGGGGGCGGGGGCTTTGCTTTAGACGGGGCAGGGGGGGCAAAACGCGCTACTGGCTTAGGGCCAGACGGCGCGGTCTCGCGAGCGGCAGCAGTCACGCTCGAGTCGGGGGACGCGGGGCTAGAGAGAACCGCGACCGCGACCGGGGCGGGCGCGGCGGCCTCGGACGAGGCCTCGGACACTGAGCGGGCGGCCCGCTTTCGGTGCCGCTTAGATTTAGCGACGAGCTCGAATCCGTCGAGCTCGGCCGCAGAGGGTGGGACGGGGGTGACGGAAAGAGTTCCCGTCACGGTGGTCGAAGACGAAGAGTCGTCCCCGGACAGAGAAGCCGCCCTCTTGCGGGAGGGCGGCGCTGAGACCTGGGACACGGAGTCCTCAAACTCCATGTCCTCAGAGGGTTCGCGGGGGGCCTGAGGGGCACTCCCCACTGACGCCAGATAACTACGGACGACGTAGTCATCCTGGCCTAGATTAGCTCGGAGGAGCAATTTCACCGCCTTAGCGGCGAATTCCTCCACCGAGACCGTCGCCATTGGGAGGCGAGAAGAGGGACGAGAGATGTCGACGAGGGACCGAGAGACGCGGGGCGTCCTCCCTGCGCGAAGCAGGGGGGAGAGGGGAGAGGGGGTCGGTGGAGCGGCTATCCCTAATGGATATGCCGCTATCCGTCACCCTTGGGCAGGCCCAAGTGCAATGGGATCGGGACGTCCGGTTTCGCTAAGACCTGAGGGGCCTTAACAGCGCACCGGGGCAACGCTAGTTGGCTTAGTTGTCACCGTTAAGTATCCACCAACTCAACGCGGCAGAAACGCAGCTTTGTGTTACCAACGAATCGGTAACAAGAAACTACGTCTCTGAATGAACGTAACTAAAATTCGTTACGCTCAGCGGGACGCGGGCTCGCAACGCGAAGTGAACGCGCGCGAAAACTTGCGAAATACGTAAGCAAAACGGAAGCGAGCTGGCAACGAGCGACGCGGGGGTGCGCTACGAAGCCAAAACGGATACTGCATCCCTACCAAACGCAACCAACTTATCACGCAGATCCTATCTATTGTTATTAAATTCAAGTAAAAACATAATAAAGTTAAAGTAAAACTTGCTTAATTTTATAAGGAACTGTAGGTCGGTTTGTAAATTGAAATTGCATGTAATATTTGTAAAAGACTGTTTGTTTTCTGAAGAAATAAATAAATAATAAATCGCCATTTTCAAGAAGTCGACGTATTTTTCTTGTTGCATCCGAAACACGAAGTATTCCTCATCCAGTGTCCGACCGAAACACAATTTTGAGTCGAAAGTCAAAACCGAAACTTATTTAGACATTAGCTATTGCCCGCGACTTCATCTGCGTGGACAACTGAACATGGTTAAAGTACCTATTCTTTAAAAAACCGCATTGAAATGAATCATAATTATCTCAGTGATATTAAATTTAAATGAAAAAAGGATGAACTGGTTGAGGAATGAACAAAATAGAATTCAAAGCCATTAACTGAATTGATTTAGTTTGATGATTCCGTTACATAGTTTCGGTGGGGTTAAGCTCTGTGAATGCATAATTCGAACTTTCAGTGTATTAAAGTGCGCTGGGAGCCGGATGCACGAAATAAACGGCGACACTGTCCTGTGGGCCTATCGGCTATCTCAGTGGACAACTGAATTTGATATAAAAAAATCTTACACTACTCTAATTTGGTAGACGCTATTGCCAGTTTTCAACGTAAATGACGTGGTGTAGAATTATCTAGTGTCAAATACAGTTGTCAACAGAGTTAGCCAATAGCCTCGCTGGTCTATTACAGTTTTAATGGAGGTGTACACAACATCGTCCCCCTGGATCTCTCTGTTGATGCAATCATTTATAGCTATCGCCTGTTCGTTTGTGGGAGTAAATAGGTATTCTTCGCTCACAAACAATATATTATGTTAATTAGAATCTATGCTTCAATGAGCAGTTTTCCAATAGGTATCTAAAGCATTTCTCACCACTCGCTAGATGGCGCCCCGACAATTTTGGTAATTGATAATCGCTTGAAATAGGTTCTTAGCAACGAGGATATACACACTGGGTATGTTGTATTGGATAATATTGTATTCATCAATAGTTTTCAACAATTTTAGAGGTTGTAATAAATTATTGCAAGCAAAACAAACATCAATTGGCTGAGTCAGTTCGTTTCATGGATGCTAGGATCAAGAATGGACGTAATAAAAATTTTGTGGTTTGTATTAAAATGGAACAAAGTGCATACTTATAAAAATATCTCTTAATACAAAATATCTCTTTAAAAGTTATGTTTATATTAATAAACAATTTATTTTTAAGTTTAGTATTAGTTGGCTGCATGACATCACTGTCATAATCATAAAGATTTTAAAAGATTTTACGAAAATTGTAGAAGCGCCAACTATTTATGCTTTTTGAAACCAATTGACAATACCTACTGGAAAACTCCTCATTTCGTTATCAATTTACGTATCTAAAAATTAACAGGTACCCGTGGGAGATCAGTAATGACATGAGTACCCATTGGCTATGCAGTGACGCATAGGATAACTTGACGAATGGTGAAGCAGGTTAAATAATTTTCCTAGTGCAATTAACATAAAGTGAAAGTAATATGGGTTGCTATCCAATCGACAGTCATTTTATAGTATTTGATATTTTTGTACTATTGTATATTTTCGATTTGTCGTACAGTACATACAGAAAACGACTACACAAACAACGACAAAAAGCTAGTTACCCACTTGCCCAACCCCTGGGGAAGCCAGCCCCGATCGAACGCCTTCGCTCTATTTTTAGGCCAACCGTTAGTGCCTCACCTTGACTCTCAACAGCTAAAGCCCAACGGTGTGTTAAATACACTAGAAGATCACCCATTGAGCGACAATAACAGTACACACGGCACACTCACTCACACACAAACATGCATCCCTCATCATCATCATCATCACAGCCCATAACAGTCCACTGCAGGACTTAGGGCCTCTCCCACGAGAGGGGAGGTTATTGCCACAATCTCCACGCTTGGCAGGCGGGTTGGAGATCGCAGTATTATAACATAACAATGAAAAACGCTGCTGCCCATTTTCCAGTCTTTGCCTCGAAAACATTAGTCACCTTGTACGACACCCACTGTTACGAATGTTAGGGGTTGGTGCTATACTACTCAGCCGGACACCACACGGCCAAGGCATGTATCCCTACCCAACGCTAATAGCTGTTCATTTTACTATCACGCAGATCCACCTTTCCATTGTAATTAAATTCAAGTAAAAACATAATAAAGTTAAACTTGCTTAATTTTATATGGAACTGTAGGTCTCTTTGTAAATTGAAATTGCATGTAATATATGTAAAAGACTGTTTGTTTCCTGAAAAAATAAATAAATAATAAATCGCCTTTTTCAAGAAGTCGACGTATTTTTCTTGTTGCATCCATAACATGAAGTATTCCTTATCCAGTGTCCGACTGAAACACAATTTTGAGTCGAAAGACAAAACCGAATCCAAACCGAAATTTATAGACATTAGCTATTGCCCGCGACTTCATCTGCGTGGACAACTAAACATGGTTAAAGTACCTATTCTTTAAAAAATCTCATTGAAATGAATCATAATTATATCAGTGATATTAAATTTAAATGTAAAAAAGATGAACTGGTTGAGGAATGAACAAAATAGAATTCAAAGTCATTAACTGAATTGATTTAGTTTGATGATTCCGTTACATAGTTTCGGTGGGGTCAAACTATGTGAATGCATAATCCGAACTTTCAGTGTATTAAAGTGCGCTGGGAGCCGGATGCACGAAATAAACGGTGACACTGTCCTGCTCTATTACAGTTTTAATTGAGGTGTACACAACATCGTCCCCCTGGATCTCGCTGCTGTTGCAATCATTTATAGCTATCGCCTGTTCGTTTGCGGGAGTGAATAGGTGTTCCTCGCTCACAAACAATATATTATGTAAATTCGAATCTACGCTTCAATTTCGTTATCAATTTACCTATCTAAAAATTAATAGGTACCCATGTCATTACTAGAAGATCAGTAATATCATGAGTACCGATTGGCTGTGCAGTGACGCAAAGGACAACTTGACGAATGGTGAAACAGGTTACATTCTTTTCCTTGTGCAATTAACATAAAGTGAAAGTAATATGGGTTGCTATCCAATCGACAGTCTTTTTTATAGTATTTGATATTTTTGTACTGTTTTATATTTTCGATTTGTACAGTTCATAAAAAAACGTCTAGAACTAAAAATACAAAAATTATCAGATGACCAATTCGTTGGATAGTCGTTAGTCGGTTGGTACTTAAATGAGTTTAGAATTTACAAACATATCTTCATTGGAATATATACTTCATTATCTTACTTGGCAGACGGGTTAAAGATCGCAGTGTTATATATATAACAATTGGAAAACGCTGCTGACCATTTTCTAATCTACGAAGATTAAATCTTTCGCCTCAATAACATTAGTCGCCTTGTACGACACCCACGATTGTAAGGAGTTGGTGCTATTCTACTCTGCCGGACACCACACGGCCAGTTTAATGTATAATTACATACTGACTGCCTCCTACGAGTTAGTGGCTTATGACGTTATTCTGCTATTCATAAATAGCAATTGAGACCTACGGTTTTTACGCGTTACTCAAAGCATGGAGCCCGGATGATCTGAACATATTATTTAAAAAACATAAGGCCTTGCCACACACAAAGCTCGGCGCGAGCGCGGCTCGGGCGCGGCGCGATGCTGGCGCGTTGCCTAGGCAACTATCGCGCCGCGCTATGGTTGCCTAGCAACTATCGCACCGCGCTCGCACCGCGCTCGCGCCAAGCTCACGCCACGCCGGCATCGCGCCGCCAGGGGTGGACTAACGAACAAAGCGGGAAAGGCGGCCCGCCCCGGGCCTCTGGTCCAGGGGGGCCTCCAAACGTCTCCAAGTTGCCTTGATCAAATCCTATACAAAGCTTTAAAATATGCTTAGAACATATCGAAGAGGTGGTTCGGAGTTGTGACAGGGGCGTAGCTATCGCCGTATCACTATTCAAACAGAATTAAGATCAGGGTCGAGGACGTAAGAGTAATTACGCCAAAGAAGTAATTTTAACTAAATAAATAAAAACACTTAAACATACAAATGTGAACTGAATAAAAAGCTTGTAAAATTACATAAAACTTCTTAAACTGGGGGCCTTATAAAGGTTGTTCGCCGTGGGCCTCTGATGGACTTAGTCCGGTACTGCCGGCGTCGAGCCAACAAAGTGTTGCCAATGTTGGCTATTTATCGCCATTTGGGGTATTCGAGATTAAAATTGGCGACGAAAAAATTGTAATGGTAAATTGTTTAGGCTATCTCAGGCTTTGGGCCAAGGTACATAAATAAACATAAACTTAAGAGAGAACACCCGACGGTTTCGCGAATGACTGTGAGTTCCAAGTACATTTACCTAATACTGCTCTTGCTGACACTAGCACCCATAGAGATATACATCTTGATGCGGTTGAACGAACAAATAACTCTGACGGTTACCGTAGTTAATAAAACAGCGCCGTCTACAGTGCCACAAAAATGTCTGACCGGGTGACAGCATCGCTGTTGTTGGCATTGACATTACATTTCAAACGGCAACACTTAGTTCCGGTTTTGGCCACCGGATCGAATAGGTTTGTCAACAATCTTGTCAAGCCGCCAGATATAACATTGTTAACGCGTACAAGAATTTGTATGGACAGTGGTAACCATTCCAATAGCTATGTGTAATACGTCGTTGGATAGCTATTTTCAAGCTGAACAAAAGTAACTATGGCGCTTGTTCCAAATATTAGTCCGTTCCGGTTTATGCTGTACTAAACATATTACAGTAATAAGTATTTTTTTCTGTTCTACCCACATTTAATGGTCAGAACTAAATTCACGGTGTTATACCGCCAGTGCAAAGTCACATCGTGCGCATGCATGTAAGACGGCCAAATAAAAAACAATCAGATGGAGTGCATTGAATTTGATTGAAGATACCAACGAGGATCGAAAAAACTAAAATTATTTTAACAATCCCATCAATTATGATAAAAGCAGCATCAGCATTTTATTTGTGCGGCGCATTTGTGGCTCGCCGCGAGCACGTTGCCTCAACGAACAAACAAATGCGCAGCTGAGCAGCCTCACCGCGCGCGGTGAGCATCTCGCCGCGCACGGCGAGCATGCCTCGGGCTGAGCCGCTCTAATTCGTAATACCTTTTCCTTAAGTAAATAAAATAAAATAAAAATAAAATAAAATAAAACATTGTAAAGTAACGACCATTCGTAGACATGTCCGAGACGTCACTGAGACGACATTGGAGCTCTATTGCAGTTTTAGCTCCAATGAAGTGGTCTCATTGCCTTTGTACAATGAACCGGTCCATATATAGAAGTCTTTGCTGGCAGCACTACATTACTTTAAAACTCAAATATAATATTCCTATCTGTAAACAAACTGATACTTCAGCTGTCACATCGACCAGACATTGTTTTTTTTATGTTTAAGTTTTCATGTGATATCACAGTGATATTTCCAGCATTTTACTGTGTGGGACGTTTATTTTCGAAATAAGTACAAAAACATAAAAGCGGCACGAAAACAGTAATATTTTGAGTTTCTCAAGCGTGTATGGCCGAGTTTAGAGCAGATAAGTTGCTGTTTGATTTGGAAGATGTACAGCAAAGATTTAAACGGTACGTAACATGTATTCAGATAGATTTTGAAAATATTGAAATAAATGTGATCTTTTGGAAATCATTTGAATTTAAGTGGAATTAATGTATTTTGTAGTACTTATTGTTTACATTTATTTGAGGTTACAAAATTAACCGAAAAATATTATGGTAGCTTTGTTCGTTTTGTATTTTTGATATTTGTTGTTTGACAGTATCTAGATCTATATCCAGGCACAGTGCAATGTACCTAAGGCTATTCGGTGCTGGTGAAATGAAACCCTGCTGACCCTCGGTCAGAGAAACTTGAGAAATCTATTTTTAATTTCGGAAATCGTAGTAAATAATAATAATAAAATAATAATAATAGTTTATTTATCATCTTATAAAGTTACAAAATATAAATTTCACAATAAAACAAATATATATACACATACATACATATACACATACATACCAACAAAAGCGAAATCAAAATATATATGATGACAAATGGGCTTATGGCTCAGGGGAGCGTGACACAAGTCCCACACCCCTGCTATTCTGCCACTCCCCACAAAACAACTACCTGCTAACACACACACACACAAAAAGTAGTAAAAAAATTTAAAAAAAAAAAAAAAACTGGATATACATAAATAAAAAGCACACAGCCACCAAAGCATATAACCAGCCACCCCACTGCGCAGCGTCACACCCCACACACCAGAGCCTGCTTCGACAGCAGCCAAGATTTACAATGTTTACTGAACGTATTTTTGGTGACTCTGACTAGCCCCCTTATAGGTGGAGGCAAGTCGTTCCAAATCTTGGCTGCTGCATATTTGAAACAGCCCCTGGTGCGTGATAGGGAGCATAAGGGTAATAGCAATTGCGGACCTCTATCACGAAGCCGAAGACCGTCGAAACGCTTCCATATTAATTTGTCAGTTAGATAGACCGGTTTCCTGTTACGTACAATCGAATGGATAAAGGAAGCATATTTCAACGATCTTCGGTACTCCATACCCATAATTCCTCTGGAAACCAAGTGAGGGGTTATATGCTCCCTTTTGCCAATACCGAAGCAATAGCGCACACAAGCATTCTGCACCCTTTGCACAGCTTTTGCTGTTTTATTATAAAGACAAGGCCCATACACGCAATCGCAATAATCCAAGTGCGATAACACAAGAGCACTACACAGGTCCATGCGTATCCGGGAATTAAGAAATGGCCTAACCTTATACAGCGCGGAAAGCGAAGCATAACATTTGGGTAGTTTACCCTGTATGTGTGCCTCGAACCGCAAGTCCTCGTCAAGGACTAAACCCAGACTCTTTACCGTAGCAGCGCTTCGGATGGTGTCCTGCCCAATTTTTATAACCGGCTTTAATGCCTTCACCCTTGCAACCTGGTCCCTAGTCCCGGTGATAATATAAACAGTTTTTTGCGGATTTAACACTAAACCATTTCCACTGGCCCAATCTGCAATACCGTTGAGATCCTCGTTCAGCTTGCTCGTAGCAAGAGCGACCCCTTCGTCTGACGGCTCAGTGTGTATGTAGACCTGCGTATCATCAGCATACAGATGGTATAGGCAATTTGCGATCGAGGTCGTGATATCGGCTGTATATAACGTGAACAGTAGAGGCCCTAGAATTGACCCTTGAATTACACCCCTTTTCAGTGGAAGAGACTTCGAAAGCACCGACTCGCCACGCCCACTACAACACCGTACCATCTGCATCCGATTCTGAAAATATGACTCAAACCACGAACAAGCCAAAGATGAAATACCGTAGAATTTTAATTTAGCCAGTAAGAGTGGGACGTCAACGCAATCAAATGCTCTAGTGAAGTCCAGCAATACAAGAATTGTACTACAACCATTATCTGATGCTAAAAGTATATCGTCTGTTATGTTGAGTAATGCCGTAGCGGTACTATGCCTTGCACGAAATCCGGATTGCAAAGCAGGGAGAATGGCATTAGTTTCCAGGTATGAGCTCAATTGAAGCTGGACAGCTCTTTCGGCAACCTTGGATAGAGCAGGCAAGATACTAATGGGGCGAAGGTCCGCTGCACTTTCGACACTTGGTTTTTTGGGAATTGGAGTAACAAGTGCAGTTTTCCATAAGCTTGGAAACTTACCTTTCAAAATTGACGAGTTAACAATAGCCCGGAGCGCAGGCAGAGAGTGCGGTAAAGTAAGCTCAATCATTTTCATGGATATCCCGTCAAACCCCATGGAGTTAGAAGAAAAATTACATATAATCCGCGCCATTGTCGCCTCATCAATCGGGGAAAATTCAAAAGACGCTTCAGAGTATTTAGTGGATTGAAACTGTTCGATCAAACTAGAACAGTCCCCCGCAGCCGGCAACCCACCCACGAACTGCGCGTTAAGCTTGTCCGGGTCAGCTAGTTCCCCAGGTAGGGGTGGTTGAACCTTGGGCTTAATAACATTGTTAATACCACGCCACAATTTTGCGGGACTTTTTCCATTCAAACTGACCAAATGGGAGAAATAGGCCTGCTTCTCCCTAGCTAATGCTCCGTTGTAGGCGTTGCGAAGATCACGGTAGTGACGGCTTGCCACTTCCGAATTTGACTGCTTTGCGACCCGGCATGCCCTATCCCTGGCCGCACGCATGGCCCGGAGAGTGTCGGTCATCCACGGCGCAGGGGGACGCCTCACCACACGCGTGCGAGTCGGAGCAAAAGTGTCAAAAAGATCAAGAATGAGCAAATTAAACATGTTCACCATATCGTTGACGTCCTCATAATCCATTACTAGGCCCCAAGGTGTGTATTCAGCGGCGTTCATAATTTCACGTACATTGGCATCAATAGACCTATACGTTATTGAACGAGATGGCACAATAGGAACCGGGATTTTAAATCTGGTAACCACAAGTCCGTGATCGCCAATATCGTCATTATGAATGACCTCCAGTGACACCGGATGAATGCCGACATTTGTTAAAATAAGGTCCAGCAACGTCCTAGTTGTAGATGTTATCCTTGTAGGCTGATTAACTACTTGGTGCAAATGGTAGCCGTCGGCAATTGCGGTCAGGCATTTAGGCAAAAATACCCTATCATTGCCGTCCAAACAATTTATATTTAAATCACCCATCAAAAATACTGTCTCATATTGCGGCGCCAACGCCGCTAGAGACTCACATAAGCAATCAATAGCCACGCCCCGGCTTATTGACTCAGGCCTATACGCAATGCCGACAAGAACAGTTCGCAACTTAAGTCTAACTTCCAACCAAATTTGCTCCAACTGGCCTTGCGGATGAGTGCGACGTCTAATGCGTAAGTCTTCACGCACATACGCGCCGACCCCTCCCCCGCGCCCGCGCCGCGCATTGTGCACCAAAGTATACCCCGGTATCGCATACCTACGGCAGTCTGAGCTAGATTTAAGCCATGTCTCTGTCAAACACAACAAGTCTAGACTTAACCCAGTGAGAGATTCTACCAAGTCATCCCACCCAGTATTAAGCGAATGAACGTTCAACAGTCCTAAATTAAAATAAGTCACTTTATCTCTATTCTTCATCATCATTCAATAAATTAGCAATAAAAATGTATGATAAATGCAAATAATAATTCATTCGAACGCTATAAACATCTATAAACTGCGGGTAATAGGGATAGCATGACCTGCGCGTAGTACAATATAATAACCCATTGAGAGAAAAATAATAATTGGCAAAAGGTAACATAACTTTAGGTATAGGAGTTTGCATACCTGGCCGCGCGCGCCGGCACCCCGGCCCGCGCTCCCAGTAACCGAGCGGCATCGGCTGCGCCCGCGCTCGCTCCATAATAATGACATTGGTTTCTAAAACAGTGATCAAATGTAAATAAAGAGGATCTGTGCTAATTAGCGACATACAGTGAGTGCAGCTTGCTGACCCACGCTGATGCGTGTGATAGTAATAGTAAATTGGCTGGATATAAAACGATACAATAGTAGTAAAAATTATGATTTTGTGTGTGTAAACAAAACAGAATGCAGTACGAAGAAACAACAACACCACAGCGCAGCTAACGGAACAGACAATAGACAGGTTAGCTTTTATAAGTTTTTTAACTGATCCTTAGACTTTATCCATATTGCGTCGGCACCACGCGACTTACGTATGTAGATTTTACAATTGCTAGTCCATTTAAATTCATAGTCCTTCAAGTTACGGGCGGCAAGGTATATGTCCCTAAAATGAGAGGTTAGGTTTTCTGTAGCATAAATAGTCCCCTCGCTGCCTCCATAACCTATATCACTCATTTTTATGCCCTTATTTTTCCTGACGGCTCGTAGAAAATTATCTTTAACATTGCGACTAACAAATTTAGCCACGATAGGCCTCGGCTTAGATCGTCCCTGCAGAACCGGCCCTACCCTAGTCACCCATTTGATGTCCTGTTCGGCAAAAGTAGTCCCAACCACCCGGCCAGCCTGCACAAGTACGTTCTGTAGGTTTTCCTCCGGGTGTTCACAGAGACCGTGCAATTCTACGTTCAATACACGATCCATTTGCTCCCGATGTTGGCTTCTCTCTTCCAGCGAGACAATGCGGATTTGTAGGTCAGCAATCAAGTCACTAACCTTCTCGAGGTTTACCAGTTTGGCTTCGACGGCGGCGACTCTGAGCTCAAGGCACGAATCAGCGCTAGGTGCGGTAACTTGTGATGAGGTCATCTCCGCTCTTATGGAATCTATCTCCACCCGCAGATCTCGGATGGAGTTCACAATAGTAATCCCGTCCACCGGTGTGGGACACGGAGACTTATCTTTCTTACACGAAGAACAGCGCCAATTCGACCTAGGCTTATTTTTAAGCCCAGTGCAGGAAAAGTGACAGTAGGATGCACAGACACTACATTGAATTATCGCATTATCGTCAACATTGCTTATAGCAACACAACAAACAACACAGGACACCATTTCTACACAAGCTATGGAGTAATATTCTACAAATAACGAAATTAGGCAAATATTTAACGTAAAAATATAGGAGCGCGAAAATGTACGTATTGCTACTTCAACGTATGAGGGTAGTTATCCTCATAAAATATTAATCATAAATCATTATCACTGGCTGGTCAAACAGTGACACAGAGAGACAGAACATTTCTAAGAGATTGACATTACAACGTTGTCAGTGTTGCGGCTAATAAATTAATAAGGATATATACAAGAATATTATTTCTATATCCAACACTTCCCTTAAACTTATTATTTCAGCAATTTATCTATATTGTGACAGTTGAAGTAGGTACTCAGTTTGACATTAGGATTGTTTAGACATTGATTAAAACAGTCATGTATCTAATAAACCTCCCATTTGTTCCATTTGCTTCGAGTAGACATTATGACAATTTTGCTTTCCCTACATGTTACCTATCTATGGTCAATTATTATTTTCTATTACGTAGTGGGTTTATTGAAAAAAAAAAGAATTATGTTATTATTTTATACTTTTCGATTACAATATTTAAATTTCTAAAATTTTCATTTAGATGTGCACTAAATTACACCGTCTTTTAGGTGCTTTGATTTAAATTATATTAGGAAATTATAAAATTATACACCGATGTTTCAAAAGAAACGTCAGGTCTTCAGGAGCTCCAGCAACATGTGGAGCGTTCAAAACATTGCGCGCGTTATTTTCTGACAGCTTATTTCAATAGACGAAAAAACGGGATAGCGAGGTTCATAATAATTGTAGAGTGAGCGAACAGGGAATATTTTTGATTTGTGTCTAGTCTGTTATGTGTCTTTGCCAGTGTCTACTGGTATAGTAGGACCACGCTAAGTCCGAATCGCTTTAAAAAAAAAAAAAAAATCTCTGTATGGCAACTAATGCCATGTCTTTTATCCGTTATAGAACGTCATTTATAAAAGTCATAACAAAGAATTTGACTGATTTGAAAAATATTGTTGAGGCGATTGGCACATTGGAGCGCAGCATTCATTCTGGCGAAATTTAGAAATATGTGTAATATTTTATATTCTTTTATACAATACAATAAAAAATTTAGGAATTCTCCAAATTGTTATAATCTTTTCATAAAATTATATTATTTAGGCAAAAAATAATTAGAGAACTGAGTAACGGAATACCTATTTGACAATCCTGGAGACCTCACTTCACAGCAGCGGCCTATTTGACGCCTTTTCATGTAGAAAGTACAGCGCCAAAAACTTATATGACCCGCAGCCCGTGTCAAATGTTGCAAAGAAAAAAAACGACGGATCCGCACGAACGCGCCTGGATGCGTTGTCAGTGTGTTCGACTATGAGTAATTTCCATAGAAACCGATGACAGCTCAAATTATTTTATGTCACGCACTAACGCACGTCACGCACAAAAGTACGGTGCTGCGTTCCAGTGTGCGGATCGCCTAAATAATAATGGACAATGACTGACAAGGACAGATTATACAATAGATATTGCCATATCCACATTTTATAAATTATACCACTGTCAGTTGATTCGGACTAAGCGTGGTCCTATTATAGCCAGATTATATAAATTACTAAAAAATTCTACCACAAATATTTAAAAAACTACAAAAAAATTCTACCATAAATATTTAATAATTTCACCTGGCAAGTGCGTTTTGACAACTGTCAAAGACACAAATACGTAAGAGTGGGTTACTTAAGCCCGCGGGGACTATTCTAGCGACAAATCCCGGTTCAGCCGCTAGAGATAAATCTGTTAGAAAAAAGTCGAATTTGATTCTGTATGGCGGTAAGTCAATTGTACACGAACAAGAAGAACTACGATCCATGGCCATGAAGTAAGCTTTGGGCAATTGTTCGTCTATTTTATACTGAACTGAAAATTGTGGTGGATAAGATTGAGCGCAATTTTCTGTGCACTGTAGCGGGTAATTAAACAAAACATCCATATCAGCGTTAGACTCTAGCCACCGAATTTTTGCACTGTAGAATTTGTGCTCTATGTTACGGTATCATTAAAAGTTTGTCTAACTCGACAAGTAAGTCGTACTGAAATGTTTTGATTCTGATGTAGGAGAGCTGTGCCCCCTCATCCTACCTACCTTAGGGGGCCTACCTAGGGAGCAAAATTTGCAGTGTGGTGTCCAACAGAGTAAAATAGCATCGCTGTCCACACTAAGAGGTGTCGTAAAAGGCGACTTATTTCAGAGGTAGGGCGTTACTTTTCCAAGCTTCAGGTTTTTACCTACCTTATATATACTCTTGCAAGCTAGCGAGTGAAGGGGAATAAAAAGTAAGCCTATATTCTTCCTCAGGTTTAAAATTATCTGCGTAATGCACCAGTCAAATTAGGAGGAAAGATTCGGACTGTTGGTAAAAAGAAACGAGTAATTAACCCGCTATTACGACATGCGGGAGTATTACCATCCTAAAAATTCATTTCCCCGAATAATGGAGCAGCCACTCTATGTGTGCCGATTTGCATAGAAACGCGGTGGCCAAAACTGGAACTGCGGAAAAATAACGACACTTACTTTTGAAATGTATTTGAACTGACATGTCAATCTCAAAAACAGCGCCGCCGGTACCGGGTCTGATAAGTTTGTGGCACTGCACAGCGCAGGCGCGGCGCCGCGCTCACGCCGGCCTGAGCGCGGCCTGAGCGCGGCGTGAGCGCGGCCTGAGCGCGGCGCGATGCTGGCGCGTTGCCTAGGCAACTATCGCGCCGCGCGATGGTTGCCTAGCAAATTTCGCACCGCGCTCGCGCCGCGCTCGCGCCGAGCTTTGTGTGTGGCAAGGCCTATAATAGGGTATCGAAACTTAGACACTCGCTCACCTTTCAGCTACTATGTATGCTATGGTGCACGATCTACATCTTGGGGACACAGTCTTTGCGAATTGCAACACATGCGTTTAAATCAGTAGTTCCTGCTAGTTAAAAAAGTGGCATGCGGTGGTACAATCTGATGTAACAGCACTGTCGCAAGCGAATTTGTATCTCATTGACAGTGTATTTCTAAATGTTGCGGTATGACTCTGAAATATTATTTTATCCAACTCATTTAGTTTACGTACGTTGAAATCGGGAAATGTTAGTGGCCTACGATGATTCAGCCTCGTAATTTTTTTTTTGCCCAAAGGTCCAGATCCCTCGCGAACTTTGTAGCCTTTGCTTCGCTCGATCGCCTGTTTTATATGTTATATTAAACGGCGTATGTTGTGCTTTAGGCATCTGGCGATCTGTCTACTGAGGTGTCGGTAAGTGCATGCGTCAGCTGAACACTGCATCCGTATTTCTTTCTCGTCGATTTGCCTTCAGTTCGAGAGTCTAGCTAGGTGGAGATTTCCAGTTCCAGTCTAAATAGGCGATGGACTATGAAAATTTTGGAGGCGACAGCGTTGATATTTTTAACCAACCTGTAATTTTGAAGCCATTTTGATGTTCCATTTGAAAGTGCTTGGGGTTTGGGATTTGGATAGTTGCAGATCGGATTATAAACTTCACCAGACGGGATACTGATGAGGTGATTCCTACCGGTTTTCACCCTAGCGATCACAGAAGCAGTGGAGATTATGGCAATAATCTTCCATTTCGTGGAAACCCTAAGTCTAAGTACAGTGGACTGTTATGGGATATGATGATGATGATTACAGAAACATAGTTTATCGCCCTGAATAGGCGCAATTTGCATTATATCTTTCCATGTTTTTTTTGGAAATCAAGTTGTTTGTATATTGTATGTTGAGGTACTTGTGCAGGCTTGTTACAGGCTCCGTGGAAAGTAGTGGAAACGTGGTGTACGGGACAGCATGTTACTTGCGCGAGCCCCCCGCGCATGGTATTTTGAAAGGAAGGTTTAACGATCAAAGAATGGACATTATCTTGAACTATATTTAGAAAGTTGACATTTTAATAACTCAAAGTAAGTAGTGCAACTACGTACATAAATAAAAATTAAGAATCAACTTCGTTTTACATTATTGCTCATTATAAGAAATTGCCCGTTTTAAAATTATTATTTCGAATTTTCGTAAATAACTTTTTCCTACAGTGATTCAAGACTATATAGTAAAATTTGTCGACTATAATAAGTCCTATCAAATAGTCTTATTATCTATACTTAATATTATGAAAAGTAAATGTTTGATTTTTTGTTTGTTTGTTTGTTTGTTTGTATTGAATAGGCTTCGAAACTACTGAACCGATTTCAAAAATTCTTTCACCGTTGGGAAGCTACACTATCCCCGGGTGACATAGGCTATATTAAATTTTTTTTTAAATTACGGTTCATTAATAAAACTTCAAAATGTAACCCAAGGTGTAAAAAAATACCCAAAAAATTCCTTACATCGCGTGTGCTGCGAAAACTATTGATGATAGAACAAAATAATGTACTACGACTTTGCAGAACATATCACTATCTACAAAAAGTGTCGCGACAATATATGTCTAACTATTATAGTTATGTCACAATAAGTGTTCTATTACTTTTCAAAATTTAATTGAAATGCCGCCGCTAAAAATCGCTCTTTATTTGTACCTTGGTATTAATCCTTATCATAATCAATTACTTCATATTCACGACTGCTTCAATACCTTTATATAACTTTTTGAATTATTCAATTCAGACATTTTATTCGAAAGATATCACGAGTTTAAAAATGTAAATATTAGAAAAAAGTCGCGTGTTCGCCGCTCAGTCCGCTCGGCTATCTAGGCATCACGGGGTACGGGAGGGGAGTCATCCTCAAGAAATAAAGTGCCGCGCGGCTCACTCGCGCGGTCGGCTCCCTACGCAGCGGTCGTGTGTAACCCGTGTACCCGTAGTGGTACCTGTGCGAAGCCGGGGCGGGCCACTAGTAGGCTATAATGTCAGGTCCAGTACGAAGTTTAATTTTTTTATACCACTAATGTGGCGAAGAAGCTTACGGCCTACCTGATGGTAAGCAGTCACCGCAGCCTATGGACGTTTGCAATATCAGGGGCATCACCCACGCATTGCCGACCCCGCAAAAAAGTTTTCAGCCCTTTCTTGAAGAACTCCATACTCCATACTTCATAGGTAATAGCGATAGGCCTGTAATTCGATGGGTCTGATCTGTCGCCCTTTTTGGGTACAGGGTGAATACGTAGGCAGTCTTCCATGAAGGCAATCCTAGTGGAGTATGAGTGCGCAAAGGGCACTAATAAGGGCTACGATGTGTGTGCATTCCTAAGCATCATTGATACAAGTTACCTTATTTACCAACATTAGTTCCAAAATTGAATAAAATTGGATTTTCCCATCTACACGAAACCCATGAATTAAACTATACTAAGTAGAAATATTGGTGCAAACCTATGTCATGGCATAAACGCAAAGAGATTGGAAAGTTAGCTACCTTAATTTTCTATTTTATATAAATATTTACCTTAAAACTTAATAGATTACCTTTAATTACTGTATGCCTAATTTGTTGCTGATCATTTAAAGAATGTGTGGCTTATGCTAGAAGTTTATTCAAATTACAAAAAAATAGAAAAACCAATTGTGTCTTTGATAGGATTATCTAGCTGTGACGCAATCCTATTGCGCGTATGTTTGCAAATCCTATTTCGGTAAGCAATTAAACTAAAACTGAAAATATTGCGGCCCAACAACCTTTTGCTTGACGAAGTCATGAATGATATGCATGCCGATAAGCACACCACCAAGGATGTCGAAGACCAAGCAAGATGGGCTAGGAGTAGCAGGAAGGCGGACCCTGGGCCTCCGCATGCCACGCGGGGCACAATCGTGATATAACGCGAAGATGATGATAATGTTAAAATTGCGGATTATTTGCGGACGTTTGCATTTACCTATTCGGAATGAAATATTTACAACTCATAAAAAAATATTTATTTTGTATATAAATATGGTATGTGTAACATACCAATGTAGTAACATTTTTTAAATAAATTTTCATCGACGCAGTTAAGTATCACTGGTAATTAGACAATCGATGTTCGTCCGGCTCTGGCATAGCGCTTAGGAAATCACCTTTTGCACATAAATACGGGTAATGAACCTCAAAAAACATCACTTTCTTTTGAACTTTCCCAGTGAACGTTACTAACCCTAGTTCTTACCGTGAATATGGAGCCTAACCCAGGAAACCCTCAACCCAACGGTGCCAGTCAGAACCAGTGGGAGCACCTCGCTATGGTCGTCGGAGACAACGGAAACGCACCCGTGCCGGTAAGTTCGATAATACCGACTTATACCTACTAATGTTGATATGTAGTTACTACGAAAGTGTGCTTATCTGTTTAAAAGTACTTGTGCTGAGCCCTTTCAATGAGGAGCTTTCCAATAGGTATCTAAAGCATTCCTAACCACTCACTAGATGGCGCCCCAACAATTTTGGTAATTGATAATCGCTTGAAATAGGTTCTTAGCAAAGATGATATAAACACTGGGTACGTTGTATTGGCCCAAAGTCCTGTAGTGGACTGTTATGGGCGGTGATGATGACGTTGTATTGGATAATATTGTATTTGTCAATAGTTTTCAACCATTTTAGAGGTTGTAATAATAATGGAACATAGTGCTAATTTCTATAAATATTTATTTTACACTTCGTTCAACCTTTAACAGTTATGTTTATATTAATAAACATTTTATTTTTAAGTTTAGTATAAGTTGGCTGCATGAAATCACTGCCACCATCATACAGATTATAAAAAGATTACCAAAATTGTAGGAGCGCCATCTATTGATGCTTTTTGAAACGAACTATCTATACCTACTGGAAAACTCCTCATTATGCGTATTGTGTTTGTTTCCTTGTCACACCTGATTTATATACTTTTTTTAATTTCTGATATCCAATATTCGTATCAATACCATGATCGTGTTATAAAAATCTAAAACTTTGTTATTATTCTATTTCCAGGGTCCGTCTTATTTAAACGCCGGTTCTCAACAGCAACAACTGTACCAACAACCCCCTTCATACCAATCCACATTTAATAGCTCTAATTACAATGCTTTACAAAGATTTCATATACCTCTTGCATCAAGACCTTTGGTAGGGTATATGCCAAATAACGGTGTATATCCCAGAATGGATTACAGTTCTACGAATCGACATGACCACATGAACGGGGGAATATCAAAAATTAAAAAGCCTAAACGCATCAGAACCGCGTTTACAACACCACAATTGTCGGTATTGGAGAAACAGTTTCTAAAAAGCCGTTACCTTGACGGAGCACGTCGTAACGATTGGCGAACCAACTTAATATCAACGAGGGAATCATAAAAATATGGTTTCAGAACCGGAGAATGAAAGAAAAAAGAGATCGCGTTGAGCAGTTAAAAAACGAAGCCTCCAGTAGTAGTATCGATGTAGAAAGCGCTTCAATAATTCAAGATGCACAATGCTACAATGGCGACCTGAGTGGTTCAGTGGTCAACATGCCAGTCAGCCACGCAAGAGGTCCCGGGTTCGATTCCCGGTCGGGCAGAAATTTAAATGATGAATTTTAATTTCTGTTACGGGTCTGGGTGTTCTATGTATATTAAGTATGTATTTAAAATCATATAAGTGGTATATCAGTTATCTTAGCACCCATAGTACAAGCTTTGCTTAGTTTGGGGCTAGATGGCGCTGTGTGGATTAGTCCACCAATATTTACAAAAAAAAAAAAAAAAAATTCTGTAGGGGGCAAACCTTTTACGAACATTCGCTGACTGAACCTTTACCCATCCCACACAAGATGACGCAAAACCAGCCCCAAGCTTTGATTGATAATCAGCACCAATTACTCCCATTGGGAATTTGTGACAACCAACAAGCAGATGTATTTGGGAATGGTTACTTTAAGACAAAAGAACAACAACATGTACTACAGCACAAATTTCAACAAGTGCAGTACTGCGCGCCACTACCTCCTTGCGAAGATGGAGAGAAGGTAGAAAAGGTTAAATACCCACCTGGCCGGGTGTTGTGACCAGGGATGTTACGAATGTCAAATTTTTCACATTCGCGAATGCGAATGCGAATACGAATGTTTACGCTGCGAATGTGCGAATGCGAATGCGAATGCGAATGTTAAGAACTGAAGACATCAAGTATTAAAAAACCATATTAATAATCAATTATATTTATTACTTAAAAAAGAAAAACATACAAAATGTATTGACATGACAGACATTTAGTAATCGAAGTTTAATAATGGCAAATTATATTTTTAAAACAACAGTTTTGCTGCCTTTTCACCCATGAGGCGATTTCTTAGAGGCATGTATATAAGGCCGGCTGCACTAAATAACTGTTCGCTCGGTACGCTTGCTGGCGGAGCGCTCAGATATTTACGAGCCAAATTGGACAATATGTCATATTTTAATTTAGTTTTCCACCAGTCTAGTGGGTTTTCATTAAGAGAAGCACGCTTTTCTTTAATATAGGCCTTTAACTGTGATTTAATTTCACATACTAAAGTGTCTCCAGATTCTGTATCACAGTCTTCGTTTCCGCTTGAGGCGTCTAGTATTCCGGCCAAATTGCTTATTAGTGTAGCGGAATTGTCAACATAACACTACATGTCTCGATTTGCACATATTCGCATTCGCATAACATTCGCATTGATTTATGCGAATGCGAATGTCGATGCGAATGTTAAAAACGATGCGAACCATTCGCATAAGCGAATGCGAATACGAATATTCGTAACATCCCTAGTTGTGACCAGGGGACCAAGGGTCCGACAGTTGATCGTCGGAAGTTGTATATATGCCGTGGAAGTTGGCACATTTCTCTAGCGCGATGCAGGACGGTTAGCGCCATCTATGTGCGGATGCTTGCCAACCTTGTGTTCGTGTACTCGTAATGTGAGTATCGTTGAGTTTCCCTAGTGGAGCGATAGATGTCGCTACAACCTTACATGGCTTTAAAATTTTAATTTAGATTAATAGCTTTAGTTCGTAATTATTTGCAACGGGTTTTGTTATTACCCTAGTCCTACCCTATATCTACTCTATACCTACCATACACCTACTTTACCCCTATTTAACTTTTTTCTTGCTAATAAACCTTCCTTCTAAATCACTTCTTCTTCTCTCAAATGATCTAATGGTATATAAATACATAGGGACAGATGCGGGAAGCGACTTTATTTTATACTGTGTATTTAATAAAACATAAATTATTGCACAATTTGTTTATTTTATTCTGCTTATGTAATTGTA
Organism: Blastobasis lacticolella; assembly: GCA_905147135.1. Lineage (NCBI taxonomy): Eukaryota > Metazoa > Arthropoda > Insecta > Lepidoptera > Blastobasidae > Blastobasis > Blastobasis lacticolella. Next base: position 10,231,514 of record LR990040.1, on the reverse strand, counting down.
AGACATGGTGTCGTATTTAATCGTACTATTAGCACGTTCTTTGTTCCTTCTGCTATTACGTGCATAAAAACGTATTTCAAGTGCGAATCAGAAGTTCAAATCCTAATTTTAAGTTGAATCCGAAACCATTTAGGCAATAAGCATTTAGGGTATTTTGACACATAACCAACAAAAGTTTTCTGAACTAGTGGCCCGGGATAAGCCAAATGGAACCAATATCTTTTCAATAGAGGTCCTAGATTGCAATTCGCAAAAATACCCTCCACGGTTAACTCTGACGCGTATGAGCGGATGTTGTCGAGTTGTTTCGGTTTATTTTAAAATCAGTTTCGGCACGTTTTCTATGCAACATGTATATTTTCGTGTATGTATTAGAATCGTAATACCTACATGGCCGTGTGGTATTTGCAGAGTAGAAAGAATAGTAGCAACCCCTCACACTCGTTGGTGTCGTACAAGGCGACTTACTTTCGAGGCAAAAGATGTAGTGTCCGTAGGCTGGAAAATGGGCAGCAGCGTTTTTTATTGATATATTTATAACACTGAAATCTCCAACCCGTCTGCCAAGCGTGGAGATTATGGCAATAACCTGCCTTTTCATGGAAGAGGCCCTAAGTAATGCAGTGGACTGTTATGGGCTGTGGTGATGATGATGATGATTAGGATCGTGTATAATATTTCTGTGATAAAGCTTGCGCTGAAAATGAAGCCGAAAGTTCGGTCAGATACTATATATACGTACCATTACCCTAAGTATTAACATATGATTAACAATAACGTATTTAACTCACCGATCATCGTGATCGGTGAGTTAAATTTAAATTATTTTTTGTCGCGTGTCTATAACTCATATACTGCAGCGATTGTAGGTTCGTCGGCAGATTTGGCCAACCCACTGCCACTTCAGCTTACAACTTCTGTGCGCTATGTTAGTAACTTCTTTTACCGCTTGCGGAAACGAGTTCTTGAGTGGAAACCGCGACTCGGCAAGCGTAGTGTCCGCTTTCCGCCCAAATGTCGTGACGATATGCGAAAACCTGCGGGTGAATACTAGATGCGGCAAGCCAAGGACAAGGGGCGTTGGTGCTCACTGGGGAAGCCTATGTATATTGCTGATGATGATGATGACGTGTCTTTAAATATTATTTTTTATTTATATTGAATTCTAATCTATAAATTTCGATTCCCGTATAGATGAAGAGGGCATATCTTCTCTTATTGGCGCTTAACTTGCTTAGGCGGTCATGTTACACAATCAGTGACAAACTCCGTGTGAGTTGCCTACCGCCTACCACTCTAAGATTTAGGCGTGGATTATATCAATCGTCAGAAAGTTCATTCATACAATTTTAGTTGACATAAGACAAGCTTGTCATCGACACAAATTGCGTTACCGACGCAGCTTGAATCGCCGACGATTGATATAATCCGCGCCTAAGGATGTAAAGTCTGTGCCCGAGGCGTACATTTATATAATACAAGACATGTATTCCAATACTGGAGCTGTCGTCAAATCCATCATAGGCCATACTAATCCCTTCCCGATTACTGTAGGTGTTCACAAGAGTTCTGTGCTGCCCTTACTTCTTTTGCATTGTGCTCAACGCCGTCTCAGCGGAAATTCAGGACATGCCATCTTGGCTTATGAAGTACGCTGACGATACTGTACTGGTGAGCAAGCTTAGGCAGGACCTTAAGACCAGGGTAAACATGTGGAAGGATGTGCTAGAAAACGGTGGTTTGACGGCTAAATGTCGCCAAAACGGAGTATATGGCCAGATGCAGCGCGGGTCCCGACACCATCCGTATAGGTAACGAAACTGTCAATAGAACAGATAAATCTAAACACATCGGACCCGTGATGCACGAGTCCGGCATCATCGGCCTCGATGTCAAGTCCCGAATCTCTGCAGCTTGGGCCAAATGATGGAAACTCACGGCAGTCATCTGTGACCCTAAAATCCCTGTCAAGCTCAAAGGGCTTATATAAAAGAGTTTAATTAGACATGTGATGCTCTATGGCTGCGAGACATGGCCAGCGCTGACGAAACACGTTTACGAACTCCACGCCAACGAAATGAAAATGCTGCGGTGGATGTGCATAGTCACGCGGCTCGATCGAGTACGTAATGAATATATCCGTGGCAATCTTGGCGTGAGAGAGATATCAGACAAGATCGAGGAGGCTCGCCTGCGCTGGTTTGGTCACCTGTTGCGTAAGCCTCAGGAATACATGGGAAATAGGTGTCTGTACCTGCCGGTATCTGGAAAGAGGCCCTGTGGGTGACCCAAGCAGCGATGGATTGACATCGCTGAGTCGAATGCATGAGCCAACGGCTTGCGACTCGAGGATGCCGAAGACCGGGCGAAGTGGAGAAGAAGGGTAGGAAAGCGGACCCTGGCAAATGCCGGGATAAGCGCTAGGACGATGATGATGATGAGTATTGTATTAATTAAAAAGAAAGACATTATACACCATTTAAATATAAAGTATATTTAATAGCTCCTAGATTGTGTACAGAGGCACAAATCTAAATAAAAATATAATTTTACAACAAAGTTTCATTTTATAATAATAAACATAATATAAAAATATGATAATAACTTAATTTAAGATTTACAAACTAATAATTACAAATTAAATAACAATTTAAGAAAAATGTCTAACAAATAGAACTTTTAGTATTCCATCAGAAATGTTTTCTAAATCTATACATAATGTAAAAATATAACAATAACTCAGTCTAAAATTTACAAACTAATAATTACAAAATTTAACAAAAATGTCTATCAAATAGGGCGTTTAGTTCTCCATTTGATAAATTTTTAAAAGCCATTTGTGGTTCCTCTTCTATGCAAGGACTTGCTGGAGAAATGGGCTCGATATATCCATAAGCGCTTGAGCTCTTGGAATCACTATTACAATTACAGCTGCCGTCCTTGCACGAAGCTATCGCAATTTCAGGTGATTTTCCCCGCAATGACGACAGACCTAGATCTGGTGGAAGAGCCATATGTACCAGGTATCCCAACTCGTCAACAGATTTTTCGCGCAGGTACACGTACCCTTGAGAATCGATTTGACTATTGCTGATGTCCGCTTGCAAATGATCAAGTCGTTTTTCAAACGAGAAATCTGTTGGGACCGAAGGAGCTGCTGTCGATGGAAAATATTGGCTATCCTCCAGTTCTCCGCTGTGGAAACATCCTCCGTTACCTTTCTCCATCTCTTGTTTAAAACGGATCCGTCGATTCTGGAACCACGTCTTAATACTCGATTCGCAGATTAACAATGTATCTCCAATACATTTCCGTTGTTCTACGGATATGTATTGGTGTCTAGAAAATATCGCCTCCAGATACTCCAGTTGATCGGTAGTAAATGATGTCCTCTTGCGCTTCTTATGCTTTACGACTACTTTGTAACCGTTGGTGCTCTGGACTGTAGAAAATGAAAACAAAATGATTTTAAGAAACTTGATTTTAAACATCGTCTTGTATTTAAATTACATTCCTTAGTTACATCCTAATTTCTAATTGTATAGTAAATATCACGATCAAAATAAATAACATAAAAAGTTGAACCGAAGACGCCCGTTGCTGGGCATATGTCTCGCCCAGAGATCTCCACAAAGGCCGGTCCTGTGCCTTCCACATCCAGCTAGACATTTATAAAGTTATTGACGAAAGAGACAATCAGAGTATTTTGCTGATCCCACTAGTTTGAATGGCTGCCCTTATCAAATTAGTGCCAAGTGATGATTTTGAAAGCACCTAAGGCTACTTACCACCTGTCTGTACACAAGCAGAACCGCAAAAGGCGCTTGGAGCTGGAGGTAATATTCTAGCCGATAATTGGTGCTGCTGGAGTGTATGCGATCCTGGTATCTGAAAATAAAAAGCGTTACGGAATTAGTGAAAAAATTCCAAATAAAAAAAAAATATAGCTTTGAGTCGTTCCGGGAGAAGTTTACCGAAACTCTTGCAGTTCGGAGTTAGTTAGGATGGGGTCAACTATTCTCAGTACATTTTTGCTTTACCATGTTTCTGCTTCAAGTTTAACATACACAAATAATAGGTATGAGGCAGTTTCCCTGTTCTTCCTTGCACTGGATAAGTCGGTGATTTAATCTTATTTATCCATATATGATTGATACGTTTAAATTTAGTATTACTAATTTAAAAATTACCTGAGGAAAGTTGTTAGTGGCTGATATTCCATTAGTGTTATGGAAATGTGATTTTTGTTGATGCCACCACATTTGAGCGGCCATGTCACCCTGAAACAAAGATAGAAAGATACCGTAAAACTAACAATGCCGATAGAAAAATACAACATTTTCCGAATTAATTCCATTAAATACTTCACTGATGTGAAGGAGACCTAAGAGGTACTTTCATATATCAATCGTATCACACGTTTGAAATATACAATGGAACCAATGAAGGAAGTTTTAATTAATGTCTATATCATATTAGTAACTATTGCGTTTTCATTTTGTTCTATAATATTATATTTGCGGTAACAGTTATAATTATTTACAATTAGAAATAAAATTAAACACTAATACTAAAATATTATGTATTAAAAAAATCATCCACACCGTTGTCCCGCGGAATGGTGCCCAGAAAGCTAGCTGCGTTGCCTCGTTGGATAGCAATACTTATCCTCTGCCCGAGGAACGCGCCAGCTCTCCGGTCACCTGTGGTGTCAATCAGCTTTTAGTAACTTAAGTGGTTTTTTTTTATATTCTGGGCTTACACATAATATTCAGAGAAGTAATAAAAAAACAACAGTTTTGAAAATTACTTACTGAAATTTGGGCTCCTGGTATATTATTATTCCAAGCATGCTGGACACTGGCGTTATTGGACACAGAATTTACACTGGGAGAATACATATTTATAACGCGTGGTTCACGTGATGGTACTCGATGCGAAGTGTAAACAAAATGAATAGTTTTGTCAAAGTACTCACAGCTTTTATTGAAAGATACTCCACCAAAACCTTTACAAAAATCATAATAAATAAGCTAATTACCTGCTAATGATCCTATAATCATGTTTTGGTGCTCGTACTTAAAATATCAAAGGATCGTTACTCAAACGCGAATGGCCTATTAGTTAATACCACGATGATTTATCAGAATTTATACTTTTATGATATCTAACCTGAAGTTGTTTGTGGCATTTTATGCGCCTAAATAGTTTTCCGCTCAGGGCTACCATATACAAGTTTTAGATCAGCAGTAATGTCTAGAACTAGGGGCGGCTAACCTGCTAATCAATTATATTCGTATCTACTCAGCTTATAATTCAATGTTTGTATAAATTTCACTGTTATTTGTTTACGCGGGCGTATTCTATTAGTTAAGAATCTCGGAAAAAAGTCTCGGTAGCCAATTGGCAGCCCGTGAATACATTATTATTTATTGTTATCAGAAATTAAAAGTAATGAATAGTTCCGAATTAGGTACGGTCTTAGAGATAAACCTCTTGAAGTATATTTAGTACTCCGTGCGAATTCGATGTGGTTATTAATTATTGTAATGCCTGATACAAATTTGTTTTAATTATTTCCAATGTATGAATAGATAGCCAAAATCTATTCAGAAACAACGAAGTTGTAGGTACCTAAGCTTATAATTTTTATTGGCTGTTCGTTTATCAATAAAAACGCTTCCCGACCATTTAAAATGGCGATAGAAGGTTGTGACTAATTTAATTAGCCAACAATATTCCTCTGTGTCTTTATTAGGAATTTGAAATATTTTTATTAATGTATGTACATTTAAAAATTGTCTTGGGTTGGGAGAATGAAACAGTATGAAAATTTTAGTTCTCTTTGAGCTAAGACTTGGTGAAAAGCTTTGAAGATGTACGTATCTTTCGTATGCGAGTAACAATTCACACTTGATTCATTTTTTGATGCATTTAATGGTAACCCCGCCGATAACATGTAATTGTTTAACATTTGGATAGAATAAAGTAAACATAATGTATAATAATTAAGGTTTTATTAAGAACTTACCTACTTAAAAATGTAAGAACAACTATCTTATCAATCTTATTCTTACAAGGACCTACGAACTCATTAACTTAATGCTATTCTTCTAATCTAAATCGAAACTTTTAAGCCAAGTGTCAAGGTCCCAAGAAGAGTCGTTACTAGCCGCTTTCGTAGTAGTGGACTCAGCGCCGGCTGTTTGTTAAAGAAGCCTTCCAGGCCTTCGCTCTGCGGTAGCGGGGGCGGGCGGCGGAGGCAACATCGCGCAGTTCTGCACTTGTTGAAGTTGATGCTGTAGGACAGGTTGTTCTTCTACTTATTTTAAGGAAACGTAGCCATTCCTTTTGACATCTGACGTCTCGACGTTTTGTGCCATCTCGTGTGGAATTGGTAACATACACAAAGTAACAATAGTACCAATAGTGTTATCTGCTACTGGCATCATACCCACACATTTACATAAATCTTTACTAATGCTCGATCTCCCACGATACACGTTCATACAGTTACAAAAGGCGGTGATATTAAACACTTGCCGAATAGTCAGAAAGTTTTTACAACCTGATGGCTAAACCAAACCTATACTTACAATGGTTGTTACTTGGCTTTGGCCCGTAACAATCATCTAACCAGTTCACTTTGTGATCTGAGATCCAAAAAGGAAAAGACAAAATAATAATAATAAATAATATAATAATTTCCATTAACAATCAAATTCTAATTTAATTAAAACATACAAGTAATGTCAAAAGTGTAAAAATTAAATTAATGTAAATAATAATAGATTAATTTTCACAAACAATAAAATTATCTAATTTTAATGGTCTGTGCTCCGATTGTATGCAGCGTATTACATAATTACTTGCGCTTGAAGCACATGTAATTTTAACTTTTTTTTAAAAGCGTGCACAGTCTCCATGCTCCTAAACGGAGGTGGGAGACTATTCCAACACTTGGTTTCTGCATACTTGAAACAACCTTTAAATGCTGCGGTTCTATGTAACGGTACCGTCATTAAATAACTGCTAGCTCGAGTTCCATACTGGTTGTTGTCTCGCGACCAACATATTTTCGAGGCCAGCTACGATGGAAACTGAAACTTAACAACCCCAAACAACAATATCGCAAAGTGCACATACTGCCTCGCCCCCATTTTAAATATCTTTGCTTCGTTTAAATATGGCGTTACATGAGTGCGGGGTGGGATGTCGAAGCAGAACCTAGCGCAAGCGTTTTGCACTCTCTGAATTGACGTTTTTGTGTGTGTACACTACATCCATGTAATTGAACTTGGATAATACTAAGGAGTCACACAATTTAATTCGAAGGTCTGTGTTCATGTAGCTACGTACCTGATAAAGCACCTTTAATCTATAAAAACAATTACTTACGGTATTAATAATATGCTTTTGTAATTTTAGTTCTTCATCGAACAGAAGTCCCAGGTTTCTGGCTTCCGTAACTCGTTCTTCTGGCTCATTATTTCTTTATTCTTTATTGTACACAAACATGACATAATTATACAGTACAGTATTTATGCATATAATACCAATCCTACTCTTAACTTTTTGTACTTGTATTTTCGAACCTAATATCATGTACTTCGATTTATTGCCATTGAGTGCCAATGAGTTATCCATCGCCCATCGCACAATTCGTTCCAGATCCTCATTTAGCTTACTCACTGCCTTATTGACATCCGCGGGTTTACAACTGACATATATTTGAATGTCATCGGCATATATGTGATACTTGGCATGCTTAATATGTTTACCCACATCCGCACTATATAGATGGGCAAATAAAATGGGCCCCAAAATTGAGCCCTGAGGCACGCCTCTATTCAACTGTTCTCCATTCGATCGTATTGTGGATCCATTATCCTCGGCTACCTCTACGCATTGCGTACGTTTCGCAAATTAGCTACGAAACCAAGAGAGAGAATTCGCGCTGAGACCATAATATTGCAATTTTGCCAAAAGTAATGGAACACTAACAACCGAAGGTAAAGATTCAATTACATCCCAATTAATCAATGCCAAACTATTATTTAAATGTTTCGTGTCCATTTCTCGCAAGTTACTACAATACCTCATATATGGCTGCGATTTCGTTTTATTAATATTCAGCTAACATACTGACTGCTGAGATCCTTAACGTGGTCCACTGTCGCAGTAGCCACCGATACATCGGTACAAACCAAATCGATTCGGGTATCACTGTGACTGGTAAAATGCGTAGGCTCTACTGTGAAAGTTTATAGCCGGATAGGAAGTTATTTGATTTAATAAAATTTGCCTCATTACAATTTTACATGTTTATATTAATTAATAAATAATCGTGGACATATTCACACAGCGCCATCTAGCCCCAAACTAAGCAAAGCTTGTACTATGGGTGCTATGTAACTGATATACTACTTATACTTTTAAATATATACTCATTATACATAGAACACTCAGACACGTAACAGAAATTAAAATCATTATAAAAATTCGTCATTAATATTGAAGTCCCCCAAAATAACAATATTGTCGCACCACATAAAAATTTCTACCGTGCTAGACAGCGCATCAATAAAAACATCGATACTTAGCCACGGCGGTCGGTACGCTGTTCCCACCACTAGTTTTCTGCCCAATACGGTTATCGCTAGCCACATCTGTTCTACTAGCGGCGCCGCAGGATGTCTAATTACGCGAATGGAGACAGCTCTCTTGACATAGAAGCCTACGCCTTCCCCGCGTCCTCTCACTGTATGTATTAGACGATAGGTCGCCACCGAAGGCGCCTAACCATGTTCACCCTCTCGCAACCAGGTTTCGTTCACTGTCATTATGTCCAAGCAGTGGCATAGCAACAATGAACTCGTCGTGCCGCGTTGCTAATACAAACTTACTAATATATTTATAATGATTCTGTTCTGGGCTCTCTTTGAAGCCAGCGTTTAATTGCCCTAACTTACGTCTACAATTGAATTTTAAAAATAATATAGTATTCGCTAAAGTACATGTCTAATTTAAGCCTTGATTAGATGGAATTATAGAAATATAGCTTACAACAATACTGATTAATTCCGCAATATAAATAATATTAAACTGTGGCATCTTGACAAACGTTTCATGCTTATCGACGGGTGATAATACGCCGCGGCCAATGACTTTGTGAAGTGTTATGTGTAATACAAATACAATATAAATATATAAAATACAATACGCCATGTACTCGTAATAACGTTGATAGTGCACACCAATAGAAGTACTTATCTCACTGCAATGCCTAGCCGCCAACACAAAAAGTAGTACACAACATAACCAAAACAAATGCAATTTTCGTAATATGTGAAATCTTATGATGTGGTAGTACTATTATCATTCAGATACGAATTGAATTGTGCGAATGTGTTCCGTTCCAAGAACCCTTTCCAAGTCTTTGTCATTCCAGAGTCGCATAGCCTTGGAATCCTTCTCGCAACAGGCGTAAATCTTCCTTTCCAGAGTCCAGAGATATTGCCAGCCGCAAGTTTTCTTAATTTCACGCGCCTTATTAAAAACCGAGCGGTTTAGCCTAGTTAGGCGTTCATTTACATATACCGGTCGCGTATCTGCCCGTAGCCCCAGACCCTCCGTGTTGAGCCCGCGTCGTACTCGCGCGGCCGTAAGCATCTGGTCCGAATATGGCGCCTCGATATCCTCACTGTTACCACCCGGGGACGCATTCCTTCCTGCTTGTCTAACCTCGGTGCTCCTACACGCGTACACGCCACGATGTCATGCTCGTCCAGCAACTCTTGGTCCCGGTCATTCAAATTGAAAATTTGAATTTTGAAGATAAATGTGATAGTAGTAAAATGAATTTCCCGCCGCTTGATATCCTCGACGCGTAGATACAACATAACTGACTCGCAGCTTACTTCCAGCAAAGTTGAGAAAATTATAGGTAATTATAGGTATATTTTACCATAAAAATATTGAGTGTAGAAAAAGTAGTGTATGCAACTGCATATAATTGGGTATTAAAACACTCGTGTCAAACTATTATCATGTTTTAATACCCCCTTTTATATGACAGTTGCATAAATAATGGGCCGTGTGGTGTCCGGCAGAGTAGAATAGCACCAACCCCTTACACTCGTGGGTGTCGTACAAGGCGACTAATGTTTAGAGGAATAAATCTAAGTCTCCGCAGGCTGGAAAATGGGTAGCAGCGTTTTCGATTGTTATATTTATAATACTGCGATCTCCAACCTGCCTGCCAAGCGTGGAGATTACGGCAATAACCTCCCCTTTCGTGGGATAGGCCCTTAGTCCTGCAGTGGACTGTTTATGGGCTGTGATGATGATAAATAATGCATTTTTAAATATTAATCAAAAACTACGTATTAAAAGAGGTCGTGATTATTACTATCCAATTAGGAATAGATATGAGTGGTCCGATCACTATACAGGATATTGTAACTAGGAAAATTTCGTATTTTATAGGACGTACCAATTTTCATTAATCGTGTTTGAATAAAAACAATACAGAACCATACGAGTACCTACATAGCACCGTATAGTATAATAAATCCCGTAAAGTATAATAATAAGAGTAATTATAATAGAACGTAAAGTATTATAGACATATTACCTTCCTATTCAATCAAAAAGCCAACATGGGATATGTTTGTAAAATTCTATTCTTTTCCAATTCCAATTGCCTTTACCTGGGTCTATGACAAGAGTGGCAGAGAAACAAACTAATAATTTTCTCCAAGACATGACCTTTCATGGTAATACCCGTATAAATTCGCGTGACGTATACGTGTATAACGTAAACGTAAAACGCACGTATTTATCACGTCACAGACGAATTTAAAAACGTATTGACTTGCATGAGAAAGAATTCTACTTCCAAGTTAATCAACGCAGTTTAAAAACGGGTTTGTCATGACGTCCAAAGAAGTAGTTACTTAGTAATTACGTATTTGGTGCCGATCCTCATTGCCATAGATAGTTAGTAAATAATCATTAGTAATTTGTTAACGAATAAGTGACTAATTAAACGCATGCTCCGCACGTGCCGTTCGATTTTCTATATCTAGAATTTCTATTACTTTCATCCTAGCGGGAAATCCAATCTCAGCAGCTAGCGGTAAAACGCCGCGCAGTGCACTGCGCAGCGCACTGCATGAGTGTGTCTTCAAGATAAGGTAAGTACAGTAAGTTATAATTATTGAAAATTACATAAGACCAGCCAGTGATGTAATGGAAACCGAAATGGACCAGTCTCAGCATAATGCTGTGAGGGCTAATGCCTGTCACAGCGCTGGTTTTCAGAAAAGCCCATGCATCCCACGCGCGTTACGCGAACGGTTATAAATATTATTTAAATATCAAAATTATTCAAACAAATATGCTATCTTGGCTTTAATGACCCGGTTGCGCCCGCAAGGGCCCGGTATCCGTCTTGACCACGTTTCAGGATTTGGATGAACAGATCATTACAGTGGAGCGACTGAAATCTTACCTCCGTGACCTTGGTAACAGGAAAAAGTGTCAAAATTAGATCATGGTTACAAATTCAGTCGCCTGAGTGTGCAGGTCACCGTAAGAGCATCGGTTAATGATTACAGCTAATGTACATTACTCAGAAAAGAGTCGTTGGTACACGTTGGCGCTGGGGTTCGAACCCGGTACCTCGGGGTACGAGTAGAACTCTTACCTATTAGGCGACCGACGCTTCTCCACCTTACAGAATACCGCAGCCACACAATACTATTTTAAATTAATCTTTAATTACTATTGTGTTGCTACCGGTGAGTAATACTTCCAGTTCTCCATGGGGTGGGAACTTGAGGCACCATGAAATTGGCATTTACCTTTTTGTTACAAGAACAATGTGTTATGGAGGTGAGCAACACATCAGTGTTGCTAATGTCTATATACTACAGGCAGCGGTGACCATTTTCTATCAGGCGGCCCTCTTGCCTGTTTGCCTACGGCATAACATAAAAAAAATTTACAATACAAAACAATAGTGTCCGTTGATTTATAATTTTCTTATCAAAATTCCTCAGACATTGCTTTATTAGGTTCATAAAACGAGATGAGAAAAGAAACACCTATTAACTCTTATCTCAGCTACAGTTGCCCGAACGTTGCATAATGCTTGCATAAGTAACCCACGCCTGCTACGTGCACTGTCTATAGGCACCCTAACTAGTAGATACTTACTAATGGAAAGATGTTCGGACTCACGTATTTGGGAAAATCTAAATTCAATGGGTATGGATTTTTACGAACGGCGACTCCCATTCGACTCGCATAACCCGCTAGGGAAAAGCCGTTTCTCCAGAGGTTCGTCCGTCTGTCAGTAGCGGGACCATGTGCAGGTGAGGTTGGCTTGGGCCACTGACCTGGTGGAAACACAAAATGTTAACGTTTGAAGATTAGAATTTATAAAATTATATAATGATTAATTCTTTGGTTACACGTTAGAAGATATTCGCGTGTTCAGATCAGTCACAGATCATCATTGTTAAACTTCCATAATGGCGTAGATATGACTAGGTGTCCACCTTCAGCGGGTACCTAGTATGTGGCTAATGACGTGACAGCGCCCGCTATCAATTACTAGCAATCGGAACCTACGGTTTTTTAAAGTGCTTTTCGAAGCAATGAGCCTTCAAGCCAGTTGCAATCTACGCGTGACGTAAAGTAACAAGACATCCGTAGAGGTTCTACGGGTGGGCGGAGCCACGCGCTCTACGGTTCTACGAGTTCTACGACCACATGGCGATGCTCGGACTCACTCGCACTCAGGAAGCTTGCTGGTATTGTTTTTCTTATCTCGCATCACAATCAACGCGCACGAAACCCGTTTGGCATTTTCACGGTGCGCATTCAAAGCGACTTGATAAAAGTTTTAATAATTTAGCTTAGGATTTTTAGGATTTCTCCGCCGAAAACTCCTTTTACACAAAAGGAGGATTGTATTTCTCAGACACAATCTGAGCCCGAACAGATCAAACAGATCAAGAACTTGACACCATAATTACGACGTCGAGAACAAAGCCTCTAAATAAATAACGTTTTTAATTTGCGGTAGACGAATAATTTTGTACACATTTAAAAAAAATAGCGGTAATTGTGGTAGTAAACTATATTTACCCGACTGCGTCATAAAGAGGTTTGTTTATCTAGCGTATCAAAGACTTCCATATACTGCCGTCATCATCATCCGAGCGGTCAGTCCCAGCTTATGCCAGGGTCCGCTTTCCGACACATTTTTCTCCATTTCGCCCGGTCTTGGTTGAAATTATTCCATGTCCTGCCGTACTTACGTCTACTCCTTTGGCACGTACTGCAGCCCTAAGGGCTCAATGGATGTTAACATATGAGGTGTTGTTAGACTATTCTTGGACACGCGAGTGACACTAGGTACATTAGAAAAAACTGTGACTACCGTGAAAATATTTTCTCTCCAAAAACAATCGCCGTGGATTGACGCCGAGTCGGATGCGAGAGCATGTCACGATGCATGGATTCCCAAGATCTGGCGAAGTGGAGCAGAAACGGTAGAAAAGCAGACCCTGGCAGAAGCCGTATGATGGCTCAGATGTTGATGATGATGATTAAAAGTATCTTGTTCAACCATAAATTTTACTTTGAGTACTTTTTGAGGAGTTTAACAGGTGTTAATGAAATGTTTTGTATTTGTTGATTTAGAACTGTACCTCTCAGTACTTACATGGCTCTTTGTTGCTACGGAAGGCAGCACATCAATGCATCCATCACCAGTATTAAACGAGCTAGCATTACTATACGCGCACAACCCGGAGACAGTCCAAAGTCCAAACGGAGCCGGTTGAGGTGTTATCGTAGTGCATCGCAACGCCTTTTGTTTCGTATAATTTACAAACGATTATTGTTAATAATCAATGCTCGTTCGTAATCGCTTGCCGCCAAAAAGGTGTCTATATGCAACACTGTATACATACAAAAACATTATTGTTTGTTGCCCTAACCTTGAAAAGTAAACAATCTATTTGTTTCGGATTATTTGCCAGAACCTTTATTACTATTCATCATCACAGCCCGTAACAGTCCACTGCAGGACTTAGGGCCTCTCCCACGAAGGGGAGGTTATTGCCATAATCTCCACACTTGGCAGGCGGGTTGGAGATCGCAGTGTTTAAATATAACAATGGAAAATGCTGCTGCCCCTTTTCCACACTACGGAGACTCTTGATCTTTTGCCTCGAAAACATTAGTCGCCTTGTACGACATCCATGAGTGTAAGGGGTTGGTGCTATTCTACTCTGCCGGACACCACAGGCTTTATTACTATTAATAAGATCAAAAACAAACTATTGTGCAGCCCATGCGATCTATGCGAACAACCGGCTATTATAAATAAAATGGTTACCATAACAGTTCATAGTTAGCTGTTGGTTTTCCTTATAAATAAAATGAAATACCACCCAGACCCAGTTTAGAGGACGACCCAGAAAAACATTCACTGATCAGATCAGTAATGTGGTTAGGTCTCTCTCTAAGTAATCTCAAGTGGTCGGGTCCGAAGTGGTAAGAATAAAAGAAGATGTATGAAAATAGTGGTGGATATATGCGAGACTAGGGAATTGTGTCAGGACAGAGCAAAGTGGTGGTCCATAGTCTCTACCTACCTCACCTGTGTCCCACAGGCGTGAGCTTTATGTATGTATGTGAAATAAGAAAATAACTGATTCTGTTACCTTCTTATTGCTCATCTGAGAAACCTTTCACGACCACTCACTATACGCTATGAATTGAACTTGCGAGAGTCAACCATAGTACTTGCAAAATAGGACTACCTTTTGCCCACCCTTTGTCCACATAAAATTTCATAAAAATCTGTTCATTGGCTACTGCGTTAAAGAGTAACACACAACCTGTAAAATATCTAGCTACGGGCGAGGGCCCTGGGTCCGCCTTGACCCAGGATTTGGCAGTTCAGACCTTCGGCACCCTGTTAACCTGACCAGATTGGATCATGGTTACACATATAGTCGCCTGAATGACGTTTCATCACGATATTATTCCTCGCTGTAAGAGCATATGTTAGTGTTCATCTAATGAACATAACAGAAAAGAGTCATTGATACATGGCGACACCGGGGTTTGAACCTGGTACCTCCGGGTACAAGTCTGACCCTGATGTACAGTTCAAACCATCAACGGTACTTTATTTAGATAGATTAGATAAGAAATAAAATGAAAATTGTCTTTTTCCCATCTCCTACATTGTAGAATCTACACGATATCTCTGGCTGTAACCGGCAGCGAGTAATAGTTTTAATAAAGAAACTTGCCAGGCATTTGATCGCCATCTCACCTGGTGGTAAGTGACGATGCGACCGGAGATAGAGTATGCCTATCTAGGAACGACCTATTTACTCACTGTATCCTTGAATTAGTCCAGAATCTAGATCTTAATAGTCTGTTTAATTAATCATATTACAATGAATGATTTGATTATTGAAATGATGATGGTGCTGGAGTTGAAATATCTGTCAAGATCAGGTGCAAGGAGTCAAGTGGGAACGGCGGCGGTCTGAAACTTAATGTTACGAAGACAGAGTATCTAGGTCTGAGTATATAGCTTGCAACAGTTGTTACAGATTTAGGTACAGTTTAGGTAGTTCAAAGATATTACCGTACACGTATGTTAGTAGCTATAATAATGAATGAATAAATAAAATCTTGGCATTGATGTCCCGATTGTGCTCTCGCGTATGAGGGTTCGGGGTCCGCCTTGACTATGCTCCAGGATTTGGCAGAATAGGTAAATATAGAAGCGTCTGCCATCTGACCTCCATTACTCTGCTACCAAGGGCACCTAACCAGATTGGATTATAGATATACATTCAGTCGCCTGAATGTGCAGGTTTCATCACGATTTTCCCTCACCGTAAGAGCATCGGTTAGTATTCAGCTAATGCACCTACATAACTACATGGCCGCAGAGGGATTTGATCCCAGTTCCTCTCGCTTACGAGTTAAATATCTTAACTACTCGGCCACTGACGCTCTTATAATAATGAATATAGATTTGCAACTATACCTACCTATTCAGTAAAAGTTATTTCAACAACTAAATATAATATTTTTTTAACCTACATAAAATAACTATTTAATTTTTTATAAAATATTGGAAGCATAGAATTATTAAACAGAAAAGAAATATTTACCTACTTATAACAAACTTTTCTAACATTTTATTGTATATAATATTGAAGTTACTGTGGTCACATCTAGGTATAGTAACATTATGGGTTGCATACAATTAATTACAAGTTTACAAACCATTCGAATTAACTATGCACCTCGCTGGAAGCTACTCTGCTCCCGTTTCATTTATTATTCGTTATCAATATAACATTATTTAATAATACAATAAAAATTTTACTACGCTAGTACAAGAAAACCTGAATATTACTAAACAATTTAAAATACTTTGTTTTGCAAACAATAATGTCAAAATGACGTCACAGCGCTAGGTGCACAGTTATTCCGATTGGGTAGCTTGGGCATAGCAATTAGAAAATGGATGAGTCACTTTTTTGCATAAATACGAAAAACAATCCCTTAAAATTTCACTTATATTTGAGCTTTCACCGTGAACTACTTTACCTTCCGTAAATATGGAGCTAAACCCTGGATACTTTCAAACCAACTGCGTCAATCAGAATCAGTGCAGCAATGACGCTGCGGCCAATGGAAACAACGTGGACACACCCGTGCTGGTAAGTTCCATAATATCTCTACTCGGTATACTCATGTCGTTACTATGAAAGTGTGTTTCTCTGTTTACAACTACGTGCGCTTAGCCATAACAAAATGTTATATTTCTTGCACTAATAGTCTTTGAATTAAACCATGAATAGACAGACAGACAGACAAATAGATGGACGGACAAACTATATGATTTCTTGCAGATATTGCTCCGCGACCGTAAATTCCCTTTTTTCAACGTCTTGGCCGTTTTCTATAGTTCTATGACCATACAATTTCAACAACTTATAGGAGTGATTATTCAGAGCCCAAGTGTTTCTACGCCAGATGGCCCAATTTATGTAGCCGGTACTAAGACTACGTACTTGAGCCTCTTGGCGTTTTTAACTGAGGCGGCACCGGCCCCAGCTTGATAACTAAACTATAAGGTGAGATTGCGCCAAGCAGTCGATGCACGTGGTTTCACAGACCAGAGGCCGACCGATCCTAGGTTCATTCCGTCGGATTTACCATCGTCGCGGGCTTAACCGCTCGGGGCCAGCACCGCGGGTGCACCAGCAGAGGAAAGGCCCGGCAGATGACGTCATTGAGATCGTATTTCGCGTGTCGAGGAAAGCGACCGGCGCTCCTCCTCCTCTACTTGATTGCCTTAGGATAAGTTAGTGACTTGGATTAAGTTTTCACGTTATTTATGTTGCTTGCATTACTTTGCTAGTAGCACAAACCTATTAGTCTGATGTTATATGTGGAAACCTATACCGGCTTACTGTAGTTATAGTTGTATTTATGAGTGCTGTTGGGTTTCCATATAGGTAATCATTAAATAAATATCCTACACTACAGACCTCCAATTTAACATTTTGTCTGTCTTTCTCTCCTCAGACATGGGACTGGGAAAATCAGCTGTTAAAAACAGTTTTTCCAGAAGATCAACTTCTCGCAAATACAAAAGGTAACTACTTAGCAGTTTTATTATCATAATATTTTGAGCCTTGTGGTGGCCGATAGAGTTGAATATTGCACCTACCTACCCCTTCGACCTAAGCGTCGACATCTGTAAAAGGCGGAAACTGCGCCTATTTAACTATGATATTTCGCGATATATATTTCTCCTTCAGTAGGTACTGAATCTCTCGAAAATATTGAATCGATAAAAGTTCATGATTGAGGAATTGATTCATTCGATTGTAAAGGGAAAAATGCTTGTTCTTTCTTGTGATAATCGACCTTGTCCATTAAAATCTATTAATGAAGGTAAGAAAATCTTCGTTGGAAACGTCACTTCAATTAATACCACGTATACCAATGTTTCAGGTACAGAAGTGCAGAAAACTATTCCAAACAAAAAGAAGGCGAAACGTTTCCGCACTGCGTTCACCACGGATCAGTTATGCCATCTTGAGAGTATTTATCAACAGCACAGATACATCGATGTGATAATGCGCAGAAATCTGGCAAGGAGCCTTCAAATTGACGAGAAAGCCATCAAGACATGGTTCCAAAACAGAAGGCAGAAGGAAAAGGTAGATTCCGCAGAGAACTCTAGTGGCAGTTCCTTCGAACAACCATGCCAGTCGTTTATATTTTCACAGCAACCAAGTCCAGTGTCAATAGTCAGTTGTCACAACAGTATCAATAGACCAAACGAGCCTTGCAGTTCGGCTATTATGGACACAAATTTAGAAGCACCCTGTGTATCAACTATTGGCCCCATTTCAGAAACTTACTTAGAGTCTTATGGGAACATTTGTCAGGAAAATTACGACCATAATTTTCCTTTATTATCATCATCGTCACTTGAATTTCCCCCTATAGAGCCAACCATACCTATCCAGAACATGGCTCCAAGTACTGCTCACGGATCAGATTCCGAATATCAGTTGCCATTTTGTAGGCAGCCCGTGCCACCGATGTCGTCACAAAATATTATTTGTTTTGATCCTAAAAATAGTATAAATTTTGAATTATAATAATTGTTTAAATAAAAGTAGTATGTAAGTAATATAGTTAAAGTAAGGTTTTTTTGTTAATTTGTTGATTGAATGTTTTGTTTTAATAGTTTGCAATGTAAATAAATATTAATACAATAACTTCTTGTAATTATTAATACATGAGTATAGAATTACACTGAATAAAACTTGACATGGGACAAATATTATGCAGTTAGTATAAATCTTAAAAAATATGGTAATTTAGGGTACTCGGATTAGTTAAAATATTCATTATATTAACCTATTTTTTATTAAATTTTCACGCCGATTTTCAAACTCAAAAGAAAATAGTAAAATCGAAAGAGAATCAAAGCAGATTGTGTCTATGCTAAAGCTACGAATAACAATATATTTTGTATACAATGTGAATAATTTGAAGTCAATCTTTGTCTTTGAACGAACACCGGTTTACAATAACCGTGTGTAAAAAACCAATATCTCTAATGTGTTGTCGCCGTACAGTAAAACAAACTATCGGGTAAGTACGAGTAAGCTGTAGCAGTGGCGCCATGAGGGTTCCAAAATGACAAATACAAAACATTTATTCTGTACCTACACCAAGCCTTAAAATTTTAAACTTGTAAGTTCCCTAATGTAATTCAAGATATTGTAGACTTGCGTACAATAGAGTTCAACGCGAGCTATGCCCCTCATTTATTATGTGTAATATCTCACCGTAAGATTGTAAAATCCGTTAGATTAAAACTCAGATATCGTCGTCGTCCTAGCGCTTACCCTGGCCTATGCCAGGGTCCGCTTTCCTACTCAATCTTCTCCACTTCACCCGGTCTTCGGCATAATTTCGTCGTAAGCCGTTGGCTCTCGCATTTGACTCAGCGAAGTCAATCCATCGCTTCTTGGTTCGCCCACGGGGCCTCTTTCCTGATACCGGCAGATTCAGGGACCTATTTCCCACATATCTCTGAAGCTTACGCAAGACGTGACTAAACCAGCGCAGACAAGCCTCCTCGATCTTATCTGCGATATCCTTCACGCCAAGGCTGCCACGAATGTACTTGTTACGTACTCGACCGAGTCGCGTAACTCCGCACATCCACCGCAGTATTTTCATTTCGTTGGCGTGGAGGTCGCGAACGTATTTCGTCAGCGCTCGCCAAGTCTCACAGCCATAGAGCTTCGCGAAACTGATAATTCGCTCAATTAAAACGTCGCGCTTTTCAGCTGTCGCGCAATGGAATTGTCGCACAACTGAATGTTCACTCTCTTAAGCTTTCGCGGAATTGATTTTTCGCACAAATGAACCATCGCGCATTCAAGCTTTTGGGCAATCGTCTTCGCGCTATCGTTATTCGTGCTTTCGGCACCGTGTATTACACCCAAATTATTTACGTGTTAGACTGAATTTCGAAAGTTTTGTTGTGTATTGTTTTGTTGTTTGTGTATTTGTCTCAGCTACTAGATTTTTGGACCCAAAACCTAATACCGGAAGTTTGCAAGTTACCAAAGTTTAATGCTCACACTACTTTGATGGTCTACGCTGCGCCTCCAATGCAAGGTACCACATTAACATACTGAACTAAATTTTCCCATCTACTACCATTGCAGAGAGTCATTGCTAGAGTACTACCATTCAGAAACAACTGTAAAAAATTAACGGAAGGCACTGTGATGCTTTACAACCACATGAGCTTACAAATGCACAAACATTTTAGTAAGTAAGTAAAAACTCTTTATTGCACACACAAAAAAAAAATATACATAACAAGAAATAAGAAAAACAATTTATATGCGCGTGTTAGATAGGGTGTATAGAGTGTACAGATCTCGCGTGTGAATTTAAGTATTTAGAAGATATTAATGATGGTGGTCTAGTATTTTATCGAAAACTAAGGGTGGAAAGCTTAATGAAATAAAAATAGGGCACATTAGTTAAATATAAATAGCTATTTATTCCAGAAAGGAAAAGCATATTTAAACACACATATTGGATCAAATTAGATAAATTATTATATTATAGGATAGGCAATCATAGCAAACAAAGTTACTTGGGAAATATAACAATATATTCTGAACACGTATGATTCAATCAATAACCGATTATATAGATGAATAAAACTAATACAAAATATAAAGCAACAATAAAACAATGCAAGTTTGTACTTAACTCTGTGCCGGGTCTGGAGCAACAAGGCCCTCCCAGTCTCTCGACTGGGTTTATATAACCAACATTCAAACGGAAGTTAGAAGCCGTTACATTTCAACCAATGACAGCACGTTATAATAATTCTAATTAACTATGAAATATTGTGCAAAGATAATAACCAAATTCATCGAAATAGTTCTTAAAACTATTTTAAATAATTATAAGATACATTAAATATTTAGAAACCAAACTTTTAGTTAATTAGTACTGAATGTGCTCAAAGATTAAACATCGTTCAGAAGTTTCGTACATTCGTTCTGAAACGACTATAATTTTATTTCGCAATATTATTTATTTTTAATTACGATAGTTACTTTTAAATAACAATTAAAAATTGACTATAATACCATATAATATAACACGGCCATACTGACATGTGCTTCGTTCTCGAAGTACTTAAACATTGTGATGGTACATCAAGTTAAAACAATTATGGACTAAATTGTAAACATAATTAAAAACGTAAACTATTATATTATTATAGTAATCTCATCATATTTCATTACAAAGCAGATAAGAATAACATTGATATATCATTTTTATCAATACGAAAAACTACTCAAGTAGGTAAACAAACAATTAGTAAATTCCATTGACGTAGAACATGTTATCACATAAAGTTTACATAGGTTAACCATAAAATTAAAAATATAAGTTGTGCCTGTTGTATCGTTTATGCTGTGTTATTTCCACGTGTACAACGTGTACATACAAAAGTTTATAAATATTATGTATGTTTTATATTCGTCACATACTTAACTTTTTAAACCCATATTTGAAAAATAAATAACCATTTACTGTGCATTTCCGCTTTTTTATAGCATTCCAGCTTTCCTTTTTATTTTGTACCATTATTGATAAATAAATAACCATGTACTTAGCATTTCCGCTTTTTTTTTTCATTGCATTTTAGCTTGTTTTTTATTTACAATTTTAACTAAGTCCAATAGTTAAGTTATTAAGTCAATGAAATCATCAGTAATGCATGTACGCTTTTTTAAATTTCATAATTATTATTGTAAACCATCACCGGCATCACCTTTACCCGTGATCCTGATAATATTTTTTGTCACTGGCATCACCTATACCGGTGATCCTGATAAATGTTGACTATATGCCTTAACATGCCCAACACTCACTGCCTGTGAGGCTGACCGACATCGGGCAAGAAAGTCGACCAAACATTAATATAATAAAATTGAATAGGTACGTGTAGTAAATAGAAAATATTAGTGTTTAGTATAAAATAACTTTTGTTTTTGGAAGAATACAGTACTTATCGTATGGTATTGTTTCTTATGTGTGTGTAAATAAATGTTTGTTGATTTACTTCTGGACTTTGTCACAATATAATAAATGGTACTTATCAGAATCAATCAATAAATCTACCATCATAATCCGTTCGGTCAATTCTGACGTTTGATTTTCCAATCACTAACGGTAGCTAGCAAAAATTTAAATTTTAGTCATATGTAGGGGGAAAGTTATAAGTTCGGACGGAAATTTATAAAGTACGGCATACTAACAGTGACGTCATTGTACATTCTACAGTCATATAAATTTGTAAGAAAATTCAAGTAAATGTATTCGCCTAGAACTTGCGTTAGACGAAACGATCGAATAAACGAATAAACAGAAACATTTTTCTAAATTCACTATATGTACAAATGGTCCCCACGCTGTGATGGATAAAATGTTCAAGTAATCATATATCAAACAACATAAAAAATCATTAAAAATTGAAATCATTTACCAAAGAAATGAAATCCTTTCTTGTGCAAAAATGCTATTATAATATTGATGAATTTTTTTAATTACCTCGAATTGAGATAATCCGGATATAGCTATTTTATTATATTATTTATGACACCGTTTTGAAATTTATGTGAAAAATGACAATACTGCTGATAGAATTAATTGCTAATACAGAATGACATCTTACAAATATGTGAATTATTTAATATTTTGTTTATTGTACTGTTTATTAGATACTCTCACTTATTTGCAATGCCCTAACAGGGTGCCATATAAATACATGTAAGTACTACATAATATTGTGAAATCAGTTGGAAAACTGATACGTAATAAATGAAATGAAATAAATAATCTTTCGAAACCAAAATCTTCGTAACCACTGTACTGGTTTTGAAAATTCTTTCATAGCGGTAGATTATCCGAATATAGTTTATGGAAACAGGTAAAGGTATATAGTTTATGATAACAAAGCTAGTTCTTTTTAAAATTGTAAGGGGGTTAATCGACTGTTCATACTTGTTAAACATGGTGTCTTTCTCGGTCCCAAAACGCAGTGCAAAGACCTTTCGCACTTAAAAATATCAGACGAATGTCGGTGGTAGATTTATTTTTTATTTAACCGCGATCGATTCTATTGTGAACGTAAGTTTGCCTGTTATTGGATGTACATTTAAGAGTTAAAAATCTTTCATGTAATATTTCAATGTATGAATAAATACAATAAATAAAGGTACCCATTTTTAAAAATATCTTGTCGATGTAGGTACTTTAATAAATAGCTTGAATTGAATATTTATTGTATGGTGACAGTTTGTGAAAATGAAAATGAAGTAAACAAATTAATATTTTGAGTTAAGCCGGGAACCCACCGAACAAAATGTTGTATTGTCAACATGATGGAAACATTGTGCAACAAAAATACGTATGATAGTATTCTTGAGAGGGAAAACAATTTTTCTTGTAAATTAAGGACAATTGTTAAAACAACACTTTCAGCGGGAAGTGTGGGGCAGGAGATTCAAAAAATTGTCTCCAATATCAACGCAAACATAGTAAAATGTTGGAAAGACGTATCTACAGCATTTCCATTTGGTCAATGATTTTAATATTTTCCAATGTGGGTAACTGGTAGGGTTTTGTTTACATGTTATTTCTTTGTTAAAGGCGGTTGATATCGGTTATTTCTTTTATACGAGGCAAATTAGATGTGTGGTTTTCGTTTTCGATAATCTATGTCAGACTATTACAAGTAGGTACTAACTTATTAAAGTTACCTATCAAATTGACGGGAATATAAAGGTTACGATTATCGTTAACTTATTATTTAGAAAACTTAGTATTTGTCGGTCAACCGCACAAAATAGTTTTTTTTTTTTTAAACCACCAACAAGAATTGTTGAAAAGCATATATATAATTTTGTACTGATGGCTTCTATGAAAGGATTTCTCAATATTCGTCTAAAATCATTTCTTACGGAATTAATAGAATTTATAGAGAACTTGACTTGGGTTAACCCCTAATGTAAGGGGGTAAAAACGTACTACGAAATTTGTATAGAAAAAAAAACTTTTTAAGATCGAGATAGGTAGTTACTGTCGGTTTCGCGTAGTATGAACATATAACTTAATGTAGTGAACTCGACTGCTGTGAAGTTGTATAATAAAGTGTGTATAATATTCGCACAAATAAATCACATATGCAGTTCATAAAAGTGGCCATTCTCACATCACAGTATCATATTACTGAATCATATTATTATTGGCGTTAAATCATTTTATGCAATGAATAACTAGAAATCCATTTTGAAAATACAACAAAAGTATTGTTATTGAAAAAGAAATTATGCGATTACCGTTTTTAACGGTTTCAGTTGGCATTCACATACTTTTGTATTTAAAATTTAACTTTAATATGGGGAAAATATAGCGTCTATATAGAAAATAAATTAAAATAAAATAAATTTAAACTTATTCTTTCAAACTAGTCAGTATAGTTTGAAGCACGAGTTTCAGGGATTAAGTCGTCCGCGTCTTATGCAGTATTAATGCAGAACCCTTCAGGGTGTTACCTGCTACCGTTTTAGCGATGTCGCTCCCATCGTCGATTTAAACAAGGTGTCCAGTCTCACAACGTGATGAAAACAGCACGGCGCAAGTCCAGGTTTAGGTCTCGTTCCGTTCTTCAGAGGAGAAGTCCGTAAGTCGTGCAAGAAATCGTAGATTGTAGTGACGATGCCCATTTACTTGTAGAAAGGCCTCGTGTGTTATCTGAAAAATGGAAACAGCACAGTACCATGTTCGCTCGATCATTCCTGACCCTATGGTTGTAAAACACCCGCTACTACTAGCTGTCTTGTAGTATGTAACTCAAAGCAATACTCTTTTTTTTTCCAAGGAAAAACAAATCGAAATTAATAGACATCACTAACATTTTTACTCATTGACGTTCATTCATCACACTTTTGTAATAGGTAGGTACTTGTAGGTAGATTGCTCCATCGGCAGTAGTCCAACTCTTAAATTTATGATGCTGATGAAAAGGTACTGCTGTACTAGTCATGCTTATATAACGTGCACGTACACCTGTTAAGCTATAAACTTAGAATAGCAATTTCTCAATAGTTAAAACCATAAAGTAGTATCTATCAATATCCTGTCAGCTCATGTTTTATTCTTTAACCAAACCTGTACTAGGTCCATCGGATATACTTAGTCATAGGTAACACAGTCGATCGGCTACTACACAAAAAAAAACTAAACAAAAAGTAATTCACATTAACGTTACATAGTGCAAATAACCTAACACAAACCAATTTGGAATTTAACTACTCGTATTTACATTCATTTGGTAAATTATTTCTTACCAACAAAAAATTACAAAGACTTTTTTTTTAATGTTGTAGGCAGCTTTTCAAAATAATTTAAAAAGTATCGACGGTCAAAGTTAAAATTATAATCAAACCATACCCTCATAAAACAAATAATTTTCAAATTTTACTGTGGTGTTCGTATTCGTTTCTGGACAGGAACTTTAGTTTTAAATCCATTATAAAATTAATTAAATTGTAATTCTACCACTAAGTTGGTGCATAGCAACTTAAGACTTTCTCGACTTTCTCAATTTGTTCGTTACACATTCGATGAGAGAAATGAATGAACGACTCACCGATTAAAAACTGTAAATAGCAGTTTCGTCGAGGACCAAACATCGTAGTCCCGCATCTGCATTCTGCAGGTACTCGCCGTTCCGCGTCGTAAGAAGAATCCAGCTTCCACAGGCTCGTGCGGGCGGAAAGATCACGATGTAACATAAAAAAAATAAGAATGTTAGAAATATTGTAGGACGTTGCGAGTCCTTTATCCCACTTCTGATGTTAGATAGGGTGTATAGAGTGTACAGATCTCGCGTGTGAATTTAAGTATTTAGAAGATATTAATGATGGTGGTCTAGTATTTTATCGAAAACTAAGGGTGGAAAGCTTAATGAAATAAAAATAGGGCACATTAGTTAAATATAAATAGCTATTTATTCCAGAAAGGAAAAGCATATTTAAACACACATATTGGATCAAATTAGATAAGTTATTATATTATAGGATAGGCAATCATAGCAAACAAAGTTACTTGGGAAATATAACAATATATTCTGAACACGTATGATTAAATCAATAACCGATTATATAGATGAATAAAACTAATACAAAATATAAAGCAACAATAAAACAATGCAAGTTTGTACTTAACTCTGTGCCGGGTCTGGAGCAACAAGGCCCTCCCAGTCTCTCGACTGGGTTTATATAACCAACATTCAAACGGAAGTTAGAAGCCGTTACATTTCAACCAATGACAGCACGTTATAATAATTCTAATTAACTATGAAATATTGTGCAAAGATAATAACCAAATTCATCGAAATAGTTCTTAAAACTATTTTAAATAATTATAAGATACATTAAATATTTAGAAACCAAACTTTTAGTTAATTAGTACTGAATGTGCTCAAAGATTAAACATCGTTCAGGAGTTTCGTACATTCGTTCTGAAACGACTATAATTTTATTTCGCAATATTATTTATTATTAATTACGATAGTTACTTTTAAATAACAATTAAAAATTGACTATAATACCATATAATATAACACGCGCAAAGGCGGCCTTAGCGCTTTAAGCGATCTTTAAGCGAACATTTTAGTTAAGTCATCACAAAAATAATGTTTTTCAAACAAAGCCATTTCATTATAAATTGTAATACGACATTATCTTCGCTGTTCGGTATAGAATAAACAATTCTAAATTTACTTAAGACAAAAATATATAATATTGTAGTGGTTAAACATGAACCGTCTGAATTGAAATTTCAGTACGAGCATAAGCGGCTACTACATGCCGGCCCGCAACTACTCCTCGCATCCATAGCGGGCTGCAAGCTAGCCAGGTCTACGACTCGCAACTGCATATTATGCCGCCGTAAGCAAGGTCAAACTTTATATAATATTATAATAAATATACCATCCAATAGACTAAATCCAGACTATCTGATCAGTGCAGTGGGAGTTCATTTTGCAGGTTCATTTTACGATTATATTACGGACCGTAAGGGTAGAGTTTGTAAGACAACGAAATGTAATTCAGTGTCTTTTTTTGCCTGCGCTACAAATGCATTCATCTCGAAACGGTAAGCGAAATTATCAAAGACGCGTTTATACTAACGTTAAAATGCTTCATCGCTCGTAGAGGTTTACCTAATATTCTCTCGTGATATTGGTAGAAATTTTTCGCATTAAACGATTTCTTGAAAGCCAACCATAGGGCTCCTCTGAATATGAAGCTCGTCTAGGAATAGAATTTAAAATAAGCCCACCATACGCTCCTCATTTCGGTGGTCTCTGGGAGGCAGAGGTCAAGATGGCCAAGTATCTTATAAAAGGAGTTTTAAGAAACTCACATTTTGCTTTTGAGAAATTGGATACACTGTTACCTAACGATACCCTTCCGCGTACCCCGGGCCGCTTTCTAATCGGTAGGCCACTGACGTCGTTGTATACACCAAGCTTCATAAACTGCAACTCCAATCGCCTCTCCCGATTTAAACGTATAGAGCAAAACGGTGAACTAGCGAGTATATTGCTAAACTGCAGCAGAGCACGAAGTGGCGCCATAAAACCAAAAAACTAAAAGTCGATGACCTAGTCCTAATTAAGGAGGACACTTCTACACTATGTTGGTTCATGGGACACATGAACAAAATATTCGTCAGAGTTATGTACATTAGTTGAATTCTAACCGATGCTCTTACGGTGAGGGAAAACATCGTGATAAAACCTGCAAATTCTGGCATCTGAATTTGTAACTATGATCCAATCTGGTCGGGTTCCCCTGGTAGCAGGGTCACGGAGGTCAGATGGTAGTCACTCCACTGTAATAATCTGATCGCAAAATCCTGGATCATGGTCAGGGCGGACCCCGGGCCCTCGTTCTCGAGAGCACAACCGGGACATTAACGCTAAGATGATTATTTTTTTTATTAAAGGAGGACACTTCGCTATGTTGGCGCATGGGACGCGTGACCAAGATATTCGTCAGGGAAACCGGTGTGCCTCGTGTCGCCGACGTATCTACAACCCAGGGCTTGGTGCAACGAGCCTCGAACCGGCTCTGCCTGCGACCAACGGATCCAGGGAGCGTCAAAGTTCAGAGCTGCCAGTTTTAAATCGCTGGGAAGATGTCTGCGCCGCAGCCAATACTTTTTATTTGTATAGATTCAATAATAGTGCACACGGCATACTCTCTTACAGTATAACAAACGCATCTATGCACCCAGTCTCGCACACAGGCATGCATCCCTACCAAACGCTAATAGCTGTTCATTTTACTTACCTTCAAGACCGCAACTGCCACTTACTTATCACGCAGATCCACCTATCTACTGGAATTAAATTAAAGTAACTGTAGGTCTGTTTGTGAATTGAAATTGCATCTAATATTTGTAAAAGATGTTTCCTGAAGAAATAAATAAAATAAAAATCGCCTTTCTCAAGAAGGTCGCCTTGTACGACACCCATGAGTGTTAGGGGTTGGTGCTATTCTACTCTGCCGGACACCACACGGCCTGTATGTATGTAAAATAAGAAAATAACTGATTCTGTTACCTTCTAATTGCACGTTCAATTCATAGCGTATTCGACCATTCACAATACGCTATGAATTGAACTTGCGAGAGTCAACTATAGTACGTGCAACTACCTTTCGCCCACCCTTAGTCCATATAAAATTTCATAAAAATCTCTTCATTGGCTACTGCGTTAAAGAGTTACACACAACCTGTAAAACATCTAGCTACGGACGAGGGCCCTGGGTCCGGCTTGACCCAGGATTTGGCAGTTCAGACCTTCGGCACCCTGTTAACAGGGGACCTGACCAGATTGGATCATGACGTTTCATTACAATAATTTCCCTCACTGTTAGAGCTGCTATCAGTGTTCATCTAATGTACATAACAGAAAAGAGTCATTGATACATGGCGGCACCGGGGTTCGAACCTGGTACCTCGGGGTACAAGTCAGACCCCGATGTACAGTTCAAACCACCAACGGTACTTTATTTAGATAGATTAGATAAGAAATTAAATGAAAATTGTCTTTTCCCATCTCCTACATTGTAGAATCTACACGATACCTCTGGCTGTAACCGGCAGCGAGTAATATTTTTATTAAAGAAACTTACCAGGCATTTGATCGCCATCTCACCTGGTGGTAAGTGACGATGCGACCGGAGATAGAGTATGAATATCTAGGAACGGCCTATTTACTCACTGTATCCTTGAATTCGTCTAGAATCCAGATCTTAATAGTCTGTTTAATTAATCATATTACAATGAATGATTTGATTATTGAAATGATGATGATGCTGGAGTTGAAATATTTGTCAAGATCAGGTGGAAGGAGTCAAGTGGGAACGGTGGCGGTCTGAAACTTAATGTTACGAAGACAGAGTATCTAGGTCTAAGTATATCTTGCAACAGTTGGTACAGACTTAGATACAGTTTAGGTAGTTCGAAGATATCACAGCACACGTGTGTTAGTATATATTGAATGAATAAATAAAATAATCTTGGCATTGATGTCCCGATTGTGCTTTCGCGCACGAGGGTCCGGACCCTCGGTCCCCCCTCGGACCCCGGGGTTAGCCGTGACTCCAGGATTTGGCAGAATAGGTAAATATAGAAGCGTCTGCCATCTGACCTCCATAACACTGCTACCGAGGGAACCAAACCAGATTGGATCATGGTTACACATTCAGTCACCTGAATGTGCAGGTTTCATCACGATGTTTTCCATCACCGTAAGAGCATCGGTTAGTATTCAACTAATGCACCTACATAACTACATGGCCGCAGAGGGATTCCGGTACCTCTCGCTTACGATTCGAATATTTTAAATACTCGGCCACTGACGTTCCTATAATAATGAATATAGATTTGCAACTATACCTACCTATTCAGTAAAAGTTATTTCAACAACTCAATATAATATTTTTTTAACCTACATAATATAACTATTTAATTTTTTTATGAAATATTGGTAGCATAGAATTATTAAACAGAAAAGATACTACTTATAACAAACCTTTCTAACAGTTTATTGTATAGAATATTGGAGTTACTGTCACATCTAGTCAGTAACTTTATGGGTTGCATACAATTAATTACAAGTTTACAAACCATTCGAATTAACTATGCACCTCGCTGGAAGCTACTCTCTCTCGTTTCATTTATTATTCGTAATTAATATAACATTATTTAATAATACAATAAATTTAACTACGCAAGTACAAGAAAACCTAAATATCACTAAACAAATTTTAAATACCTTTCTTTTGCAAACAATAATGTCAAAATGACGTCACAGCACTAGGTGCACAGTTATTCCGATTGGGTAGCTTGGGCATAGCAATTAGAAAATGGATGAGTCACTTTTTTGCATAAATACGAAAAACAATCCCTTAAAATATCACTTATATTTGAGCTTTCACCGTGAACTACTTTACCTTCCGTAAATATGGAGCTAAACCCTGGATACTTTCAAACCAACTGCGTCAATCAGAATCAGTGCGGCAATGACGCTGCGGCCAATGGAAACAACGTGGACACACCCGTGCTGGTAAGTTCCATAATATCTCTACTCTGTATACTTATGTAGTTACTATGAAAGTGAGCTTCTCTGTTTACAACTACGTGCGCTTAGCCATAACAAAATTTTATATTTCTTGCACTAATAGTCTCTGAATTAAACCATGAATAGACAGACAGACAGACAAATAGATGGACGGACAAACTATATGATCCTCTCCGGGAGCGTAAAACCCCTTTTTTCAACGTCTTGGCCGTTTTCTATAGTTCTATGACCAAAAACTTTCAAAAACTTATAGGCGTGATTAATATCTATATCCAGAGCCCAAGTGTTTCTACGCCAGGTGGCCCAATTTACTTAGCCGGTACTAAGACTACGCACTTGAGCCTCTTGGCGTTTTCAGCTGAGGCGGCACCGGCCCCAGCTTAGAAACTAAACTATAAGGTGAGATTGCGCCAAGCAGTCGATGCACGTGGTTTCACAGGCCAGAGGCCAACCGATCCCAGGTTCATTCCGTCTGATTTACCGTCGTCACGGGCTTAACCGCTCGGGTCCAGCACCGCGGGTGCACCAGCAGAGGAAAGGCGCGACAGATGACGTCATTGAGATCGTATTTCGCGTGTCGAGGAAAGCGACCGGCGCTCCTCCTCCTCTACTTGATTGCCTTAGGATAAGTTAGTGACTTGGATTAAGTTTTCACGTTATTTATGTTGCTTGCA
Source organism: Blastobasis lacticolella (assembly GCA_905147135.1). Classification (NCBI taxonomy): domain Eukaryota; kingdom Metazoa; phylum Arthropoda; class Insecta; order Lepidoptera; family Blastobasidae; genus Blastobasis; species Blastobasis lacticolella. Next base: position 10,199,990 of record LR990040.1, on the reverse strand, counting down.
TTACTTTGCTAGTAACACAAACCTATTAGTCTGATGTTATATGTGTAAACCTATATTGGGCTTACTGTTGTTATAGTTGTATCTATGAGTGCTGTTGGCTTTCCATATAAGTAATCGTTAAATAAATATCCTACACTACAGACCTCCAATTTAACATTTTGTCTGTCTTTCTCTCCTCAGACATGGGACTGGGAAACACAGCTGTTAAAAACAGTTTTTCCAGAAGATCAACTTCTCGCAAATACAAAAGGTAACTACTTAGCAGTTTTATTATCATAATATTTTTAGGCCTTGTGGTGACCGATAGAGTTGAATATTGCACATACCTACCCCTTCGACCTAAGCGTCGACATCCGTAAAAGGCGGAAACTGCGCCTATTTAACTATGATATTTCGCGATATTTATTTGTACTTCAGTAGGTACTGAATCTCTCGAAAATATTGAATCGAAGAAAGTTAATGATTGAGGAATTGATTCAATCGATTGTAAAGTGAAAAATGCTTGTTCTATAAATTCAGCGTGAACCGATTTTGATGCGGCTTTTTTGTGATAATTGACCTTGTTCATTAAAATCTGTTTATTAATGAAGGTAAGAAAATCGTCGTTGGAAACGTCACTTCAATTAATACCACCTATACCAATGTTTCAGGTACAGAAGTGCAGAAAACTATTCCGAACAAAAAGAAGGCGAAACGTTTCCGCACTGCGTTCACCACGGATCAGTTGAGCCATCTTGAGAGTATTTATCAACAGCACAGATACATCGATGTGATAATGCGCAGAAATCTGGCAAGGAGCCTGCAAATTGACGAGAAAGCCATCAAGACATGGTTCCAAAACAGAAGGCAGAAGGAAAAGGGAGATTCCGCAGAGAACTCTAGTGGCAGTTCCTTCGAACAACCGTGCCAGTCGTTTATATTTTTACAGCAACCAAGTCCAGTGTCAATAGTCAGTTGTCACAACTGTATCAATGGACCAAACGAGCCTTGCAGTTCGGCTATTATGGACACAAATTTAGAAGCACCCTGTGTATCAACCATTGGCCCCATTTCAGAAACTAACTTAGAGTTTTATGGAAACATTTGTCAGGAAAATTACGACCCTAATTTTCCTTTATTATCATCATCGTCACTTGAATTTCCCCCTATAGAGCCAACCATACCTATCCAGAATATGGCTCCAAGTACTGCCCACGGATCAGATTCCGAATATCAGTTGCCATTTTGTAGGCAGCCCGTGCCACCGATGTCGTCACAAAATATTATTTGTTTTGATCCTAAAAATAGTATAAATTTTGAATTATAATAATTGTTTAATTAAAAGTAGTATGTAAGTAATATAGTTAAAGTAAGTTTTTTTTGGTAATTAGTTGATTGAATGTTTTGTTTTAATAGTTTGAACTGTAAATAAATATTAATACAATAACTTCTTGTAATTATTAATACATGAGTATAGAATTACACTGAATGAAAGTTGACACGGGACAAATACTATTCAGTTAGTATAAATCTTAAAAGTAATGGTAATTAAAGGTACTCGGTTTAGTTAAAATATTCATTATATTATTTTAATTTAATTTTAATGCCGATTTTCAAACTAATTATAATTCTAATAAACACTGAGAAATACTCTCGAAAGAAAAGAGTACAATCGAAAGAGAATCAAAGCAGATTGTGTCTATGCTAAAGCTACGAATAACAATACGACGACCTGAGTGGTTCAATGGTCAACATGCAAGAGGTCCCGGGTTCGATTCCCGGCCGGGCAGAAATTGAAATGATGAATTTTAATTTCCGTTACGGGTCTGGGTGTTCTATGTATAATAAGTATGTATTTAAAAGTATTTAAGTAGTATATCAGTTATCTAGCACCCATAGCGCAAGCTTTGCTTAGTTTGGGGCTAGATGGCGCTGTGTGAATATGTCCACGAATATTTATTTTATTTATTTATTTAATATATTTTGATTACAATGTGAAAAATTGGAAGTCAATCTTTGTCTTTGAACGAGCACCGGTTTACAATAACCGTGTGTAAAAAACCAATATCTCTAATGTGTTGTCGCCGTACAGTAAAACAAACTATCGGGTAAGTACGAGTAAGCTGTAGCAGTGGCGCCATGAGGGTTCCAAAATGACAAATACAAAACATTTATTCTGTACCTACACCAAGCCTTAAAATTTTAAACTTGTAAGTTCTTAAATGTAATTCAAGATAATGTAGACTTGCGTACAATAGAGTTCAACGCGAGCTATTTCCGTTATTTATTATGTGTAATATCTCACCGTAAGATTGTAAAAACCGTTAGATTAAAACTCAGATATCGTCGTCGTACTAGCGCTTATCCCGGCCTCTGACAGGATCCGCTTTCCTACTCAATATTCTCCACTTCGCCCGGTCTTCGGCATCATTTCGTCGTAAGCCGTTGGCTCTCGCATTTGACTCAGCGATGTCAATCCATCGCTACTTGGGTCGCCCACGGGGCCTCTTTCCTGATACCGGCAGATTCAGGGACCTATTTCCCACATATCTCTGAAGCTTACGCAAGACGTGACCAAAGCAGCGCAGACAAGCCTCCTCGATCTTATCTGCGATATCCTTCACGCCAAGGCTGCCACGGATGGTATTTGTTACGTACTCGATCGAGTCGCGTAACTCCGCACATCCACCGCAGTATTTTCATTTCGTTGGCGTGGAGGTCGCGAACGTATTTCGTCAGCGCTCGCCAAGTCTCACAGCTATAGAGCTTCGCGTTAATTCGCTCAATTAAAACGTCGCGCTTTTAAGCTGTCGCGCAATGGAATTGTCGCACAACTGAATGTTCGCTCTTTTAAGCTTTCGCGGAATTGATTTTTCGCACAAACGAACAATCGCGCATTCAAGCTTTTGGGCAATCGTCTTCACGCTATCGTTATTCGTGCTTTCGGCACCGTGTACACCCAAATTATTTACGTGTTAGACTGAATTTCGAAAGTTTTGTCTTGCTTGGTGTATGTTAAACAATGCCATTAAAAAAGTTGTATTGGGTCGTACTAAGTACGTAGGTACTTGGTTATTATTTCATATTTCATTTATTCGCTGTTAAATGGTATAATATGGTTGTTATAAATAGCTATTCGTTTCACATTTAACAACTTATAAAAGGCACTACGAATATCAGGTAATTGAATACAATTAATAATTAATAATGAGACATGTCTTAGGATTACAAACCATTCAATTACTATAAAATTAATCATACCAAATTGTCAAAACAGTACATTATGTCAAAGTTTAAATACATTTAAATATAAGTATAAAATGTCCATAAATAATAATCATAAAAAATTCATTATACAAAATAAAATGTTATTTAAAAATTCATCAATTGTGTAATATGCCTTGTCCAAGAGGTATTCTTTTAAACATTTTTTAAATTTGTTATAGTTTATTTCATTTCTTAAGTTTTCCGGTATTTTATTATATATTTTAATAGCAGATGCATAGATACCTTTTCGAAATAATTGCATAGTCGAGTCAGTTTGAAGTAATTGATTTTTAGGTCCAAGTTTCGATAAGCCGGGAATGTCGGATTCATTAGTTAAAAGTTGTATATTATTTCTGACAAATAAGGCCGTTCCCAAAATAGACAATGAGGGCAGAATCAATATGCTTTTTTAATTCATTGTGGTCTACATCTGTCCCTCTGGTGGATTTTTGCGAGAACACGTATGCACTTTTTTGCATTATAAACAGGTCACGTGATTCCGCGTGGTTACCCTACAGAGTTATTCCATAGCGCAGCCACGCCTCTGCGTACGCGCATAAGCATACAGCGCTGTCTCGTAATTCGTCGATCGCTGTAGATTACTCAGTTCGTAAACAAATCTAGACAGTTTTGTTTTTGTGTCGGATACGTGTATTTTCCAATTTAGCTCAGTGTCAAGGTGTAGCCCTAATAACGTGGCGTGTTGGCCCTCGTTTATGCACCTATTATCACAAGTAATTTGGAGCCGTAACGGTGATCTTTGGTGTGGATGGAATTAAATTAATTGTATTTTATTAAGTTTATTTCAAAGTTATGGTCATTGATCCAATGGTCAATTAAGAATAATGTGTCAGTGATTTTTTTGTTATAATTTTCGTCTTTCGTGAAGCTTTCCACTTTTTTACATAAATAATCCTCAAACAACATCACACTATTTACACTCGTCAGTCAGCGTCGCAGCTTCGCGGTGAGCAGCTGTCTCGCGGTCGAGTGCACGCCGCTGCTCCCTCCCCACCGAGCCAGACCACACTCGAGCTCGATTAGATACAGCGAAAGCAGCCCCTACTGTGCGAGGCCGCCACTCCAGGCTCTCCCGAGAGTGTACCGATGAAGTGGCAGTCCAGAAGTGTAGCCCCGCCTCGCCGCATCGCCTAAATAACTGCCGCGTATTGCTCTCCGCGACCCGCAAAAACGCCGCGTGACTACCTTGAATCCGACGCCACGTTGCCGTTAACAGTGACGCACCAAATGCCCTACCACGACGCCGGGTGTAGGCCGGGCTCCCTACGGGTTTAAAACACCTGCACCCCCACCAACTGGACTAGACAACGCCACTAAGCAAGACTACGCTTCAGTTGGCCACTCCCGGACTGAACCCCAGGCACCTCATTTCCGTACGCCCGTGGGTGACCTCAGTTCCCTCGAGTAAAGTGTCAAAAGGCTGCTGACGATTTCGATCGGCTCCCGCACTATGTCCTGCGGCTTCAATCCGTTTATGCGTCTCTTCAGTTCGATCGTTCGCCGTGGCGCCGGTGACGACCCTGCCACATCAGTAGCAACCCCCACCACATCGATGGCGAACACCCTGCTGCAACGTCGCTATAGCCAATGGAAACAACATGGACTCAACCGTGTCGGTAAGTCCCATAAAATGTTTTAAAGTGTGCATGTCGGTTTGCAACTTTTTTGCTTTATGCGCCTCGCATAATTTACTGTAAATTATGCGAGGCGATGATACCTACAGAAGCAAGTACAATAACTCTACTCTATAGTTACCATATCTGGATTTCGCGCCGGCCGCTGAGAAAAACCTCATTTACTAGTGCGGTGATCTACATACTTGACAAAGCAGTATACAATACACTTAGAATTAAGTTTGTAATACCCTAGGATCAACGGTACATCTCTAAAGTTTCTGTAGGCAATAGAATTCATTCACAAAGTACAAAAACTAGAAAATTTTAGAAAATTAGTGTCCTGGATTTTCCAGATTACTGTTTTTTATTTTAGTAAGTTTTCATTAATTTTGGCATCAATAAAAAGGTAATAAATTAAGCTGCATATTGTCATTCATATGTTGTTCCCACTGGTTCTTCTGGTAGCAGGGTCATGGAGGTCAGATGGCAGTCGCTCCACTGTAATTACCTGGTTAGCTACGGCCTGGATCATGGTCAAGGCGGACTCCGGGCCATTAACGCCAAGATGATCGCCATTTTTTTGTTGTCTGAAATTGCTATGTTTCCGTAATTTTGATACTAATTAGAGGCAATAGGCGTCACTTTCGAAATATATGTACTAGGCCGGTCCAAAAGTTTTTAGCCAACGGCTTATTATATACCCTATTGTTTTAATTTTTATATCGTTATGAGGCAAATTTTATTACAAACTCCTTGGCCAAAAATCATTAGCCGGCCATTTTTTTGTTATTTTTTATCTCAACAAAATAACAAGAATCAACCCCTACTACGGTGGTACCGCGGAAAGCATTTTGTTGTAAGATGTATTATGATTGTAAATATAGGTTAACGTTTGTAGAATCACATGAAAATTTTAGCAGCCCCTTTGGTAAATTGTGCCTTGCCTATGCTATAATTGTTTGTTGATTTTATGACTTTAAACGAGGTCAGAGCGACCTGAAACATGAACCTAGACTAGGACAGCCGCCAAAGTCTGTCACTCCAGAAAACGTGATCAGGGTATAGTCGCTGAGAAGAGAATGTCACAATATTACTAGCCTGTGAGATTCAGTATTAAATATAGTTTCAAACTCATGTAGTTTCTATCATTTTTACGGACCATAGAATTTATGTATCATGAATGAGGAGTTTTCCAGTAGGTATTGATAGTTTGTTTCAAAAAGCATCAATAGATGGCGCTCCTACAATTTTGGTAATCTTCTTTAAATCTGTATGATGGTGGCAGTGATTTCATGCAGCCAAGTAATACTAAACTTGAAAATAAAGTGTTTATTAATATAAACATAACTGTTAAAGGTTGAACGAAGTGTAAAAATAAATATTTGTAGAAGTTGGCACTATGTTTCATTATTATTACAACCTCTAAAATGGTTGAAAACTATTGACAAATATAATATTATCCAATACAACGTACCCAGGGTTTATATCCTGTTTGCTAAGAACCTATTTCAAGCGATTATCAATTACCAAAATTGTCGGGGCGCCATCTAGTGAGTGGTTAGAATAGCTTTAGATACCTATTGGAAAACTGCTCACTGGCACAAGTAACTTTCTGCTCTTCTCTGAGAAAGGAGGCTATAATTCGAGATACAACCTTATTAACCTTATGAAGTTCATGTAAAGTGGTGGAAACTACCTGGAATCTAATTTTCATTCCATCCTAAGTCTTATGCTTGTTAATGTTGTGACATTTCTCTAATAACGACTTTACTCTGATGAGGTTTTCTGAAGTGACGGCAGTTGGCGGTTGCCTTAGTCTAGGTTAATGTTTAAGGTCGCCCTGACCACGCTTTAACTAATAAAATCAATAAATGACAATATCATGTGATAGAGGCAATTCACTAAATGCGCTGATTAAATGATCTACCTAAGGCGCCATCTCCACGAGCGAGAGAATCGCGGCGATATTATCGTCGTGCCACGTATTTCAATGATTTCAATTGTACGCGTCTCCACACGGCGATGTTATCGCGGCGATGCGACGAGTGGCAATGTGCGCGCGTAAAGTCGGCGTATCGCCGCGGTATCGTCGCTACTGGTGGCGCGCCCGCCGCGCGCTCGCCGCTTAACGTGGCGCTCTCGCAGCGAGCGCGCGGCGAGCGCGCGCTTGGCAACACTGGCGCTGTCAAACGTAGCGTCATTTCAGCGTTGCGTTCCATAATAAAAAATATTTTATTGACTGAGACACTACTTATTTCGCTCTCGTCTGGCACCTAACTGAACTCTTTTAACAAAACTGCACACGCCTCGTCGCGGAAACACGGCGATTCCGTTACGAGTCGCCGCGGGCATGCGGCGATTCCGTTACCAGTCGCGACGATACGCTGGCGGAATAATCGCTCGTACGTGGAGATTATCCGACGATAGAAGCGCGGATACGTCGCGATTCTCTCGCTCGTGGAGATGGCCCCTAAATGTTAGCTATATCGCTGAAACGGTGGCCGACTACTAGGCGACCCAAACATAATTTTATTTTCGAAATTTGAGTTGATGAAGAAGAAGCAGGTATCGCTAGAGATACCCGATTTTATGATACCACACTATTACAAAAAATAGCTATCTAATGAGAGTCACTCGTATATAAAGTGTCTGCGCCGCAGCACCTCATTATTTGTATTAATTGTAATCCACACCAAACGCTAACAGCCGTTCAATTTACTTACTTTCGGGACTTCTATCGCTACGACTTATTACACAGATCCACCTATATCTATTGTAATTAAATTCAAGCGAAACGATAATAAATTTCAACAAATCAACGTGTTTTTCTTGTTGCATCCGCACCAAAGTAGTGACCGTGACAGGGACCAGCATTAATATCTAATCGAATTCCAGAAGCCGCAATTTTCTTTGTACCACACGGGTGTTAGGAACTCACCCCAATACATCGTCGTGTCTACGTAGTCGCCGAGACAAGAAGCGAACGTGTGAGACGTACGCAAACCCAACAATGATCTTACGGACCGGAACCCCAGCAGCCTCGCAGTCAGCAGCACCGCAGTCAGCCTCCAGACTAGCTCAGCATCGCCTGCCTGCCCTATCTACCTGTTGTGAGTCCGTTCCTATATATTAATCCAGTTTTATCCCCTCTACTTGTGAGTGCATTGTATTTCAGCAAGTCAAATGATTAAAGAGCGTTAATTGTAGCTAACGGTCGAAATTAAGGCAAGTTACGATAATAAATAACTGAAGTGCCTATCACTACTTCTTAGAGCTTATTTTGCTTTGGAAGTCATTGCCATCATCCATTGCCTAAAAATATTTTCTAAACGCATTGCACTGCTAGAACCTATTTATTTCAAAGCAATGTAGCATTGGCCGTGTGGTGTCCGGCAGAGTAGAATAGCACCAACCCCTTACACTCATGGGTGTCGTACAAAGCGACTATTGTTTTCGGGGCAAAAGATCAAGAGTCTCCATAGTCTGGAAAATGGGCAGCAGCATTTCCTATTGTTATATTTAAACACTGTGATCTCGAACCCGCCTGCCAAGCGTGGAGATTATGGCAATAACCTCACCTTTCATGGGAGAGGCCCTAAGTCCTGCAGTGGACTGTTACGGGCTGTGATGATGAATGTAGCATTATATTTAATTATGAATGCCCAAATCTAGACGAATTTACGAATTTTGCTGAATTTAATTATAGAGGTGTATGACCGCATTATAAACCAGTGAATAGCAGACCTGGGCATCAATATTTAAGCTATTACACTTCCATTGTACGCCCATTTAAGAAATGTAACCATATAACTCTATATGTTATATGCACATGACAGTTAGTGGACACGATAGATAAATTAGTATTTCAGCCGTAAAACCGTCACATTCCAGGGTGTCAACAACCGCAAATCCCATCGCGTTAGCCATCCCTCTGCGCTACCGTGCCGTCCGCGGGCAGCGACCGGCCTGCGCGCGCGTTGCTTGCACTCTGCATACCCGCCGCCGGCGACCTCGGACAGGTGAGCGTATATATGTCGACAACTTAACTGGTATATCGCCTGCGGTAGGTGAGGTAGGTAGGAGGGTGATTTTTCGTTGACGATCGCGGGGGTGCGGGGCGCGGGGCAGTGAGCATTTGCTCCCGCGAAACGTCAGTTTATGACGTTCCTTGGAAAAAGAATATACCCGCGATTATGTCCGAACTTGTCCCAAGATTAAGTACCCATCCCTAAATGAGAAACTTAGGTAATGGCTTTTAAAACTAAACCTCGTTTTTTCATTCGGTGCAATAAAGTAAGTGTTTGATTCACATTTATTTTATGGCTTACTGTGGGCCTTATAAGAAAACTCACTGCCGCCAAAAGGGCGATGGAAAAGGCTATACTCGGAATGTCACTGCGCGATCGAATCAGGAACGCAGAGATCCGCAAGCGAAGTAAGCCTAGGTCACCGAAATGTCTCGAAATATTGCCAAGCGGGTAGGGCACATAGCTCGCAGAACAGTCGAGTTTGTCGAACTTCAGATTCAAATAGAATACATAAAACCGTAAATCCGACAAATTTAGAGTCAGAACTCGCAATATGTCAAAATTTGCAACAGGATTTTATCATTGCCTAGCCCATAGCCTCTGGCTATGCCTTGCCACAGCACAAGATTTAAACAATAAATCTAAATCTAAACAAAGCGATTCGTTTAATCAAAGTTTATTTGCTTTTCCTGACAATCCATCGTATCATCATCAATGTAGTTCAGGGCTTCGATTCTGGTACGGAAATCGTCTCAGTTGCAGTAACATTACAATTGCATCGCATGTCAAACGTGTGATTGTTAATCTAATGACAGATATCGAGTTGCAACTTCCATGTGATTGTTATTCAAATGACAGATATTGAGTTGCAACTTTCATGAGTTAGAACTGTTCCACAATAAGTTTTCTGGTACTCTAGTTGCATTATGGTTGCATTGCTAAGTTGCATCCTTCTTAGTTGTCAAACTGCCTTAAATTCTGTCAACGAAAAGTGTCAACGGTATGATCGAACAATGATTTAACTGCAATGTTACTCTGATGTTACTCTGATGTAACTCTGATATTACTGTGATCGAGCTCTGAACTCTTGGAGTTGGAGTTAAATTAAAGTTGCTACTATACTACTGTCAGATGAAAGTATTCCATCAGACGTGATATTCAATACAATTTGACAAAGAACGGTAGTGAATTCTTACTTTAAAAATTATAAAATTAAATAAAAATAGATGCTAGGAATCCAATGGATGGATGAAGCGGCGGTGGCGCTCGATGCAGATCAGACCAGAGGTGATGCAGGCAAGACTCGGAAAAGGAATCTACAAACTCGGTCCCTAAATAGGGCTTCCTCCTCATCAGAATTTGCTTTTGTCAAGCGCTACCGCCTCAATAGAAGAACAAACCATGGACCTCATTGACTCATGGACAAAGTCATGTAACTAGTGTTTGATGCCAAAGGGAGGTACGTAGCTCTTTTATGTTAAAAAAATCACTAATAATCATAAGGGCTGGATAGGCTCAAATTCGTGCGGTCATCGGCACCTTCGCATCGTCGTAGCCCATCGCTTCTTCCTAATACGGACAGATTTAGGTCTTTAAAATAATAAAATAATCACCTTGGCGTTAATGTCCCGGTTGTGCCGCTCCCGGGGTCCGCCTTCACCATGATCCAGGATTTGGCAGATCAGGTCATTACAGTGGAGCGAGTGCCATCTGACCTCTGTGACCATACCAATGGAAGATTGAATCATGGTAACACATTCAGTCGCCTGAATGTGCAGATTTCATCACGATGTTTTCCCTCGCCGTAAGAGCGTCGGTTAGCATTCAACTAATGTACTTAACTCAGAAAAGAGTCATTGGCACATGGCCGCAGTGGGATTCGAACCCGGAACCCCTCGCTTACGAGTCGGATACCTTAACCACTCGGCCACCGACGCTCTTTAGGTTTAGGTCAGGTTTAGGTCCCTATTTACTGTATATCCAAACCAGCGCTGGCGAGCCTTCTTAACCATATTAGCGATGTCTCTCGCGCTAAGGTTCTCATGGATGTAACCATTACGGTCTCGGTCGAGTCGCGTAACGCTACATACCCACCGCAGCATTTTCATTTCGTTGGCGTGAAGTAAACGAACATACTTCGTCAGCGCCGATCAAGTCACGCAGCCATGTAGTACCACAGACATAATGATGCTCTTGTATAAAGGCTAGTCCCTTGAGCTTGATGTGGATTATAGAGTCACAATCCCGCCGTTTGGCACTAGCTGCACTGTTTTCTAGCACTTCTTTCCACGTATTTGCGCGGAACGTGAACGTGAACTCAATATCCAGTCTGTCAGTACGATGACCAGCAGAGAGGGCATCAAGCACAACACAGAACAGCTAATACCTAATGACAAAAACCTCTTGAACATATACAGCAAACAGGAAGGGGTTTTATAGACGAAACTAATACGAATGATAATATTTAATAAAAAATCACTGCTTATTAATTTCTTATTCGTTTTAGGTGCTCGTGACACAGTGACACAGTATGACAGGTGTTTTTGACCACCGGCAGCTACCAAACTGTAGTAGGTGATGCCAAAACGAGTGTCAGCCAACTCAGCACGTCAAGAGCGATCCACCAGGTGGTAGATGCGATAACCCGCTCGGATGTTATGAATAAGAAAATAAATTTCCCTATGAAGAGAGAGAATCGTCGCTCCTTCGTCCGCGTGTTTTAGGGCAGTTTGTTTCCCAAAAGACCATTTTAAATGACCTCCCTAAATGAAATCCCTAATGTATGGCAGCTAGTACTACGGAGAGGTCAAGCTGTATCTCTGGTCATACCCGACCGAATTAGATGAAACATGGCTTAGATTTAAAACCCAAAACTATCCAACTGAAAACTCCATCAAACTCAGTACGGCGCCATTTCCATATTTCTTATAGTTTAGATGATCTATTATTGTGCACAATAAACTGTTAAATAAATAAATAAATGGTTCTACATCAGGTGTTCCAGTTTTCAAAATAAATTATACCCTATATACCCCAGCTTTAATAGCTACACAACAAAAAAGTTGGATGTTAGTACATCTAACCTAAACAATAGACTAATAGGTACAAATTTTATTGTGCATGCAGATGTCTTTTAGTTCATCGTATGCTGCATTATGACCCCGAAACCGCTGATAAAATTGTAAACGCTGGCTGCTACCTCTATAATGTGGCTCATGCGGCGATGATGCCATACGAGCCATGTCAAGACAGGATTGGGCAGAGGAGAGGCGGTTACCAGCGGCGCGGCAGGGCCCGAGCCGGCGGCCGCTGCGAGAGGCGCTACGCGAAGAATTGTGGACCTGCATATAGGCCGGGAGCGACAGCAAAGACGTGTTCACAGACTTTGGAGGGAGAAATCCTAAGCAGCTCGTAACAGTCCTCTGCTGGAGTTATTTATTTAAAACTGTAATTTTTTATCTAAATTATGTGTATACAAAATCTATTGAAAATAAATATTCTACAAAATGATTAAAGCTTTGTATAATTAGTAATATACCTATTTTTTATAGTGTACTTTTGAGTTTAATTTTAATAAAGTTACTTTGCTTAGCCACCCAATACAAATTAGTAATTGCGCGCGCAAAGTACGTGACTATAAAATAGGCACTAAACAAATAAATAACAATGTTGCTCTATAAAGCGGTAATTCGACCTATGATCTGCTATAGGGCTGTTGTTTTCGGTCCGCCCTCGGTTGGTAAACCAAGCCGCGACGAACATGCGCAAAGAGTTTTCCCTGGAGAGTACAACATGGGTTCTTCAAGAAAGGGGTGAAAAGGTTTTTACGGGGTCGGCTACACGTGGGTGATGCCCCTGGTATTGCTAACGTCCATAAGCTACGGTGACTGCTTACCATCGGGCGGGCCGTAAGCTTGTTTGCCACCTTTGTGATATTAAAAAAATATAGTGTATACATTGGCAACTGTATTGAATGTCTTGTCTGAAATAGTATTAACAAAATTCAGATATTCTGTTCCTTTAGACTATAATAATAATGTGGGAGACGGTAATACCAATGCCTGTCTAGATAATGAACAGAATGTCTAGGTATTAAATTTAGTATAAATATGTTTTCCACAAGAAAAAGCACTTACTAAAATAAAAAATAGCAAATTTATTTAAAAAACAATTAATTTATGTTTCTATCTGGAGTATTGTACTTTACGGGAGTGAGACGTGGACGCTGACTGCGGAGGATAAGAAGAGATTGGACGCATTTGAAATTTGATGCTGGAGGAAAATAGAAAGGATTAGCTGGAGGGTAAAAAAAGACAAACGAAGAAGTGTTGAATTTAGTGAAGTTACTAAAACTAATAGTACTAAAAGTTATTGAGAACAGAAGTTGGAAAATGCTAGGATATGTAATAAGACATGACAACTTTTTAAGAGTGATCCTCCTCCTCAGTCGTTCACTCTTGACAGAGTGGTCGTGGTTTCATGACGATGCGTCTTCTCTGGATAACGCAGCCCCCGCGATGCGCCTCCACTTGTTGCGGTCTTCAGCGTTACGGGAACATTCAACAATTGTACTACGTGTTGCAGCCTTTATTAGGTCTGTCCAACGCGTAGGCGATCGACCTCGTGATCGTTTGCCCTCCACTGTCCCTTGGACAACGAGTCGTTCCATGGAGTTCTGGTTTCGAACAATGTGTCCGAAGTATTTGAGTATTCGTATTTGCACAGTCGACGATAATCTTTCCTTGATGTTAAGCTCTTCCAAGATCGAGACATTGGTCCGAAACGCAGTCCAAGGAATCCGTAGCAGTCTCCGCCAGCACCACATTTCCAGGGCATCGATTTTGCGTCGGTCTTTCAGGCGAACCGTCCACGTTTCTGCGCCATACAGAAATATGGAGAAAACTAGGCTTCTCATCAGGCGGACTTTCGTGGTTTTGGTGATGTTGCGGTTGCCCCAGACTTTTTTCAGCCTATCAACAGCAGATCTTGTGATAGCACATCTCCTTCGGATCTCGTTCTCACATCCCCCAGTATTCGTGATCGTGGACCCGAGGTACACGTAGCTTTGTACAACTTCGCAGTTGCCAATCCTTGAAATATCTGGTTGATTTAGTTCGGCTCGGTCCACGATCATCATTTTGGTTTTGTCTCTGTTGATCGCAAGTCCGAAGGAGAGGCTTATTGTCTCAAGATGCGCCAACAGCTGCTCCATATCCTCTCTTGATTGGGTGAGCAGGGTTGTGTCATCGGCATATCGCAAGTTTGACGTCTTACGGCCCCCCACTGAAACTCCCTTGTCCCATTGCTCCAACACAATTCTCATTATACACTCCGTATAGATGTTAAACAGGAGTGGAGAAAGGATGCACCCCTGGCGAACACCAGCCCGTGTCTTAAAACATTCCGAATCGACATCGTCTATTCGAACAGCCGCAGTTCCGTCCTCATATAGGCAGCGTATGAGATGAACTAGATGGTTAGGAACTCCCATATGAATGAGTACGTCCCATAACTTATGCCATTTTACGGTATCGAAGGCCTTTCTAAAGTCGACAAAGCAGATATATAGTGGGCTGTTGAACTCTCTAGACTTTTCGATTATTTGTCGAAGAATTACAATCTGCTCTCTTGTTCCACGACCCCTGACGAATCCTGCCTGCTCTGCAGCTATTTCAGGATTCAAAAAAGCCTGCAGTCTGGTGTTGATGATATGGAGGAGTACTTTGCTAGCGTGGGAAATCAAGGCTATGAGTCTGTAGTTGCTACATTTCTTTGTGGATCCCTTCTTGTGTAATGGTATGAACACGGAGTGAGCCCAGTCACGGGGCCATTTTCCTGTCTCCCAGACACGATTGCAAATAGTATGCAGCATCTCAACCCCGTATTCGCCTGCCGCTTTGAAGATCTCTATTGGGATGTTGTCAGCTCCTACAGCTTTATTCATCTTTAAATGATTGATTGCGGCTCGGACTTCGCTCTTCAGTATAAATGGTTCCATAGTGTTACGCGCCGTTTCTGACAGTGAACCACTGTTATGTAACTGCGCCGTGCTGCTGTCAGTAAAAAGTTGCTTACAATAATCTTTCCACACGCCCACAATATCCCTTATTTCTGTTACAGTCGCTCCACTTGAATTCTTGACAGCCCAGGTCTTAGG
This sequence comes from Blastobasis lacticolella, assembly GCA_905147135.1. NCBI lineage: Eukaryota > Metazoa > Arthropoda > Insecta > Lepidoptera > Blastobasidae > Blastobasis > Blastobasis lacticolella. Next base: position 10,184,922 of record LR990040.1, on the reverse strand, counting down.
TTTAAATTGACGGGTTATACGGCGAATCTTCTTAAATAAATCTTTCGTTTCGTGGCGCTCAGCATTTTTTTCCAACTCTAGGCAGATGTTTCTGAGATGGTTATTACGATCTCTGCGAGAAGAAGATTGAATCTGCGCGCTCATCGAATTTAAATCCCGGCCAGGTGCACCCTTGGCTTTCATCTCACGGCGTCGCTCCACGAGGTGCCAGGTATCGTCTGACATCCAATGTTGGTGTTTTCCTGTAGATCGAATAGGTTGTGTGGATCTTAGAGTCTCTTTAAGTTGTTCCTTTGCAGATTTCCAGAGCGAGTCAGGGTCATCACCCAATGATCTCGACCTCCATGTGTTGTTGCCAGCTGCCAGTTGGTTCCTAAAAGCTGTTTGGTCTGTTATTTCGAGCTTCTTGTTAGCTTTACGAGGGATGGAGTTTCGTAACTTAATTTTGAGATTGCAAACAAGGAGTTGATGGTCAGACTGACAGTCAGCTCCAGGCAGTGTGTGTGCGTTCATAATTGAACTTCGCCATCTTGACCTTACAAGAATATAATCAATCTGATTCCTATGTTTGCCATCCGGGGACGTCCAGGTGTATAGCCGTCTACAATGTTGCTGGAATACAGTATTCATAATAGTGAGACTGTTGTCAGCCGCAAACTGGAGTAATCTCTCCCCTCGATTATTTCTTTGGCCAAGACCATAGTTGCCCACAATATGCCGCAAACCCGCATCCATTCTTGTGTCACCCACTTTAGCATTAAAATCGCCAAGTATTATAAGCAATTCCCTGTTTGGTATTGTTGCAATTGAAGATTCAATGTCAATGTAGAACCTTTCTACGTCTTCATCTCTTGCCGCGCTGGTGGGTGCATACACCTGTATAATATTCAAGGGGGTGGGCGATGCATCGAGCTTCATTGTCACAATTCTGCTGCTGACAGGGTTATATCCTAAGACTGCTCTAGTCCAATGTTTAGGGATTGCAATCGCCACTCCGGCGTAGCTGCTAGTATCATCTCCCGAATAATAGATGGTGTGTTTATCTAGGTTACGATGGCCACTACCCTTCCAATGAGTCTCGCTTAAACCAGTAATAATGGTGTCGCATCGCTGGAGCTCATGATCCAAGATGTGTAATTTAGTCTCATCGAGGAGTCCACGTACATTCCATGTACCAATACGGATGTTCTTGCGTAATTGGATTTGTGCCCTTCCAGACGCATGCTTTCCGAGGGATGCCTGGTTGCCTACATTTCCTCGGCCGGTAGCCCATTTAACACTTTGAGTCCCGGAAAACTCATAGCGCCGGTCGCTACGCGGGTCGCTCGGCAAACGTACTCTTGAATTATGCCGCATTTTCATCATGTAACTCTCGTGGGAATGGATAATGTAGTAGTATCCCGTTGCTTTCTACATCGCGGTACTACAGACTCAGTGTCTATAGAAATCTGTTAGTGAACCGGTCCAGACTAAACTTCCTTACGCTTCACCACAGTACTGATGGCTACCGCTGCCCTCCATCAGGATCCAGGTACTACGCCCCTGTGGCTCGCCTCCTCCGCTGGTTTGGCCGTTCCGACAGCTGCTGTCTCCGCCCTTCCCCACCGTTGAGGTCTTCACCCGTAACCCTGGGCACGGGCTCCGCGCTATACCCCGCAGTACTGGGTCCCTGCTGAACTTCGCCATCTACACACTCCGGCCTACTAGAGTATAAGATGCCCACCCCCGCGACGAGGACGCGCCAGACAGGAATTGCCCAAGTGAAGAGTAGAGAAGGTGACTCTACTCCTCCAGGGGCCGGGTTAATTGACGTGTATGACACCACGCCAAACACGCCAAAGAGTGATAATAGAACGCAAAGTTAAAGAAAAGAGAGGAAGAGGAAGGCCAAGATATGAATATTGAAAGGATGTGATGGAAAAAGTGAGCGCCGGAGATTATAAAGAGATGAAGAGGTTGGCAGATAGGAGAAAAGAGTGGTGATTGCTCCACCGACAAGAGTCATACTCTTAAATATACTATGATGTTTTCGTTCAGGCCGAAGGGGGTTCTCCACATAGATTTTAAATTTTTTAGGATAGAAGTCTTTACTAGGATGCTTTTTAAGCTACGTAAATTCTTTGGTTAACAGATTGAATACAATAACAATATTCATAATTTCACAAGAGTGGACAATTGACCGGGCTACGGGCACAATAGCTCCAATATAGTGTATGGGAAAGTGTCATCCCACACCCTAATTCTGGTCATATTATAAAATACATAAATGTTTAGTAAAGTATAAGATTACATTTAACCTTACAACACCGAAAATATACAAAATATCTATAATTGCTCCGTCCTACCTACTAAGTTACCTACATCATAAAATACTGAAGTTACTGGTCAAGTGAACTCACAAGGTGGAGCGACGACCTTGTAAGGATCGCAGGTACCACCTGGATGCGGAAAGCACAGGACCGGCCTTTGTGGAGATCTCTGGGGGAGGCATATGCCCAGCAGTGGGCCTCTTCTATGCGTGTAGGAGATTTGGGGCTAAAACCTATGGTAAAGGAAATACTATGTGGGAGACATAAGGCTTAAGTCATCAGCAATAAGAAGCCACGGGTTTGATTCCCCGGCCGGGCAGAAATTGAAATGATGAATTTAATTTCTGTTATGGATCTGACTGTTACAGCCCTTTCCAAAAGTAATTTCGGATTCGGTTCACAATACAGTATTTTCCTAGGTGTGAAAGTAATTGTAAAAAACATTAGAAACATAAAGTTAAGAATTAAAGAACTTGCGTCAAGAGGATTTACATACAAACATACAAATTATGTGTTTTGTCAGATCTAGGTTTCTCATTTGACTAAGTTTTGCCGAAAATATTGATCAGAGTTCAAAAACAAAAACATTACTTTTTAAATTTCGATTTAAAAGGCGCAGTGGCCGATATGGCTAAGATATTAGTCTTTCGTATGCTTTTCAAGGTTTCCTAACACCATACGACCCAAAGGAAAATGATTTAAAAAAATTACGAAATCCAAACCATTATATTTTTTATTTACAATTTATTTATGTATTTATTCTGAAAGGCACTACTTGAAATAACAAAATACAGCTTATGCGTAGGTAAAGTTATACAATTCAGCAGTGATAACAGTAATGTACAGCATTCTTTTATATGTATACAACAAGCAATACCAAGGTAGATGTAAACAAAATAGGAAATAAAATTAGGTATCTAAAATTTTAGTTATAAGTTTTTACAGAAATACTTTAAACATGAATTTGAAAATATTTAGTTTAAATATCTATACATACAAGGTGTAAAAAGACCGCTAGCATTAATTGAAACCCCATATTCTACTCATGAAACTGAACAACTTTCCCCAAGAAACATACCCGGTCTGTTTACACCACCACAAACAAGGTAGACTATTTAAATCATCTTTGGGCTCAATCTTTAGCAGAATATCTAAAATCTGCAGATTGTTCAATTCACAAAATGTTTTAGCTGTATATGTTATAAGTCGATCCAATGATTGGTTTCGCTCAAAGTCAGGTGTCATACTCCTTGTGTCTTCAAAATGAATGAAACGATGCGAGTAACAATGGTAGTGGTTCGAGAACTCATAGTGAGGGCAATCGTTGAATTCGAAAGAGGGCGGACAGATATTATGACCGACTTCATAAGGCGGCACCATAAGCGTGACCATGACGCATGTAACTGCGCCGAAATTTCGACGTAAAACAATACTGACCGTGGTAACAAACCCGATAATATGTGTGATGAAAGTGTAGTGTTATTAACCAAATTCTTAAAGCCTATAAGAATAAACAGTAATGATCAACTTTAATGTGTCTTGAAAAATTTTATTGGGCTTCTTTCATTTGTTTCTTGTGGTATCTGTAATAATAATAATATGACTATAATATAAAATATTAAGACTAATGCAATTACTACATTTGACTAAATACAATACAAAGTTCAAAAGCAAAAAGCGTGAGAGCAAATTAAACTGGATTTTTTTCCCATGAAATTAGGTCTATTTTATATTTCCTAAGAATATCTTCAAAATAAATAGATATTCCTATATAGGAAAATTGCAATAATATATCCCAACGTATCATAAACCAACAGAAATTTATTCTTGCTTTTGTTGGTTTTCTAATTGTCCGCACAAAAAAGGGTAGGGTAGGTGTGGGATAGGTGTAGGGTAGGTATAGGGTAGGTGTTATGCGCTGATTATATTTGACTAAATTCAGAAGCAAAAAGCGTGAGAGCAATACAAAGTGAAATGTATTGCTCATTACATAAGGTCAATTTTCATATCACGGCTTGTGAAAAGCGGAGCGACACGTAACATAATATAAGTGATGCTTCTGAATTTAGTTACTCAATTTAGTCAAATGTAATAAGCGCATGTGGTAGGTGCAGATGTATGGTAGACGTAAGATAGGTGTAGGGTAGGCGTACGGTAGGCGTAGGGTAGGTGTAGGGTAGGGTAAGTGTAGAGTAAGGTTGATAGGACGCCACGCGAATGGAGTTGCGCCGGGCCCACTAGTACTATGTATAGATAGATGACCTCTTGCACACCAGTATTAGGGAGAACGGCTAGTGTTGTTCACCGGTGCGCCCGCGCCGTACTAGTTTTGCGACGCTTATTTGCATGTTATTTAACTAGATGGTACCTACTATGCAGGACTTTAATAATACTATACTGATTACCGTATGTTTTAGACATAATTTTATTAAAAATTATAATAAAGTTATTTGCAATCTTACATGTTACACTCGTTGCTTGCTGCCGTGGGCGACGACGTATAGGACGGCGAGGTACTGAAGTTCGAGCTGCATTACGATAAAGAGTTATTTTTTATATTGTAGTAGATGTTAAAAAAGACGTGTTTTCTTCATAATTTGTAAATAAACTGCAATAAATAGGATACAGTCAACACATGTTTCATCATCATCATCATCATATCAGCCAGAAGACGCCCACTGCTGGGCATAGGCCTCCCCCAGAGATCTCCACAAAGACCACAAGATCTCCACAACACATGTTTATTAAAGTGTAATTATTTAAATTATGAATAGCCTCAGAGCGTCGGTTGCCGCCATGCCGCCGTCAGTCATCCCATCCGCTATACGTCTTAAGGCGAGACATGGGATGAAAGCAGAAAAAGAATATACGTTCTCGAGTAGTGTTTTAGCGTGATAAAAGTGGTTTTAAGCTGATTCACTGTAATCATTACGGTAATCATCGTCTTTCGGTCAGCTAACTTATTAAATTCGAGATTAATAACTTTCAGAATTATCTAGGAACAACCTATATTATGTGATTCATAGCTATATAATATTTATTTGTTTTCAAATTTGGTAATTCATGTTTTGGAAGGTCATCATCATCGTTCTAGAGCTTATCCCGGCCTCTGCCAAGGTCCGCTTTCCTACCCATTCTTCTCCACTTCGCCCAGTCTTCGGCATACTCGCGTCGACTGCTCTTGCATCCGAGTCAGCGATATCAATTCATCGCTTCTTGGGTCGCCCACGGGTCCACTTTCCTGATACCAGCAGGTTCAGGTACCTATTTCCCACGTATCTCTAAGGCTTACGCAACACATGACCAAACCAGCGTAGACGAGCCTCCTTGATATTGTCTGCGATATCCCTCACGCCAAGGCTGCCACGGATGTATTCATTACGTTCTCGATCGAGCCGCGTAACTCCGCACATGCACCGCGTTGTGAAAGGTAATGAAAATTATTTGGGTGTTCATTAAAACACTTGGAAGGTAATCACGTACCATTAGTATTTAACATTGTCTAACCGCAACCATTGACTAGTCGGTTAGTGAAATTTTCTGTGAAATCTTCAAGATTACCCCAGAATATTTTTGGTGTTCTCCAGGCAATATTCAGATTAGCCCAGCGGGGGGAGTGTGATATCTTATTGACATTTGTTCCATTCCTATTATTTTCCCAGTACCCCTTTTTTCAATGCTTTACCAGTAGCGTAATTTCTATTCCAGTTTTTCCGCATTTCTTAATTTTGCCAGTAGCATAATTTCCAATCGCATTTTTCCCCGTTCATGACTTTTACAACAATGAATTTCTATTCTCTACAAATTTTTCTTCAGCAGATTTCCCCAGTTGTAATTACCAGAAACGTGGACCAGAATAAGGACGCTGGTCTAGGTCGTATTTTTGAACCGTTTTTATTACATTCGTATGTGAATTAGCTACCTATATTTTTCACACTCGTCGCAATTGGAGCCACAAGTGTGTAAGAGATAGGTAGCTAATTCGCATCCGAATTTAATTCAAACAGTTCAAAAATACGGCGACAGGAAAAGAACAAAGTCCAGGTTTAGGTCCAGGCGCAGATCCAGGAGCCGCATTTTTAACCCGTTCTGATTACAGTCGTATGCGAAGTAGCTACCTATGTTTTTCACACTCGTTGCAGTTTGTCATAAGTGTGAAAGATATAGGTAGCTAATTTGCATACAAATTCAATTCGAACGTTTCAAATATGCGGCGCAAGGACAAGATCAAGGACCAGGACCAGAAAAAAGTCCAGGTCCAGGTCCAGCTCCAGGCGCAGATCCAGGAGCCGCATTTTTAAACCTTACTGTCTAGATTCGTATGCGAATTTGCTACCTATCTCTTTCATACTCGTTGCAATTTACTACAAGTTTGAAAGAGACAGGTAGCTAATTCGTCCACGAGTTCAATTCGAAAGGTTCAAATATACGGTGCAAGAAAAGATCAAGGACCAGGACCAGAACAAGGACTAGGTCCAGGTCCAGGCGCAGGTCCAGGAGCCGCATTTTTGAACCGTTCTGATTACATTCATATGCAAATTAGCTGTCTATCTCTTTCACACTCAGTGCAATTTTCCACAAGTTTGAAAGAGACAGGTAGCTAATTTGCATACGAATTCAATTCGATAGGTTCAAATATACGGTGCAAGGACAAAATCAAGGACCAGGACCAGAACAAGGACTAGGTCCAGGTCCAGGCGCAGATCCAGGAGCCGCATTTTTAACCCGTTCTGAGTACATTTGTATGGGAATTAGCCACCTATGTTTTTCATACTTGTTGCAATTTATCACAAGTGTGAAAGATATAGGTAGTTAATTCGCATACGAATTCAATTCGAACGGTTCAAATTGACGGCGCAAGAACAAGATCAAGGACCAGAACCAGAACAAAGTCCAGGTCCAGGTCCAGCTCCAGGCTCAGATCCAGGAGCCGCATTTTTAAACCTTTCTGACTAGATTCGTATGCGAATTTGCTACCTATCACTTTCACACTCGTTGCAATTTACTACAAGTTTGAAAGAGACAGGTAGCTAATTCTCACACGAGTTCAATTCGAAAGGTTCAAATATACGGTGCAAGGACAAGATCAAGGAACAGGACCAGAACAAGGACCAAGTCCAGAACAAGGACCAGGACCAAAACAAGGACCAAGACCCGCATTTTTTACCGTTTGGACTAGATTCGTATGCGAATTAGCTACTTATCTCTTTCACACTCGTTGTAATTTACAACAAGGTTGAAAGAAACAGGTAGCTAAATCGCATACTAATTCAATTCGAACAGTTCAATAATACGGCGCAAGGACCAAAATAAAGTCGAGGTCCATGTACAGGTTTAAGTCCTCCCGGTAATTTCAACTGGGGTAATCTGCGAAAATTTATAGAGAAGTAAAAATACTTCAATTAAGAAAAATGCAAATGGAAATTACGATAGCGGCACAATTCAGGAATTGGGGAAAACGAGGATGGAAATCACGCTACGACTAACTAAAAACTTGGCAAAAAAATGCTCTGGGAAAAAAGGGAATTGTCATTCCCTTCCTCAGCCTAAAATTACCATCTTTGCAAATGTCATTCAGGATGTCATTACCAGTCGTCGTTTTCCTTCAGATAGATTAAATTGCCAAATCCTGGATTATGGTCAAGACAGACCCTGGGCTCTCGTGCGCGAACACACAACCGGGACAATCCCACCAAGAATTTTCTAATTGGTTGACAAAAGAAAAGCTGACACAACATGTGTGTGACAGACAAATGCGTGAAGATTGCGGTTAGTAAGTATATAGAGGACAAGTACTCTTACTGCTGTCGTATATTTTAGTTAGATTGACGAACAATAAACATCAGTATTAAATAATTTTATTACATACCATGTGTTGACCCTTGGGAATCGGATCCGGGCGTTGGAGACGTTGCCTTATCAGTTGCAGCTGTATGGTTAGCTTCAATATAAAAATAGCTATAACAAAAATGTAGTTCTGAAAATGTAATACAGAACTGTGGAGCATAGTTTTACGATATAAAAAAGAAAACATCTTAGCGTGAATGTCCCGGTTGAACTCTCGAGGACGAGGGCCTGGGGTCCGCCTTGAACATGATCCAGGATTTGGCGATCAGGTAATTACAATGGAGCGACTACCATCTGACCTCCGTGACCCTGCTATGAGGGGAACCTGACCAGATTGGATCATGGTTACAAATTCATTTGCCTGAATTTGCAGGTTTCATCACGATGTTTTCCCTCACCCTAAGAGCATCGGTAAGAATTCAACTAATATACATAACTCAGAAAAGAGTCATTGGTACATGGCCGCAGCGGGATTCGAACCCGGTACCTCTCGCTTACGAGTCGAATACTCAGCCGCCCGGCCACCGACGCTCTATTTTACGATATACTTAGATATAAAATAAATATTCTACGTTAATGGATCAACCAAATACCAACAGACTTTGGATTTGGTGGAAAAATGTGCAAAGAAGAAAATTTGTGATCCGCAATTGATTCATAGTAAGCTGCAGAGCATCGAACATCGGCATTGGGTTGCACGTCTGTCGGTCTGCACAGTCGGTCGGTAATAGTCTCGTTCCGCTGGCCCCTTTTCGTCATCGGGAAATGCGATTCAGACGAACGCATCATCTTTTGTCGTGGATCTTCTAGCTATCCGCCCGAGACGCGTTTGTTCAACCTTTATAATGCGTATGGCTAAGGAATGGAACACGCTACCTGTGAGATGGCCGTCAAGTGCCTGGCTAGTCTAATAAAAATAAACATTGTAAATAGATAGCGGGAAGTGGTACATACTCGTATTTGTAATTGTTATGATTAGTTAACACGATGCGTCTTCCGGTACGTGGTCGTCACTCAAGAACTTTACTGTCCTATAGGTCATTTGTTCTTGTTTCATCTTCTGTCGGCTATTTGCCCTGCCCACTTTAAGCTGGCAATTCTTCACGCTGGTCGGTGACCTCCAAAATAATGAAATTCATTATTAATTAACAACTCCTAGGTCACCTAGAGCATCAGCTCATCAGCGATCACCAGTAATGCCTCCATCGGGCCTATTTTCTGGTGATCTGTTAGTATATCTGACCCACAAATGGGCAGCAGCTATTGAAAGCATGGGGATAGCCTTAGCGGTCAGCTTAGCATTACATATATCTTCAACCGGGTCTGGCACACAGCGCTTCTATTGAAGCTTCAATCCTTCTCCGTTGTATAGTAGGTTTAGAATAGAAAGGATAGGACTTTTATGGAAAGATCCAACTTATTTGGTGTTGTCTGACTTGGACAATTTAAGCCTATAAAATAAAATGCACAACCTAGATGCGGTGGCCTAGTGGTTAAGGTATCGGAATCGTAAGCGCAAGGTACCGAGGGTTCAAATCCCACTGCGGCCATGTACCAATGACTCTTTTTGAGTAATGCACATTATTTGAATACTAATCGATAACCTTACGGTGATGAAAATCATCGCGATGAAACCTGCGCTTTCAGGCGACTGAATGTGCAACCATGATCCAATCTGGCCGAGTTCCTCTTTTTGGCAATTGTTCCACTGTAATTATATGATCTGCCAAATCCTGGATCATGGTCACGGCGGACCCCGGGCCCTCGTGCGCGAGAGCACAACCGGGACATTAATGCCAAGATGACGAGCTTTATTGATGAAACAGGGTACGTTACCATTTCCTTAGAGCTTTGTCTAAAGGCGCACTGGGAATTATGTATTATTCTGATGGATGTGTACTTTTTACACATGTAATCAGTTACATTAGAATAAATACATTAAATATATCAATTATTTGAGAACAATACAATATTGTTTGATTGGTTACAATGACAGCCAACCATAGATTTATTGTCAATTTTCCGTCACTTGACCTCTTTCGTATGATTTATTTGATAAAGCCAGGTTTCCACTGTAATCTGTTTCAACATCACTACATATCATAAAACAAAAGTCCCTGTCTGCTTGTTCGCGATAAACTCAAAAACTCCTAAATGGATTTTCATGCGGTTTTATCTGGACAATATAGAAATGGAAAACGTGCTGCCCATTTCCCAGCTCACGGAGACTCGAGAGAGAGAAACATAAGTCGCCTTATACGACACCCACGAGAGTAAGGGGTTGGTACTATTCTACTCTGCGGGATACCACATAGCAACACCAAGAGACTAGCATTACCTATATGTATTTATAGCAGTAGACTTTTCCATTCTTGTGAACGGGTTGTGTAGACGGTAGTCGCCGTATGTAGAAAGCCACAATATCGAGTTAATTTTACAAGCAATGAAATAAGACCATACTAGGATAGGACGACGTGCAGGAGGATCGCCTTCTGTATTAGGCCTCAGAATATTAATATGGTTACGTTAAATGGGTTTGGTTTACCGGGTAGACAGCGGACCCGGTTAAAGACTTTAGCCCCGAAGAAAGTCCGCTTGCCCTGCTCTTACTGTAAGGGAAAAACCAGCATATTCAGACGACTGACTGACAAACCATGATCCAATCAAGGTTTTTGCTCATCTACACTACTACTGTAAATACGATTCTGCTTAATCTAGTTTCTGCTTTATCCCGTGCCTGCCGAAACCAGCGAAAATAATCTTTTGAGGTTCCCCTATAAAGAAAGTCATGGAGGTTAGATGTCGCTCCAGTGTAATTACCTATTTCGCCATATTCTGGCCCAAGGCTGACCCCGGGCTCACATGTGCGAAAGAACAACCGGGACTATATTGCCAAGATGATGATGATGATGACATATAAACCTTCCAGAATAAATTATCTAAATCATAGTAAATACCGTATTAAAATCCATGACGTGATTTACTAGTTAGCGGATACAGACAGATAGATGCGTAAAGCGACGTTATTTTATAAAATGTAAGGATCCGCAGTGAAAACCTGCCTTAAGAATCACAAATAATTAATATGTTAAAAATATATTTGTGGTTAAAATGGAGAAACTCTTTGCATGGTTGCATGATTTTGAACCATAGAGAGAAAGAATGCAACTAACGATTTAACTGCAATTTAACTGGGATGATGCTGTGATGATGCTGTGATTATGCTGCGATGTTATTGTGACTGACTCGATACCTCAACATAGTTATAGTAACATCACAGTAACATTGCAACACAATAACAACTGCATTGCACACCAGAATCGGTACCCAGAGCAAATGAGTTTTTAGTTGTCTGTTATTCAAATATCGAATTTCGACGGTACGTATTACAAATGATTGGAATTCAAGGAAACCCTTAGTTTATGATAATGATAAAGTTCGTAATATACATAAATATCAATATTTGAATTTGTATTTGAAGAGCGAGGCAGCGAGGGTGTTATTCAATCTCGAAGTAACTGATAGAAGCTACCTCGAAGCATGGAAGTTAGGACTTTGCGAAAGCTATGATAATAAATGTCAACAATAAGCAATAATTGTTTAATTAAAGTACTTCAGAGAAACTAATAAATCACTTCGTTTTATTATAGATCACTATTAACAAAAAACTTGCGTGCATTAAGCTCACTAAAATTACCTACTAACAAGTAGGACGTACTAATAATTTATATGATTACTATAAATTAGATAACAGCACATGTTTCAAAGGGCACAGAAATTCCGTACCTGAAATTACAACTTAACAGAACTTTTTCTCCATTTAAAAAAATCGAGCGGATGTTCTCGAGACCGTCCAACGCAATAAGCAGGACAAACCTAAACAGCCACTGAGTTAGCACCATCTAAGCGTGAGCTAAAATAGTGTAAGCAATACTTTATCCCTAATACTAGCCAAGCAAACGGAAGATTGTGTGTCGCACTGCTTTTAGCAATCACCCCAAACTAATGATATTGTATTCAGAGTTCATAAATGAATATAAGAGTCTGGATCATCTAAAAAAACCAACAATGCCCATTTCCTTCCTCACCACGCCGTCATTCGGGAACAGAGTAAGTCAACTAAGCTTCGCGTTGTGTTCGAAGCCATCACACGCACAACCTGGGGTCTCTCTGTATCGACCTACCGATGGTAGGACCAGTCGTACAAGACCCTCTATTGAACTGAATTCAACGCTTCCGACAATATCAATATGTCTTATCAAGTGTCATTGAAATATGTTGCGTTTAATCTCACTATGAGAAAATGACCACAGCCTTTAATTAATATTGTCGCGCGACTACAAAACAGAGCTTATTTGAACATTAAAGTCGAATACTTGGATACGTATGGATTCTCTAGAGCAAGCTGTTTAGCGACAAAATGCATTTGGCAACTGGGCGAAGTATGTACCGATCCAAAAATAAAAAATAGATTCCAAAATGATTTTTATTGTATCTGTCCTGTCCTGTGTGTAAATTTTACTGTAAAATTGTTTATTTTAAGTGTCCAACCATCTCAGTGTCGCTTAAGACTGCTTGCCATTGCAAAAATATCGCTCTTATGTTCCGGATTTTCTCATATCTGAGTCTAGTAAAAGTCTAGAAAAAGGTAATCTAATAATAATTAAAGCCAATAGCACATTAGGTGTTGGATGGCTGCCTTCTTTCATTTTAATGTCCACTTTACACCACCTAACGTAATAACCAAACGTTCTATTTTGTTTTCTACATTTAAGATTTTCGATCCACTCGTGTTTTTATTATTATTATTTTTATTTTATACGGCAGACAAACAGGCACGCGAGCCACCTGATGGAAAGTGATCACCGCCGCCTATGGACATCAGCAACAAAAGGGCAGTTACCATTACGTTGCCCGCCTCTGACCGAGAGCGACTAATAAACTCTTGAAATATCCTATTTCATAGTCCTAAGGAAACACTGTGGCTGGGAGCATATTCCACATCCGAATCGTACAAACGAGAAAAATTCTTTCGAACCTTCGCATGGTGATCAACAAAGGGTCTACGTAGTGGGGATGAGTACCCAGCCCACGGTGGGTGGTGCGATGGCGGAATTTTGCTGTGGGCCAGATCTAAAAGTTCCTCAGAACACCCCAAATTGTACAGCCGAAAGAATACACACAGGAAGCTAAAGTCTCTTTGGTTAGCCAGTGGTTTTAACTTGCTTGTTTGTATGGGTTCATCGTCAATTCGTACGGCGCGTCTCTGTACCGAGTCCAGAGGAATAAGCAGGTCTGCAGTTTCGCAGGCTCACAGATGGGACAACACTCCATGTGAGGCCGCACCTGTGCCTTGTACAGCAGCAGGCGCTGCCCTGGGTTGTATTATCGCTTGGACTGGTTAAGCATTCCAAGCAAGTTTGACCTTACCTTCCAGGCGACTCCGGAACCGCACGCTGTCCGATATGTACGCAAATATATGTATGTATGTATATATGTATGTATATATGTATGTGTTTGTTTTCCGCCAAACGGAGTCCATTCCATCTAACTCCGGCTTTCCGGGATGTAGCTGTGGAAATTACCGACAATTTACAGCTCCTTGGTGTTGAGCTATCAACCAATCTTAACTTTGGACAGTACATCGAATCCAAAGCCAAGACTGCAGCCAAGAAACTTGGTATCCTCTCGAAGGTCAGGCGGTACTTCACTTCAAAGCAGTTGCTTCAATTATATCAAGCACAAGTTCGTTCATGCATGGAGTACTGCTGCCATCTCTGGGATGGATCAGCCAAATACCAACTGGCCGCTTTGGATTCGGTGGAAAAACGTGCAAAGAAGATAATTTGTGATCCGCAATTAATTGAGGCTAAGTTGCAGAGCCTCGAGCATCGGCGTAGGGTTGCGTGTCTATCGGTATTCTATAGGTTGCATTTCGGAGAGTGTGCGAAACAGTTGCACGACCTCATTCCGCCGGCCCCTTTCCGCCATCGGGAAACGCGATTCGGGCGAGCGCTTCATCCTTATGTCGTGGATCTTCCAGCTGCCCGCACGAGCCGCTTTGGTTCAACCTTTATAATGCGAACGGCTAAGGAATGGAACGCGTTGCCTGCGAGTGTGTTCCCTGATCACTATAATCTGGACGCCTTCAAGGCTAGAGTGAATAGGCTGTTCCTAGACAGGCATGCTCCATCTTCGACCGCATCGTCACTTACCACCAGGTGAGATAGCGGTCAAATGCCTGGATAGCCTAAAATTAAAAAAAAAAAAAAAAAAAATGTCGACACCAAGGATCCCGATATATTATCCCTATGCACTTTTAAAATGAAAATCCTAATCCAAGAATTGTAAAAGCTGGGTTACTCTTGGGATGAATTAGCTCCGCAAACAAAATGGTTGAAGTTCACAAGTCAGTTACATTAACTTTCACTCCTAAGAATCCCATGGTGTGTAATTATTCGCCATCCAATTTCCATTGAAATGCATTGTTTCAGCGACACATCGCAGCTCGCCTTAGGCTGATGTATTTATATGTATAACGGCTGCGGTAACCTAATGGCTCGTTTAATTTGTGCTAAGTCGAAGGTAGCGCCTGTGAGTCGCACACCATGACTAGAGTTAAACGATGCCCTCCTCGGTGCTGAGGCCAAGCTGAGACTCTTTATTGTAACATAGACAAGCATTATACTCGAATCTATTCTAGTGTGCTTCTGTGTTGGTTGCAGAATGTAAAAAATACGAATGTATATGTATCCAATAGGGTGGCAAAAATAAATGAGCTAACTGCAACTGCAAAGTGGCTCCACGAGTCCACCTACTTCCGAAAACATGCTGATATCGTATCACAAGCCCTAGCTGCTCATGCCATTGGACAATTTAATATATGGTGGAATGGTCCATCATATTTGTCTCAGCCACTAGATTCTTGAACTCAAAACCTAATACCGGAAGTACGCAAGTTACCTAAGTTTAAAGCTCACACTACTTTGGTAGT
Source organism: Blastobasis lacticolella (assembly GCA_905147135.1). Taxonomy (NCBI): domain Eukaryota; kingdom Metazoa; phylum Arthropoda; class Insecta; order Lepidoptera; family Blastobasidae; genus Blastobasis; species Blastobasis lacticolella. The sequence continues at coordinate 10,169,772 of LR990040.1, read as the reverse complement.
CTACGCTGCGCCTCCAATGCAAGGTACCACATTCACATAACGAACTAAATTTTCCCATCTGCTACCATTGCAGAGAGTATTTACTAGAGTACTACCATTCATAAACTATCGTTCAAGTAAAATGAAACAACTGTAAACGATGGTCTACCATGAAGTGGCGATTTATTCAGTCATTGTCAGCACATATTAAACTTTAACAAGACAAGCAGAGAGTGTATCATAGATAACATTGTACAGATATAAAAAACCAACACCCCCACTATATCTAGCAATGTAGTAGTACAATATGGTTAGACTAACTTTACAAGTTTTTATAAAAGATAGTCCTACCTATTACATTAAGGTAATGATACATTCTGAACACCTAACTGATTTAAGAAATTATAATGCTTTGCAGTACACAAACTCTTAGTGAGCAAATCAGCAGGCATTTCAGCTGTAGGCAAATATTTAACATTTACAATTTTATTCATTACACAATCTCTGCAAAAATGATATCTAATATCGATATGCTTAGTGCGCTTATGAAAAACTGGATTAGCAGACATCTTCTGCGCACTTTGATTATCATTAAACAGTTCAACAGTGTACATATTTTGCGTTATTTCATATTGTAAATTACGTAAATAAACAGCCTCTTTACACGCTTCGGCCATTGCCATATACTCTGCGTCGCTACTAGACAGAGCAACAGTTTTCTGTTTTTTAGATTCCCATGAAATTACACAGCCAGACAATGTAAAACTATATCCAGTATACCTTCTATCAATAACGTTTGCAGCCCAATCTGCATCTACAAACCCTTCTAACAATGAATTACCATTAGCAGAATACTTTAAGCCATAATGTTTAGTATTTTTTAAATATCTTAATATTCTCTTAACATACGAACATTGTTCTTTTGTATAGCAATTATTAAATTGACTTAAATACGAAACAGAATAAGCAATGTCAGGCCTGGTGAGCACTGCTAAATACATGAGACAACCTATTATCTGCTGATAAGGAAATTTACCTACGCAGGTCTCATCATCATTAGATACATATAGCTTAGTTTCCATTGGAGTTTGAACAGCTTTACACTGACTCATATTAAACTTTAACAATAACTGATCAATGTAATCCTTCTGACTTAATGAAATTGTTTTCTCAGATTTATTAACAGTTACATTTACACCTAAACACTTCTTAATCTCACCCAAATCTTTAATCTTGAAGTGATGAGATAATATTTCTTTTAAGTATTTAGTCTCTTTATTGTCATTTGAAAAAATAAAGAAGTCGTCCACATATAGTGTGACAATTGTTTTCATATTATTATTTGTTTTTGAATACATACATGACTCTATCTTGGATTTAATGTATCCATTTTTCAATAATAAATCATCCACTTTCTTGTACCACGCTCTTGAGGATTGTTTAAGCCCATAAATTGCCTTTTTTAACCTGAGCACCTGACCACTTTCTGTCACTTCAGAGAAACCCTCTGGTATCTGCATATAAATTTGTTCCTCAAGCGTTCCGTTCAAGAAAGCAGTTGTCACATAAAGATGTGTTATTTCAAAATTGAGTTGAACTGACAATGCAAACAATAATCTCAAAGTAATGTGTCTAACTACAGGAGAAAAAGTATCAGTGTAATCCACACCTTCAACTTGTGAAAAACCTTTAGCTACTAAACGTGCACGAAAACGTACCTTATTCTCACTGTCGTACTTCTTACGCAGCACCCATTTACATTGCACAACTCTACTGTCATGCGGAGCTTTACTCAATTCCCACGCATTATTGTCCTTAAAACATTGAAACTCCTCACGCATAGCCGCTTTCCACTGTTCCTTTTCAGGTCCATTTAAAGCCTCATGCAGAGATAAGCCAGCCGCATCATCATAGGTGTTGTTGCCTATGCATAGATTTAAAAATCCATATCTCTCTGGCTGCTTTCTAATTCTTGCAGGTCTGGGTGTGCGTTGCGGAGTATCATATGATTCTTCATAATTTTCATCAGGAATATATGATGTGTCATGCTCATCTAGTAGAGTTTCATCCATGCTAATTGAACTTCTTTCTACATCGGGTTCATCCACCTTGGCTTCATCCCCCACTGAATCAAAAATCTGATCTTGAACAGAGATTTGACATTCAGATTTTGATTCTGGTTCAATAATAATCACATCCCTACTAGTGAGCACAGTCCTTGTTTCTGCATTGTACAGTCTATATCCTTTTACATTTTCTGGATATCCGATAAGAATACACTTTTGTGACTTCTTATCCCATTTAGTCCTTTTTTCCTTTGCTATATGAGCCATCACAGTGCTGCCGAAGATCCTAATATGGCCTATATCAGGTTTGGAACCAGTCCATATCTCATATGAAGTTTTATTTCCCAACATCGGTGCAACTATTCTATTCTGCAGATACACTGCTGTATTAGCTGCCTCACCCCAAAATTCCTTGCCTAGCCTGGCATCAAAAAGGAGACATCTTGCTTTCTCAACTATTGTTCTGTTAAACCGCTCGCATAATCCATTTTGTTGTGGAGTGTAGGGATTAGTCTTCTGATGAATCACACCAGCACAGCTCAAATAGTTGTCAAATTCCTTATTGCAGTATTCTAGCCCATTATCACTTCTTAACACTTTTATTGTGCTTTTTGTTTGATTTTCCGCAAGCGCTTTAAATTGCTTGAAATACTTCAACGCCTCATTCTTGTGCTTGAGGAAATAAATGAAAACCATGCGGCTATAATCATCAACAAACAGTAAAAAATATCTGGAGCCTCCGATAGATATAGTCTCCATAGGGCCACAAATATCAGTGTGCACTATATCCAGCAAGTTATTACTTCTCTTGCCCATGCTCTTAAATGGTAAGCGACACTGCTTTCCTTCACAGCATGCAGTACATGCAGATTTGCAGATATCTACTTTGTCATTCATGGACATACCAATCACAGCATCCTTCATCTGCTTTAAATAACTTTCATTGACATGTCCTAATCTGCGATGACACGTTACTGCTGACACAACTGATGCAGCTAAATCTGTCCGATTTAGCAAGTTCATCTTGTACACTCCATTAACTAAATGCGCTGTAGCTACCAACTGACCATTCTTGTTGTATATTGTACAACAACTATCAGAAAAAATTACTTTGTTGCCTTTTCTAATAAGTTGGCTGACAGATATCAAGTTTGTTGTCAAACTCGGAACACAACACACTTGTTCTACTATGATGTCGTACTCGCAATCATCAGTTATAGTCGTAATCTTCACATCACCAGAACATTTTACTGCCAATACTTCGTTGTTAGCAACAACAATTTGTTTTCCTGGTTCACTGAAAGAATTCAAAATCCAGCCTTCATTTGCCGTCAGATGTACACTTGCACCTGAATCGATGTACCATTCATTTTTATTAAAATTTCCACTCAGGAACACTGCGCTAAACGCATTAGACTGCATTTGAGTTTTATTTTTGGAGTTTGATGCATTATTATCATTATTTGTGCACTGGTTTTTGTAATGACCGTTTTGTTTACATCGGTAGCATTTCACCGACTTGACATTCGCGACATTCGTATTGTCAGTGCTACCAACAGAACCATTATTCTTAAGGATAATCTCGCTTTGTTTTTTCCAAATCGTGACGTCAACTTCACTGTCATCGGTTTCACTCGCCGACTCCATATCCAATAACTTGGTTTTGATGGAATCTGCTGTTATTGCAATCCCTGAGTGCTCGATTGCCATGATCATAGGGGAGAATCGATCAGGCAATCCCGCCAACAACAATGATCCCGTCCACTGATCATTAATTTCAAATCCCGTTCCGCTTAGTTTTTGAGCTGTATCGATAATCTGAGTCACGTATGACGTCATCGAAGTACAATTTTCTAGGCGAATTGAAATTAATTTCCGCAGCAAACTAATTCTTCGCGAAAAACCACTATCATCAAATAGTTGCTTCAGTTTTTCCCACAGTTCTTGCGATGTTTTTACATTTTGTATGTGTACGTACAATGACGGATCGATTGTCATAATTAATTTTGCTTTGGTCTTTTCGTCGTCTGCAGCACCCGCATCCTTACCTTCTGGCCTGATGCAATGCTTCATGCCCTCGAGGATTAGGTAATTCTCCGCCGCGAAACACCATTGTGTGTAATTTTCTCGCCCCTTAAGTTTGGGCACATTGACGAGATAGTTGGCCGACATTTTGAATTAACGGTCACCAACGATTAGTCAAAAAATTACACAAGACTTCGACAAAAAAATAATTCTGCAGTGAAATCACGCTTCGAAACAACCTTTTATTACTGGTAATGTCCGAAAATTCTCGCGATTTGTTAGCGTTTTTTGCCCATAACCTATTGTTCAAGTAAAATGAAACAACTGTATTTGATGTATTTCCTGTGCACAATAAACTGTTAAATAAATAAATAAATAAATAAACTGTGAATGATGGTCTACCATGAAGTGGCGATTTATTCAGTCATTGTCAAAGACAAGCAGAGAGTGTATCATAGATAACATTGTACAGATATAAAAAACCAACATAAACAACTGTAAAAAGCCAAACGAAAGGCACTGTGATGCTTTGCAACCCCATGAGCTTACAAATGCACAAAAAGTTTAGTTAAGTCATCACAAAAATAATGTTTTCCAAACAAATTCACTTTTTTATAAATTATAAAATGTAATACGACATTCACTTCGCTGTTCGGTATAGAATAAACAATTCTAAATATACGTAAGACAAAAAATATATAATATTCTAGTGGTTAAACATGAACCGTCTGAATTGAAATTTCAGTACGAGCACAAGCGGCTACTACAGGCCGGCCCGCAACTACTCCTCGCATCCATGGCGGACTGCAAGCTAGCCAGGTCAACGACTCGCAACTGCATATTATGCTGCCGTATGCAAGGTCAAACTTTATACAATATTATCGTAAATCTACCATCCGATAGGCTAAATCCAGACTATCCGTTCAGTGCAGTAAGAGTTGATTTTGCAGGACCATTTTATATTACGGACCGTAAGGGTAAGGGCTGTAAGACAACGAAATGTTATTCAGTGTCTTTGTTTGCCTGCGCTACAAATGCATTCATCTCGAAATGGTAAGCGAAATGAGCAAAGACACGTTTATACTAACGTAAAAACGCTTCATCGCTCGTAGAGGTTTACCTAATATTCCCTCGTGATGATGGTAGAAATTTGTCGCAGTTAAAGGATTTCTTGAAAGCCAACCATGGGGCTCCTCTGAATATGAAGCTCGTCTAGGTATAGAATTTAAAATTAGCCCACCATACGCTCCTCATTTTGGTGGGCTCTGGGAGGCAGGGGTCAAGTTGGCTAAGTATCTTATAAATAGAGTTTTAAGAAACTCACATTTTACTTTTGAGGAATGGGATATACTGTTCTCACAAGTAAAAGCTATCCTTAACAGCCTAATCTTATCTCCTACGAGCCAGTCACCTAACGGGTATCGTTACCTTACCCCGGACGGCTTTCTAATCGGTAGGCCACTGACGTCGTTGTATACACCAAGCTTCATAAACTGCAATCGCCTCTCCCGATTTAAACGTATAGAGCAAAACGGTGGACTAGCGAGTATATTGCTGAACTGTAGCAGCGCACGAAGTGGCGCCATAAAACCAAAGAACTAAAATTCTATGACCTAGTCCTAATAAAGGACGACACTCCTCCACTATGTTGGTGCATGGGACACGTGAACAAGATATTCGTCATAGTTATGTTGAATTCTAACCGATGCTCTTACGCTGAGGGAAAACATCGTGATAAAACCTGCAAATTCTGGCATCTGAATTTGTAACTATGATCCAATCTGGTCGGGTTCCCCTGGTAGCAGGGTCACGGAGGTCAGATGGTAGTCACTCCACTGTAATAACCTGATCGCCAAATCCTGGATCATGGTCAGGGCGGACCCCGGGCCCTCGTTCTCGAGAGCACAACCGGGACATTAACGCTAAGATGATTATTTTTTTTATTAAAGGAGGACACTTCACTATGTTGGCGCATGGGACGCGTGACCAAGATATTCGTCAGGGAAACCGGTGTGCCTCGTGTCGCCGACGTATCTACAACCCAGGGCTTGGTGCAACGAGCCTTGAACCGCCTCTGCCTGCGACCAACGGATCCAGGGAGCGTCAAAATTCAGAGCTGCCAGTTTTAAATCGCTGGGAAGATGTCTGCGCCGCAGCCAATACTTTTTATTTGTATAGATTCAATAATAGTGCACACGGCATACTCTCTTACAGTATAACAAACGCATCTATGCACCCAGTCTCGCACACAGGCATGCATCCCTACCAAACGCTAATAGCTGTTCATTTTACTTACCTTCAAGACCGCAACTGCCACTTACTTATCACGCAGATCCACCTATCTACTGGAATTAAATTCAAGTAACTGTAGGTCTGTTTGTGAATTGAAATTGCATGTAATATTTGTAAAAGATGTTTCCTGAAGAAATAAATAAAATATAAATCGCCTATTTCAAGAAGTCGACGTATTTTTTTATTGCATCCATAACAGGAAGTATTCTTTATCCAACACCCTAACGAAACACAATTTTGAGTCGAAAGTCAAAACCAAATCCAAAACCGAAATATTAGCTATTGCCAGTGACTTCATCTGCGTGGACAACTGAACATGGTTAAAGTACCTAATCTTCATAAACCCATCGGCGTAGGAAGGGCGGGACCGGGTGGGCCATGCCCACCCAGAAGTGTCTGGTGCCCACCCCAGGGTGAAGTGATACAAATACCACATTTAAATTAATCATAATAAAAAAAAAAGTTGGCGTTCATGTCCCGATTGTGCTCTCGCGCACGAGGGCCCGGGGTCCGCCTTGACCATGATCCAGGATTTGGCAGGTCAGATAATTACAGTGGAGCGACTGCCATCTGACCTCCATGACCCTGCTACCTGACCAGATTGGATCATGGTTACACATCCAGTCGCCTGAATGTGCAGGTTTCATCACGAGGTTTTCCCTCACCGTAAGAGCATCGGTTAGTGTTCAACTAATGTACGCAACTCAGAGTACGTAACTCAGAAGACAGTCATTCGCGGGACAGCGGGATTCGACCCCGGGACCTCTGCCTTACGAGTTGCATACTCTAACCGCTCGGCCACCGACGCTCTTAATCAATTAAACATAATATTTATATGAAAAAAAGATGAACTGGTTGAGGAATGAACAAAATAGCCTTCAAAGTCATCAACTGAATTGATTTAGTTACATAGTTTCGGTGGGGTCAAGCTCTGTGAATGCATAATCCGAACTTTCAGTGTATTAAAGTGCGCTGGGAGCCGGATGCACGAAATAAATGGTGACAATTAAAACTGTAATAGACCATTACAGGGTCTATTACAGTTTTAATTGAGGTGTACACAATATCGCCCCCTGGATCTCGCTGCTGTTGCAATCTATCGCCTGTTCGTTTGTGGGAGTGAATAAGTGTTCTTCGCTACAAACAATATATTATGTTAAATAGAATCTATGCTTCAATTTCGTTATCAATTCACCTATCTAAAGTTAATGGGTACCCATTGGCAGTGCAGTGACGCATAGGATAACTTGACGAATGGTGAAACAGGTTACATTCTTTTCCTAGTGCAATTAACGTAATGTGATAGTAACATTTGATATTTTTGTTTATAATTTCGATTTGTCGTACAGTACATACAGAAAACGTCTAAAATACAAAAATTATCAGCTGACCAATTCGTTGGATAGTCGTTGGTCGGTTGGTAGTAAAATGAGTTTAGAATTTAGATGCATATCTTCATTGGAATATATACTTCATCATCATCATAACAGCCAATTTCAGTCCACTACAGGACTTAGGGCCTCTCTTTCGAAAGGGGGATTTATTGCTATAATCTCCACGTTTGGCAGGCGGGTTGGAGATCGCAGTGTTATAAATATAACAATGGAAAACGCTGCTGACCATTTTCCAATCTACGAAGATTAAATATTTCGCCTGGATAACATTAGTCGCCTTGTACGACACCCATGAGCGTAAGGGGTTGGTGCTATTCTGCTCTGCTAACTGGCCGTGTGGTGTCCACCACACGGCCAGTTTAATGTATAATTACATATTTAGAAATAACTACGTGACTGCCTCCTACGAGTTAGTGGCATATGACGTTATTCTGCTATTCATAAATAGCAATTGAGACCTACGGTTTTTACGCGTTGCTCAAAGCATGTTGCCCGGATGACCTGAACATATTATTTAAAAAACATAGGGTATCGAAACTTGGACACTCGCTCACCTTTCAGCTACTACGTATGCTATGCGATCTACATCTTGGGGACACAGTCTTTGCGAATCGCAACACATGCGTTTGAATCAGTAGTTCCTGCTAGTTAAAAAAGTGGCATGCGGTGGTACAATCTGATGTAACAGGACTGTCGCAAGCGAATTTGTATCTCATTGACAGTGTATTTCTAAATGTTGCGGTATGACTCTGAAGTATTATTTTTTCCAACTCATTTAGTTTACGTACGTTGAAATCGGGAAATGTTAGTGGCCTACGATGATTCAGCCTCGTAATTTTTTTTTGCCCAAAGGTCCAGATCCCTCGCGAAACTTGTAGCCTTTGCTTCGCTCGATCGCCTGTTTTATATGTTATATTAAACGGCGTATGTTGTGCTTTAAGCATCTGGAGATCTGTCTATTGAGGTGTCGGTAAGTGCATGCGTCAGCTGAACACTGCATCCGTATTTCTTTCTCGTCGATTTGCCTTCAGTTCGAGAGTCTAGCTAGGTGGAGAGTTCCAGTTCCAGTCTAAATAGGCGATGGACTATGAAAATTTTGGAGGCGACAGTGTTAATATTTTTAACCAACCTGTAATTTTGAAGCCATTTTGATGTTCCATTTGAAAGTGCTTGGGGTTTGGGATTTGGATAGTTGCAGATCGGATTATAAACTTCACCAGACGGGATACTGATGAGGTGATTCCTACCGGTTTTCACCCTAGCGATCACAGAAGCAGTGGAGATTATGGCAATAATCTTCCATTTCGTGGAAACCCTAAGTCTAAGTACAGTGGACTGTTATGGGATATGATGATGATGATTACAGAAACATAGTTTATCGCCCTGAATAGGCGCAATTTGCATTATATCTTTCCATGTTTTTTTTTTTTTTTTTTTTTTATGTCATACGGTAGGCAAAAAGGCAAGCGGGCCACCTGATGGAAAGTGGTCACCACTGCCTATAGACATTAGCAACACCAAGAGTATCGCTAATGCGTTGCCCACCTCTATAACACGTTGCTCTGGCAGCAAAAAGCAAATGCCACTCCACTGCCAAAGCCACGGTTCCCCAAATCCCCACCCCATGGAGCACTGGAAACCTTACTCACCGGCAGAAACACAATACTATTTAAAAGAGTATTATTTAGCTGCGATATTCTGTAAGGTGGAGGTACTTCCCCAGTCGGGCGGCTCCAATTCGAACGAGATACCCCGCTATGCCCTACCTCTCTGGAAATCAAGTTGTTTGTATATTGTATGTTGAGGTACTTGCGCAGGCTTGTTACAGGCTCCGTGGAAAGTAGTGGAAACGTGGTGTACGGGACAGCACCGAGCCCCCCGCGCAAGGTATTTTGAAAGGAAGGTTTAACGATCTAAGAATGGACATTATCTTGAACTATATTTAGAAAGTTGACATTTTAATAACTCAAAGTAAGTAGTGCAACTATGTACATAAATAAAAACTAAGAATCAACTTCGTTTAACATTATTGCTCATAATAAGAAATTGCCCGTTTTAAAATTATTATTTCGAATTTTCGTAAATAACTTTTTCCTACAGTGATTCAAGACTATATAGTAAAAGTTGTCGACTATAATAAGTCCTATCAAATAGTCTTATTATCTATACTTAATATTATGAAGAGTAAATGTTTGATTTTTTGTTTGTTTGTTTGTATTGAATAGGCTTCGAAACTACTGGACCGATTTCAAAAATTCTTTCACCGTTGGGAAGCTACACTATCCCCGGGTGACATAGGCTATATTATATTTTCTGAAAAATTACGGATCATTCATAAAACTTCAATAATGTAACCCAAGGTGTAAAAAAATACCCAAAAAATTCCTTACATCGCGTGTGTTGCGAAAACTATTGATGATAAAACAAAATAATGTACTACGACTTTGCAGAACACATCATTATCTACAAAAAGTGCCGCGACAGTATATGTTATAGTTATGTCACAATAAGTGTTCTTTTACTTTTCAAAATTTAATTGAAATGCCGCCGCTTAAAATCGCTCTTTATTTGTACCTTGGTATTAATCCTTATCATAATCAATAACTTCATATTCACGACTGCTTCAATAACTTAATATAACTTTTTCAATTATTCAATTCAGACATTTCATTCGAAAGATATCACGAGTTTAAAAAGGTAAATATTAGAAAAAAGTCGCGTGTTCGCCGCTCAGTCCGCTCGGCTATCTAGGCATCACGGGGTACGGGAGGGGAGTCATCCTCAAAAAATAAAGTGCCGCGCGGCTCACTCGCGCGGTCGGCTCCCTACGCAGCGGTCGTGTGTAACCCGTGTACCCGTAGTGGTACCTGTGCGAAGCCGAGGCGGGCCACTAGTAGGCTATAATGTCAGGTCCAGTACGAAGTTTAATTTTTTTATACCACTAATGTGGCGAAGAAGCTAACGGCTTACCTAATGGTAAGCAGTCACCGCAGCCTATGGACGTTTGCAATATCAGGGGCATCACCCACGCATTGCCGACCCCGCAAAAACGTTTTCACCCCTTTCTTGAAGAACTCCATACGTAATAGCGATAGGCCTGTAATTCGATGGGTCTGATCTGTCGCCCTTTTTGGGTACAGGGTGAATACGCAGGCAGTCTTCCATGAAGGCAATCCCAGTGGAGTCTGAGTGCGCAAAGTGCACTAATAAGGGCTACGATGTGTGTGCATTCCTAACCATCATTGATACAAGTTACCTTATTTACCAACATTAGTTCCAAAATTGAATCTAAATTGGATTTTCCCATCTACACGAAACCCATGAATTAAACTATACTAAGTAGAAATATTGGTGCATACCTATGTCATGGCATAAACGCAAAGATATTGGAAAGTTAGCTACCTTAATTTTCTATTTTATATAAATATTTACCTTAAAACTTAATAGATTACCTTTAATTACTGTATGCCTAATTTGTTGCTGATCATTTAAAGAATGTGTGGCTTATGCTAGAAGTTTATTCAAATTACAAAAAAATAGAAAAACCAATTGTTTCTTTGATAGGATTATCTAGCTGTGACGCAATCCTATCGCGCTATGTTTGCAAATCCTATTTCGGTAAGCAATTAAACTAAAACTGAAAATATTGCGGCCCAACAACCTTTAGCTTGACGAAGTCATGAATTATATGCATGCCGATAAGCACACCACCAAGGATGTCGAAGACCAAGCAAGATGGGCTAGGAGTAGCAGGAAGGCGGACCCTGGGCCTCCGCATGCCACGCGCCACGCATGCCACAATCGCGACATAACGCCAAGATGATGATAATGTTAAAATTGCGGATTATTTGCGGATTGTTTGCGGACGTTTGCATTTACCTATTCGAAATGAAATATTTACAACTCATAAAAAAATATTTATTTTGTAAAGAAATACAAGTATGTGTAACATACCAATGTAGTAACATTTTTTAAATAAATTTTCATCGACGCAGTTAAGTATCACTGGTAATTAGACAATCGATGTTCGTCCGGCTCTGGCATAGCTCTTAGGAAATCACCTTTTGCACATAAATACGGGTAATGAACCTCAAAAAACATCACTTTCCTTTAAACTTTCCCAGTTAACGTTACTAACCCTAGTTCATACCGTGAATATGGAGCCTAACCCAGGAAACCCTCAACCCAACGGTGCCAGTCAGAACCAGTGGGAGCAGGTCGCTATGGTCGTCGGAGACAACGGGAACGCACCCGTGCCGGTAAGTTCGATAATACCGACTTATACCTACTAATGTTGATAGGTAGTTACTACGAAAGTGTGCTTATCTGTTTAAAAGTACTTGTGCTGAGCCCTTTAAATTTTGCGTATAGTGTTTGTTTCCTTGTCACACCTGATTTATATACTTTTTTTAATTTCTGATATCCAATATTCGTATCAATACCATGATCGTGTCATAAAAATCTAAAACTTTGTTATTATTCTATTTCCAGGGTCCGTCTTATTTAAACGCCGGTTCTCAACAGCAACAACTGTACCAACAACCCCCTTCATACCAATCCACATTTAATAGCTCTAATTACCATGCTTTACAAAGATTTCATATACCTAATGCATCAAGACCTTTGTTAGGGTATATGCCAAATAACGGTGTATTACAGCCCTCCGAATCGACATGACCACATGAATGGGGGCGTATCAAAAATTAAAAAGCCTAAACGCATCAGAACCGCGTTTACAACACCACAATTGTCGGTATTGGAGAAACAGTACCTAAAAACTCGTTACCTTGACGGAGCACGTCTTAACGAACTGGCGAACCAACTTAATATCAACGAGGGAATCATAAAAATATGGTTTCAGAACCGGAGAATAAAAGAAAAAAGAGATCGCGTTGGGCAGTTAAAAAACGAAGCCTCCAGTAGTAGTATCGATGTAGGAAGCGCTTCAATAATTCAAGATGCACAATGCTACAATGGCGACCTGAGTGGTTCAGTGGTCAACATGCCAGTCAGCCACGCAAGAGGTCCCGGGTTCGAATCCCGGGCGGGCAGAAATTTAAATGATAAATTTTAATTTCTGTTACGGGTCTGGGTGTTCTATGTATATTAAGTATGTATTTAAAAGCATATAAGTGGTATATCAGTTAATTTAGCACCCATAGTACAAGTAACATAGCTTTGCTTAGTTTGGGGCTAGATGGCGCTGCGTGGATTAGTCCACCAATATTTACAACAAAAAAAAAATGATTTTTTCTGTAGGGGGCAAACCTTTTACGAACATTCGCTGACTGAACCTTTACCCATCCCACACAAGATTACGCAAAACCAGCCCCAAGCTTTGATTGATAACCAGCACCAATTACTCCCATTGGGAATTTGTGACAACTAACAAGCAGATGTATTTGGGAATGGTTACTTTGCATTTAAGACAGAAGAACAACAACATGTACTACAGCACAAATTTCAACAAGTGCAGTACTGCGCGCCGCTACCTCCTTGCGAAGATGGAGAGAAGGTAGAAAAGGTTAAATACCCACCTGGCCGGGTGTTGTGACCAGGGGACCAAGGGTCCGACAGTTGATCGTCGGAAGTTGTATATATGCCGTGGAAGTTGGCACATTTCTCTAGCGCGATGCAGGACGGTTAGCGCCATCTATGTGCGGATGCTTGCCAACCTTGTGTTCGTGTACTCGTAATGTGAGTATCGTTGAGTTTCCCTAGTGGAGCGATAGATGTCGCTACAACCTTACATGGCTTTAAAATTTTAATTTAGATTAATAGCTTTAGTTCGTAATTATTTGCAACGGGTTTTGTTATTACCTTAGTCCTACCCTATATCTACTCTATACCTACCATACACCTACTTTACCCCTATTTAACTTTTTTCTTGCTAATAAACCTTCCTTCTAAATCACTTCTTCTTCTCTCAAATGATCTAATGGTATATAAATACATAGGGACAGATGCGGGAAGCGACTTTATTTTATACTGTGTATTTAATAGCAGCGTTTTACCATTCAATAAAACGCTTATTAAGCGTATACCTTATTCGAAGCCTACAATAATATATTTGAGAGAAGCGTTCTTGACTTCCTGTGACATTCGGACGGATATACGTCATACCAGCACTTCGGAAATACTCGGGCATTTCCGGTTCCCTTCCATTAGGCGAGGCGGCGCGTGATGTCGCTTGCCTTCGTCATTGTGTCTCAAATTTTATTTAATTATGAAATCATAATCATGGATATGTGGTCATCTGTCAGAAATATGTTGCATCCACCTTCCTAGTTTCATGAAGGTAGGCAAATTATTTAGGTAAGTCACTATTTTAATTTCTGACAAGCATACCCACATATCATTTTTAGAAAAACCAGGCAGAGTTAAAATTGTAGGCTTCGAATAAGGTATACGCTTAATAAGCGTTTTATTGAATGGTAAAACGCTGCTATTAAGCTTTAGTACCGTTATTCGAAGCCTACAATAATATATTTGAGACCTGTCTGTTATCGCCTGGTGGAAGTTAGACGCCAATGTGATTTGCATTAGCAAGAAAAAGTGAAGTGCAGTGAAAATAATAAGGGTTTACTGTGATTATTATCAAGGCATTAAATAATTAGCGTAAGTACATAGTATTATGTAATCACAGTACAGTTTGTAATTTGACATTACATATAGGTAGTATTGTTGGAAACAAATCAGACAAAAAGTTTACAAAAATAATTGTAAAATAGGTAAATGCACAAAATTTTATGTTCTACACGAATGTATTTATTACTATTAAATGTAGTGACATAAGTATATAACAATCGTTTTATTTCCTGTTTACATTACTTTACAGTATCTAGAATCAAACGTAAATAGGTACTTAAAATAAGTATCTAATTTGAAATAATCAAGCACAACGATTTGTAGAAGTACGAGCTATAATTATTAGATGTGTTGATTAAATGAATTTTTAGTGCACTTAAATTGTTAATTAATTCATAGGGGCAAAACAATTTGATGTGCTTGATAGTTCAGCTACGGGCCTAATTTCCCGACGGTAGTATTTTTCGAAGGTATTGGCCGAGCGCCAATTACCTCGAGCGAGAATGTCGTCCAGAGGACAGTCTTGTATCCAATTCTTTGAGGCTACCGCTGGACGTATACTGCCCGGGCTAGCCTGGATGCCCGCCTCTTTAAGTAACTTTTTAATCCAATTACTTATGACAGTCGTAGACGCAGGTCTCGAAGGTCCAGTGCATGTAATAAACAGGTTATCAATATTACACATATTACGTCTACTTTGCGACAAAGTGATCACTCTTTTAATCCAAAAGACAGGATCAAGCATTCTGCTTTGCTCATTTACTGATAAACGCCATCCTGACGAAATGTACTGGAATCAGTCTTAGAGCCAAACTTTGGCCAAAAAACTATATAATTATCGACGATTATACAGTTAGCAGGATTTAGAGATAATAAGGTGAGGTCATGTACCCGGCGGCCTGAGCATAGTAATAATAATGTGGATGCTCTCTTAGAACATTCGTAAAGATTCAATAGATCTAGGTTTTCATCGCTACAGCTGCTCTCTAACCAGGATCTTAGGGCATCTGTGTCCCAAATCTGCGGCTTTTCTTTCTTTGGATTCATTAAAGAAATGGCTTTTAATGCATGTTTAACTAGAGTGTGTTTACTTAAATTGTTTTCTAAATTAGGATTACAGAGTGTAGCAATGGCTGATTTATACACTAGAATGGTGGTATATGACAATTTATGTATTTGATACAGATCTATTATAAATTTTGCGAAATCTGAAGCAGATGGACTACATGCATTCACATTATTACTTCTACACCAGACAGACCATCTTTCCCAGGCAGGCTTATAAGTTTTAAGGGTAGAGGTTCGCCAGGCAGAACGAAGCAGATTTAGTTGATCCTGAGACCATGAATTTAAGCATTCTGCCCACCCCCACATCTCCAGACCTCCAGGGTTATATCCTGCGTGTTCGTGGGTGGTATCCCTGTAGCCGTGTCTATTAGAACCTGATGGAGGTTGTAAATTGTTAGTGGGGGAGCCATTGCTCTGTTCTTGAGATCTGGCCTCCAGTACACTTTCGGCCATCGGGGTGCCACTATCAAGAACACGCCTGTCGCTGTGTTTAGGTGAGATAGGACACGAGGCATTAAGAACGGGGGAGGGAACACCCACGCCAGTGGGTAATTCCAGGTTTGACTGAACGCATCGTGGAGAACCGCTTCGTGGTCTGTCACGTCCAGCGAAGCATAGGCTGGCACTACATGAGCAGTTGTCGAGGCAAACAAGTCCATAACCCCACTTTGCGAATACTATCGCCGTGAAAAGTGGCAGCAAATGCCATTCCGGCAGCCTGGGTGCTAGGCGGGACAACTGATCGGCTCCATAATTGAAGCGACCCGGCAGGTAGTGAACTTCGACGTGAATGTTGTATTGTTCTAGTAAGAGGTAAATTCGGTATGTGAGGTCCATTAGAGCACAAGATCTGGTGCCCCCTTCGTTCCTGAGGTATGCAACCACAGATTTGTTGTCGCTTTGTATGAGCACAGAAGAATTCGCTAGAGAGGGAGCGTGAGCGTTTAGTGCATACAACACTGCCAGCATTTCTCGTTGATTGGAATGTAGGAATAATTCTTCGGGACCCCATTTCCCGGACAAGGGAATGTTGTCGAGCTGTGCCCCCCACGCTAGACCGGACGCATCGGTCACTAAATAATGAGACACTGGAGGATGGTGTAACATCGAGCTGTTTTGATGGTATTTCAACCACCATGTTAACTCCTCCAGAACTGGCTGTGGTAGAGGGTACCGGTGTCGTGGGTCTAGGCACAACAAGCTTTGACATAGTCTTAAGAGGGCACGGTGATGCAGACGTCCGCGCGGTACTACGTAACTGGCAAAGTTGAGAGACCCTACCAGACTTTGAATTTCTGATAGTGACCCTGTTCTTCGTTTTGATTGCATGTTTATCTTGTTGCAAATTTTCTCGCATTTCAGTTGCGGTAACAATTTTTTGTTGTTGTGGGGGTCCCACACAATGCTAAAAAATTCTATTGCCTTTTGTGGTTTTAACACTGATTTGTTGAAGTTGATCTGCCAACCTAAATATTGAAGTATGCGTACTGTCTCTAGGGCCTGTACTTCTAGTAGTTCCGGGTTTTGATTTACTAAGAGGAAGTCGTCCAGATAGACTAGAATGCGAAATCCTCTTTCCCGCAATACCTGAGCAACCCAGTTGGTAAGGGTTGCGAATATTTTCGGTGCACAAGCTAAACCGAACGGTAGGCAGGTCATCTGGAGGAGTTGGTTCTTGTAAATGAGACGCAGGAAACATCTGTGAGCCTCCGCTACTGGGAGATGGAAATAAGCGTTTGACAAATCGATCTTTGTTAGCCAGTCGTAGGGCTGTAGAAAATTTGGTATTTGGTGCATGTTTATCAATCGGAACTTGCCGACGTAGACGAATTTGTTCAACCCTTTCAGGTTGAAGATTGGACGGAGCGTGCCGTCGCTTTTTGGGGTCAAAAACATAGGGGAAATGAAACTTGCACCTTGATTGGCAGGCTCCAAAACAGCCATTGAAATTAAATTTTGTATTGCGTCTTCCATTTCTGGAGAGACAGGGGTTTGATATATTGTCGTATCTGGTAAGAACAGTGGAGGTTTTAAAAAGAATGGGATTCTGAACCCCTGAATTAATGTGGTTAGATAAGAGGGGGCCCCCATCTCTTTCCACTGATCGACGTGACGGGCTAGTTGGCCTGCTTGAAAACTGTTCGAGTCAGTATTTTCTACTTTGTTGGTTATCCCTGCGCGGGACCGATCGATTTGAGGACCTATTGGGTGCTCGGTTGCTCGATTGGTAGGAACCTTGGTTTTTATTTGCACGTGGGCGTGAGGACCTTGGTGGTACCGGGTTTGATTGTCTGAGCGGGGGGCGAAAGAATTCGCGCCCAAACTGCGGGTAGCCATATTGAATATTTGAAGTAGGCGGTTGAAAGAATGGTCTATTAAAGTAGCCATCATAAGGACCTTGCGCAGGCAATTCATTTGTGGGGGTTGGAACTGTTTGCGCAACAGTTTTATTTGAGGTTGGCGCACGTAGCGGCCAAAAAGTTTTTGAAACTCCGCCGTGCTTTTCAATAGCTACCGACAGCAATTCTTTTTGAAATAAAAAGTCGCAACTTGGCGGTATTTTACGCAAAGATTCTTTGAAATATTTATCTTTAACAGATCGCAATATACTGTCGCGTCGTTGTTGAATAAGGTCGGCACGATGACCGCATGTCAATTGCAAAAGATCGTTAGTAATTTTCTGAAAATCACCTTCTACGAAGAGGTCGTTAATTTTACTATGCAGTGTTGTGTGGGACAAATCATCTGAAGTGCTAGCCCAAGAGATTAAAGCGTCAAACGCTTTTTGTGCGGCTTCTTTTTGCTTAATTACTGCTTGGGTTATAGCGGCAAACCCACGCTCCGTGAGGCTGAGATTCGTGAATTTATCGTAGGGTTTTATTTCTTCATTAACTTCGAGATCTACGAAACCCGGATAAGAGCAATAATGCTTTTGGACCTCGGAATATCTAACGTTACACCATTCCTCTGAATTAAAATGTTGTAAATTTGTAATTAATTCTTTATGATCCCGAGAAGATTTGGGCACAGTTGGTTCTTTTAAAACCGTATTAATTGACAATTTAAAGCTATTAGAACAAGATTCAACGAGCGAACGATTCTCAGCCTCCCGTTCATCATACAGTTCCCCACTGATATAGGAAGTAATTTCGTCACAATCACTAGGTTGCCGCACAGGTTGGAACATTGCCCCCATATAGTTTTTAATTTCACTGACCTGATCCGTGAGTACCTTTATAGCATCACTGTAGCGTCGACGTTTCGGTGGTCGCTCTTGTGCTGGAGCACTCCTCTTTGACGTCGACGGTACTGGGTTCGCTGGAACTTCTCCCTCAGAATCTGAGGATGAGCTAGTGCTGGAAGACACTTCCATTTTACTCTGGAAATAACTTATGTTAAACGAACGGTAACACCGTTAAAAGTGAAAATAATACTAAGTAAAAGTTATTTGTTACTCACAAATAACAAGTCCGAACGCCACGAAAAGCAAGACGCCAATGACGAAGGCAAGCGACATCACGCGCCGCCTCGCCTAGTGGAAGGGAACCGGAAATGCCCGAGTATTTCCGAAGTGCTGGTATGACGTATATCCGTCCGAATGTCACAGGAAGTCAAGAACGCTTCTCTCAAATATATTATTGTAGGCTTCGAATAACGGTACTAAAGCTTAATAAAACATAAATTATTGCACAATTTGTTTTTTTTATTCTACTTATGTAATTGTAAGACATGGTGTCGTATTTAATCGTACTATTAGCACGTTATTTGTACTTTCTGCTAATACGTGCATAAAAACGTATATCAAGTGCGAATCAGAAGTTCAAA
The DNA here is from genome assembly GCA_905147135.1 of Blastobasis lacticolella. Classification (NCBI taxonomy): domain Eukaryota; kingdom Metazoa; phylum Arthropoda; class Insecta; order Lepidoptera; family Blastobasidae; genus Blastobasis; species Blastobasis lacticolella. Next base: position 10,150,535 of record LR990040.1, on the reverse strand, counting down.
TCCTAATTTTAAGTTGAATCCGAAACCATTTAGACAATAAGCATTTAGGGTATTTTGACACATAACCAACAAAAGTTTTCTGAACTAGTGGCCCGGGATAAGCCAAATGGAACCAATATCTTTTCAATAGAGGTCCTAGATTGCAATTCGCAAAAATACCCTCCACGGTTAACTCTAACGCGTATGAGCGGATGTTGTCGAGTTGTTTCGGTTTATTTTAAAATCAGTTTCGGCACGTTTTCTATGCAACATGTATATTTTCGTGTATGTATTAGAATCGTAATACCTACATGGCCGTGTGGTATTTGCAGAGTAGAAAGAATAGTAGCAACCCCTTACACTCGTTGGTGTCGTACAAGGCGACTTACTTTCGAGGCAAAAGATGTAGTGTCCGTAGGCTGGAAAATGGGCAGCAGCGTTTTTTATTGATATATTTATAACACTGAAATCTCCAACCCGTCTGCCAAGCGTGGAGATTATGGCAATAACCTGCCTTTTCGTGGAAGAGGCCCTAAGTAATGCAGTGGACTGTTATGGGCTGTGGTGATGATGATGATGATTAGGATCGTGTATAATATTTCTGTGATAAAGCTTGCGCTGAAAATGAAGCCGAAAGTTCGGTCAGATACTATATATACGTACCATTACCCTAAGTATTAACATATGATTAACAATAACGTATTTAACTCACCGATCAACGTGATCGGTGAGTTAAATTTAAATTATTTTTTGTCGCGTGTCTATAACTCATATACTGCAGCGATTGTAGGTTCGTCGGCAGATTTGGCCAACCCACTGCCACTTCAGCTTACAACTTCTGTGCGCTATGTTAGTAACTTCTTTTACCGCTTGCGGAAACGAGTTCTTGAGTAGAAACCGCGACTCGGCAAGCGTAGTGTCCGCTTTCCGCCCAGATGTCGTGACGATATGCGAAAACCTGCTGGTGAATACTAGATGCGGCAAGCCAAGGACAAGGGGCGTTGGTGCTCACTGGGGAAGCCTATGTATATTGCTGATGATGATGATGACGTGTCTTTAAATATTATTTTTTATTTATATTGAATTCTAATCTATAAATTTCGATTCCCGTATAGATGAAGAGGGCATATCTTCTCTTATTGGCGCTTAACTTGCTTAGGCGGTCATGTTACACAATCAGTGACAAACTCCGTGTGAGTTGCCTACCGCCTACCACTCTAAGATTTAGGCGTGGATTATATCAATCGTCAGAAAGTTCATTCATACAATTTTAGTTGACATAAGACAAGCTTGTCATCGACACAAGTTGCGTCACCGACGCAGCTTGAATCGCCGACGATTGATATAATCCGCGCCTAAGGATGTAAAGTCTGTGCCCGAGGCGTACATTTATATAATACAAGACATGTATTGCAATACTGGAGCTGTCGTCAAATCCATCATAGGCCATTCTAATCCCTTCCCGATTACTGTAGGTGTTCACAAGAGTTCTGTGCTTAGCCCTTACTTCTTTTGCATTGTGCTCGACGCCGTCTCAGCGGAAATTCAGGACATGCCATCTTGGCTTATAAAGTACGCTGACGATATTGTACTGGTGAGCAAGCTTAGGCAGAATCTTAAGACCAGGGTAAACATGTGGAAAGATGTGCTAGAAAACGGTGGTTTGACGGCTAAATGTCGCCAAAACGGAGTATATGGCCAGATGCAGCGCGGGTCCCGACACCATCCGTATAGGTAACGAAACTGTCAATAGAACAGATAAATCTAAACACATCGGACCCGTGATGCACGAGTCCGGCATCATCGGCCTCGATGTCAAGTCCCGAATCTCTGCAGCTTGGGCCAAATGGTGGGAACTCACGGCAGTCATCTGTGACCCTAAAATCCCTGTCAAGCTCAAAGGGCTTATATAAAAGAGTTTAATTAGACATGTGATGCTCTATGGCTGCGAGACATGGCCAGCGCTGACGAAACATGTTCACGAACTCCACGCCAACGAAAATGCTGCGGTGGATGTGCATAGTCACGCGGCTCGATCAAGTACGTAATGAATATATCCGTGGCAACCTTGGCGTGAGAGAGATTTTAGACAAGATCGAGGAGGCTCGCCTGCGCTGGTTTGGTCACCCGTTGCGTAAACCTCAGGAATACATGGGAAATAGGCGTCTGTACCTGCCGGTATCTGGAAAGAGGCCCTGTGGGTGACCCAAGAAGCGATGGATTGACATCGCTGAGTCGGATGCGAGAGCCAACGGCTTGCGACGCGAGGATGCCGAAGACCGGGCGAAGTGGAAAAGAAGGGTAGGAAAGCGGACCCTGGCAAATGCCGGGATAAGCGCTAGGACGATGATGATGATGAGTATTGTATTAATTAAAAAGAGAGACATTATACACAATTAAAATATAAATTATATTTAATAGCACTTAGATTGTGTACAGAGGCACAAATCTAAATAAAAATATAATTTTACAACGAAGTTTCATTTTATAATAATAAACAAAATATAAAAATATGATAATAACTTAATTTAAGATTTACAAACTAATAATTATAAATTAAATAACAATTTAAGAAAAATGTCTATCAAATAGAACTTTTAGTATTCCATCAGACAATTTTTCTAAATCTATACTTAATGTTAAAATATAACAATAACTTAGTCTAACATTTACAAACTAATCATTACAAATGAAATAAAAATTTAACAAAAGTGTCTATCAAATAGGGCGTTTAGTTCTCCATTAGATAAATTTTTAAAAGCCATTAGTGGTTCCTCTTCTGTGCAAGGGCTTGCTGGAGAAATGGTCTCGATATAGCCATAAGCGCTTGAGCTCTTGGAATCATTATTTCTATTACAGCTGCCGTCCTTGCACGAAGCTATCGCAATTTCAGGAGATTTTCCCCGCAATGACGACAGACCTAGATCTGGTGGAAGAGCCATATGTACCAGGTATCCCAACTCGTCAACAGATTTCTCGCTCAGGTACACGTACCCTTGAGAATCGATTTGACTATTGCTGATGTCCGCTTGCAAATGATCAAGACGTTTTTCAAACGAGAAATCTGTTGGGACCGAATGAGCTGCTGTCGATGGCAAATATTGGCTATCCTCCAGTTCTCCGCTGTGGAAACATTCTCCGTTACCTTTCTCCATCTCTTGTTTAAAACGGATCCGTCGATTCTGGAACCACGTCTTTATACTCGATTCGCAGATTAACAATGTATCTCCAATACCTTTCCGTTGTTCTACGGATATGTATTGGTGTCTAGAGAATATTGCCTCCAGATACTCCAGTTGATCGGTAGTAAATGATGTCCACTTGCGCTTCTTATGCTTAACGGCTACTTTGTAACCGTTGGTGCTCTGGCCTGCAAAAAATAAAAACGAAATGATTTTAAGAAACTTGATTTTAAAAATCCTCTTGTATTTAAATTACATTCCTTAGTTACATCCTAATTTCTAATTGTATAGTAAATATCACGATTAACATAAATAACATAAAAAGTTGAACCGAAGACGCCCGTTGCTGGGCATATGTCTCGCCCAGAGATCTCCACAAAGGCCGGTCCTGTGCCTTCCACATCCAGCTAGACATTTATAAAGTTATTGGAGAAAGAGACAATCAGAGTATTTTGCTGATCCCACTAGTTTGAAGCCCTTATCAAATTAGTGCCAAGTGATGATTTTGAAAGCACCTAAGGCTACTTACCACCTGTCTGTACACAAGCAGAACCGCAAAAGGCGCTTGGAGCTGGAGGTAATATTCTAGCCGATAATTGATGCTGCTGGAGTGTATGCGATCCTGGTATCTAAAAATAAAAAGCGTTACGTAATTAGTGACACTAGTATTAGAAAAAATTCCAAATTTAAAAAAATATAGCATTGAGTCGTTCCTGGAGAAGTTTACCGGAACTCTTGCAGTTCGGAGTTAGTTAGGATGAAGTCAACTATTAGCTTCTTTTCTCAGTACATTTTTGCGTTTTCATGTTTCTGCTTCAAGTTTAACACAAATAATAGGTATGAGGCAGTTTCCCTGTTCTTCCTTGCACTGGATAAATCGGTGATTTAATCTTATTTATCGATATATGATTGATACGTTTAAATTTAGTATTACTAATTTAAAAATTACCTGAGCAAAGTTGTTGGTGGCTGATATTCCATTAGTATTATGGAAATGTGATTTATTTTGATGCCACCTATACATTTGAGAGGCCATGTCGCCCTGAAACAAAGATAGAAAGAAACCGTAAAAATAACAATGACGATAGAAAAATACAATATTTTCCTAATTAATTCTATTAAATACTTCACTGATGAGAAGGAGACACGTTTAAAATATACAATGGAAGAAATAAAGGAAGTTTTAACTCATGTCTATATCATATTACATATACTGTTTTTAGTTTACCTACTACTTAAGTGTTTTTTTTTTATATTCTGGGCTTACACATAATATTCAGAGAAGTAATAAAAAAACAACATTACTTACTGAAATTTGGGCTCCTGGTATATTATTATTCCAGGCAGGCTGGACACTGGCGTTATTGGACACAGAATTCACACTGGGAGAATACATATTTATGACGCGTGGTTCACGTGATGGTACTCGATGCGAAGTGTAAACAAAATGAATAGTTTTGTCAAAGTACTCGCAGCTTTTATTGAAAGATACTTCACCAAAACCTTCGGCAAAAATCATAATTAATAAGCTAATTACCTGCTAATGATCCTATAATCATGTTTTGGTGCTCATACTTAGTAATTCAAAGGATCGTTGTTCAAACGCGAATGGCCTATTAGTTAATATCATGATGATTTATCACAAGTTATACTTTTATGATATCTTACCTGTAGTTGTTTGTGGCATTTTATGCGCCTAAATAGTTTTCCGCTCAGGGCTACCAAATACAAGTTTTAGATTCGCAGTAATGTCTAGAACTGGAGGCGACTTTCCTAACCTGCTAATCATTTATATTCGTACTCAACTTACAATTCAATGTTTGTATAAATTTCACAGTTATTTGTTTACGCGGGCGGATTCTATTAGTTAGGAATCTCGGAAAAAAGTCTCGGTAGCCAATTGGCAGCCCGTGATTACATTATTATTTATTAATATTAGAAATTAACAGTAATGAATAGTTACGAATTTGGTACGGTCTTAGAGATAAACCTCTTGAACTATATTTAGTACTCCGTGCGAAGTCGATGTGGTTATTAATTATTGTAATGCCTGATACAAATTTGTTTTAATTATTTCCAATGTATGAAACACAGAACACGATAGAAGTGTCATCTTCGCCATTAGTACCGAAACCGATGCCGCCGTTCCCGACCCCACTATTTTTACTACTACTCATGCAACTTAATATGCACAGGCTTACGCACGCACACGCACAGTCAAACGGAGCGCGGTGATTAGTCAATCGGTCACTACCACATACACACATTGCGTTGCGTGTGTGCTGTAAATCCTCTCTGAATATACATTTACGCTAGGGATTGACAAAATCGAATTCTTGTCGATATTAATATTTTGATATTATTATGGTATTTAAGTATGTATTTCAAAAAAGTGTATAAGTACTATATCAGTTATCTAGCACCCATCTCAAACCATGGAGCATTTACTCTCTTGTCCACTTTGTCCTGCTACCTGCACTAGGGAGGAACTGTTCCTGGCGACTGGCCTTTGCCGTGGCCGACTACACAGCAGGTCTCATCTAGGGTTTTCAAAAATTGACTCGACCAAGAAGAAGCACCCACAGTACAAGCTTTGCTCGGTTTGAGGCTAGATGGCGCTGTGTGCATTTGTCTACGATTATTTATTTTATTTTAGTGTTAAGGTAAGGGTACAGTTATAGTATGGCAGGGTCATGGCTGATATACGGTAGGGGTACGGCAGAGGTAGGGTAGGGTTACTGATAGTGCAGAGCTAAGGTAGAGGGGGGCTAGGAGTTCGTTTAATAGGAACCCCTCAAACGAAGTAGCTTCGTTCAGTATAAACTTATTTTTACCCTATTTTTAAAAAGGCATTGGGTAAGTGACAGCGTTAAAAAAAATTAAACACTTATATGCATGCATAATATTATAATATAATTGTATTGGTATTACACAACACACGGTTAAAAACATACATAAGATTTTATACACAAAATTTTTTCACGCGGTATTTCACCATCTAGTAAGTATTTATATCCAGATTTTTTCACAGCATAATCCTTTTCTCTAAAATGTCTCGAGCAAATGGTGCTGTACTTAGTAGGAATCCAATCTTCTCTACCAGTTGCTTCAATCCATTTTTCTCTTATGGCTGGCTCTTTAGGAAAACTATAAAATATATTAAAAAAGTAATGTACGTCATCAATATTACTACGAACAGGTGCATCCCTCGCTCAAGACGCTCAAATGGTTTGCTTCGCGTTTTTTACTTTGGTTCTACACGCCGCACAGTGCTCCACTCCCATACAATAGTAGGGGAGCCCAAGCGGGGATTTCGGGATTTACTGAAGCGCGGCAGATTAATATACAGGGGGATACCTTGTACCCGGTTAAGTACCTCCACCAAATATGAGCCTCATATATATGGCCGCCCGTCAAGGATAAAGGATCAGATTAGTAAAATAAAATTGATCATCAGAAATTCTCGAGCGCGTCAGATTAAGGTAGGGTGAGTTAATTACATGCTAAAAAGTGAATATTCCACTAATCTGACAATTTGCAAGTGACGTGAAGAAAGGGGAGGGCTGCAAAGTTGCAAAAAAAAAACGTCATCTCGACATTCTCGAGCGTGGGTGAATTTTTTTTTATTTTGAAGGAAATAATTCAAGGATCACGTAAAATATATAATCTGACGATTTCCACAAGCCGAAGTTACAAAAATTCGTCGATAAAGTTTAATACGTGCAGCTACGTGATGCCTATATTCCCCTCCCCGCGTTTCTATTCTCAGTCACTTTTTCTCTATCTTTTACTCTCTAACTCCGTACCCACTCTGTTTTCTGTTGCCATGACATCATCACAGCTGATCAAACAGCTTGTTCGTGGCATGATATTATTTACAACGTATTTCTAACGTTTTGGCTTATTTTGTTCAAACTCAAACTCAAACTCAAATACGTTTATTCAGTTTAGGTTTTCACAAACACTTATGAACGTCATAATTATAATTATAATATAAAATGAATGCTAGGCACCACGGCACCATCGAGCGGACAACGGTTTCTTGGCTAGTATGTAGGGCCATATAAAAAAGAAAACAAAGATAAGACTCCGTGGCCAAAGATTTTATTCTTTGTCCGCGACACTGTAAAAAAAAAAAATTTTTTTTTTTTTTCATTATCAGATTAGCCGAATCCCTCCAGATAATCGTCAGATTATGAGACAGCACGTCTAGAACATAAAGATGAACCATATATATCTTAATCTGACACGCTTGAGTATTTCAAAATGGTGAATTTTTTTGGCACATTGTAATAATGGCCGCGAGTTTGCGTCACATCCAAATCGTCAGATTATTAGATGAGAGCATTTTTTTAGGTTCACTTAACATCCCCTTAGAAAATCTGACGCGCTCGATAAAATTTTTTTTTTTTCATTTTCAACCCCTACGTATGACCACCCCCATCAGGCAAACGATCAGATTAACATACGTACATTATTAAAAATACGTAGGACATGGATGCTATCAATATCTGACGCGCTCGAGTATGTCCATACAATAGTTTTTTTTTACATTTTTGAAAATCTATAGCCGCTCCCCCCACCGATGAAAAGGTATACATTATATAACATTTTTTTCTTTTTATTATATAAGCTTCGCAACTCAATAGGTCTCTATGACGCTCGAGTAAATCCCCATTTAGCATCGTGGGCTCCCCTACTACAAGCGATTGCTCGTAATTTAAGTTAGTCAGAAAATACCAAATACCGTTGTAAACACAGATTTACTTATGGTTTTAAAGGTATGTGGAACAGGACACACAGGATAGTTGTTCAGTGCTTTCCACATGAGAAAATAAAAAATAAATTAAACATTATTTTCATTATCATTTATTCGAATTTTCTGCCATTCCAAATTGTACCTACTTGTAGAAAGGGTCCATATTTTTACCAGACTGTCCATTTTTTGGTGGAAACCATACAAAACACGGTACAAGTTGCACCTGAAAAAAGTTATGTTCCGGGGCACGAATTGCCCTAAATATAATATGTTTAGCATTATAGAAGTGTAACACATTAATAAAAAAATACCACTTTTCTGCCTGGTTTTCGAAAGTTGATATAGAAAATTAAAAGTCAACGAATACAATGACAACTTTACGATCATCTTAATTTAAAATAGTCGGTATTATCACAATTAAAATAATATATTTTAAAAGTCCAAACCTTCTTTAGCAAGTTGCATAACTTTCACTACCATATACTTTAGTACATCAATTTTATTAAATCGCAATCGCAAAGAAGAAAAACCCCGATTTTTCAAGTATCAATACGACAATGAATAGAGATACTTCAACTTAAAATATTTTACTGTTCTAATGAGTTTTAAGGAAAAAATTATATTTTATTGCTCTTTAGTAAGTTGTCTTTAAAATAAAAGTAAAAGGATCGACTTTACTTACCTTCGGTTTTTTTAATTACGAGCAATCTCTTGTATGGGAGTAAGGCACTGTGCGCCGTCGTATTCGACGCACATTAATTGTAAAGCAATTAACTATCGCGATTTCCTTGGTTTATAGGTATCCCACCTCTACCCCACCCGTGCCCTTACAATACCCTGCTGTACCCCTACCTTACCCCTACTAAAAACTAACATCAAAATCGGTCCACAATTGACGGAAATTTCAAGGAACACAAGTACCTACAATAAAAGTACATTTAATCGACATAAAAATTTCCTCCACTTTTGATGTCAATTCTACTATACAACAAATATATTATATCGATAAACAAAAAAAAATATCGATATGGTCGGTTACTGTGCACAGCACTAGATTAGGCGCAAGGTGTCCTTGAGCGCAAGTGAATATTTTTCCTAAAATATTGATAAATACAAGGTTTTTAGACTTACCGGTGAAAAGAGATTCCTCCTTATGTTCTAGAAGCCTGATCGCTTCTGGTTTTGCAGTTAATTATTGCGCAAAATGGCATATTTTTTACAATTTAGGCACAGCTTTTTTTTAATGCGCACTCCGCGGAATTGTGCAAGAGACTGACGGCGCGTTCGCGCCTTTTGGATGAAACTAGCTCATTTGCGCATAGTTGTGGCGCGCCTGCACCGCCTACTTAGCTTTTCTATCTACTTATTTGTTCTATGGTATGAAACGATAGCCAAAATCTATTTAGAAACAACGAAGTACCTAAGCTTTTAATTTTTATTGCCTGTTCGATTATCAATTAAAAAAAAAAAAAAAAATTATTTCAGGCCGATTGGCATGGGCCAATCGGCCTGAAATAAAGTTAATTGCTTTACAATTAATGTGCGTCGAATACGACGGCGCACAGTGCCTTACTCCCATACAAGAGATTGCTCGTAATTAAAAAAACCGAAGGTAAGTAAAGTCGATCCTTTTACTTTTATTTTAAAGACAACTTACTAAAGAGCAATAAAATATAATTTTTTCCTTAAAACTCATTAGAACAGTAAAATATTTTAAGTTGAAGTATCTCTATTCATTGTCGTATTGATACTTGAAAAATCGGGGTTTTTCTTCTTTGCGATTGCGATTTAATAAAATTGATGTACTAAAGTATATGGTAGTGAAAGTTATGCAACTTGCTAAAGAAGGTTTGGACTTTTAAAATATATTATTTTAATTGTGATAATACCGACTATTTTAAATTAAGATGATCGTAAAGTTGTCATTGTATTCGTTGACTTTTAATTTTCTATATCAACTTTCGAAAACCAGGCAGAAAAGTGGTATTTTTTTATTAATGTGTTACACTTCTATAATGCTAAACATATTATATTTAGGGCAATTCGTGCCCCGGAACATAACTTTTTTCAGGTGCAACTTGTACCGTGTTTTGTATGGTTTCCACCAAAAAATGGACAGTCTGGTAAAAATATGGACCCTTTCTACAAGTAGGTACAATTTGGAATGGCAGAAAATTCGAATAAATGATAATGAAAATAATGTTTAATTTATTTTTTATTTTCTCATGTGGAAAGCACTGAACAACTATCCTGTGTGTCCTGTTCCACATACCTTTAAAACCATAAGTAAATCTGTGTTTACAACGGTATTTGGTATTTTCTGACTAACTTAAATTACGAGCAATCGCTTGTAGTAGGGGAGCCCACGATGCTAAATGGGGATTTACTCGAGCGTCATAGAGACCTATTGAGTTGCGAAGCTTATATAATAAAAAGAAAAAAATGTTATATAATGTATACCTTTTCATCGGTGGGGGGAGCGGCTATAGATTTTCAAAAATGTAAAAAAAAACTATTGTATGGACATACTCGAGCGCGTCAGATATTGATAGCATCCATGTCCTACGTATTTTTAATATAAGATTAGATTATTAATAAGTATTATGAAATTGAATATCTATAATAACAATAACTATGAAAATAGCAAGATATGGAAATGACAAAGACTAAAAATAAAAACGCTTACCGAGCATTTAAAATGGCGATAGGAGGTTGTGACGTATTCAATTAGCCCACAATCTCTGTGTCTTTTTTAGGAATTTGAAATATTTTTATCTTGTTACATATATTTAAAAATTGTCTTGGGTTGGGGGAATGAAACAGTATGAAAATTTTAGTTCTCCATGAGCTAAGACTTGGTGAAAAGCTTTGAAGATATACGTATCCTTCGTATGCGAGTAACAACTCACACGATACATTTTTTGATGCATTTAATGGTAACCACGCCGGTACCATGTAATCGTTTTAACATTTGGATAGAATAAAGTTAACATAATGTACTGTAATTAAGGTTTTATTAAGAACTTACCTATTAAAAATTAAAAAACAAATATTTTATCAATCTTATTCTTACAAGGACCTACGAACTAATTAACTTAATGCTATTCTTCTAATCTAAATCGAAACTTTTAAGCCAAGTGTCAAGGTCCCAAGAAGAGTCGTTACTAGCCGCTTTCGTAGTAGTGGACTCAGTTAGCGCCGGCTGTTTGTTGAAGAAGCCTTCCAGGCCTCCGCTCTGCGAGGTTATTGAGGTTGATGCTGTAGGACAGGTTGTTCTTCTATTTATTTTAATTTCCTTTTGACATCTGACGTCTTGTCGTTTTGTGCCATCTCGTGTGGAATTGGTAAAAGTATTGTCAGGTGATGTTCGCGGAAGACCTGTCCTCCATAGAAAATACAATTGTCGTTAGCATCTTGCATCATTATAGAAGTAGGTACTATTTAATTCTTTAGTAGTAATTGTGAGGCTTCGTTTCCTGACTCCTCGAGGAGACATTTTTTCTCTCTCATTCGGCGATTTTGAAACCAAGTCAGGATTATTCGCTCGTTAATTTTGAGTACGCTCTCCAATTCTATGCGAGGTGCACGGCCCGTTCTCCAATATCGATATTTGCGGAGTTGTAACAGCGGTTCGGCACTGTAGGTCTTATAAGAAAGCTCACTGTTACCCAAAGGGCAATGGAAAGAGCTATGCTCGCAGTCTCGTTGCGCGATTGAATCTGAAATGAGGAGATCCGTAAGCGAACCAAGGTCACCGACATAGCTGTAAAGATTGCCAGACTGAAGTGGCAGTGAGCAGGGCACATAACTCTAAGAACAGATGGCCGATGGGGTACTAAAGTTCTCGAGTGGTGACCACGTACCGGAAGACGCAGCTTGGGTAGGCTTCCCACAAGGTGGACCGACGACCTGGTACGGATCGCAGGTTTTAGCTGGAAGCGGAAGGCACAGAACCTTTATTATGATGCTTGATGATGATGAACAGCGGTTGTGATCCGTTTAGAATTTTTAGTTTTGAATATGCCCTGAAATTCATTGTACTGTATACCGGGCATAAACCCTGTAATGAGCCTCGATGTAACAGGATAACGAATGTTTTGTAGATTTGGATGGTAGTTATAGCCATTACGTCTGGGTTGGTATGCAGGTGGTTGCAGGGGGTACAAGTTGCCGTTGAAAACGGCGTTCAAATAATACGGGACCCTGAAAGTATAAGAATAACAGACTTTAGATCCGCTTTTGCTTAAATAATCATAGTATTAACGTATATATTGTCAATTAGAAATAAAGATTATATAAATCAGATGTGCGTAAAGCATTGTTGCACTTGATATACCATAGTTTAGTCGCCACGCAAAATTTAAAGGGCTCAACACAACAGACAAGCACTTTTCTGTAGAAACTACAGATCAATATTAGTATAGATATTATGGAACTTACCGGCACGGGTGCTCGTTGTTTCCATCGACCAGTGCGACGTGCCTCCACTGGTCAAGACTGGCACCGTTGGTTTGAGGGATTCCAGGGTTTGGCTTTATATTCACGGAAAGTACTATGGACAGTAATGGTGCCAGAACTAGCCGTCTTCGTCTTTCCTTTACTGGGCTTGCTCAATGCAACACTTGGTTTAGCTGTAGCAGTGGGGGATGCATTCTCACTGGACTTGATTTTGTACTCCTTTGCTATAAAACGCTGCAGTTTGGTCATCGACACCACTCTGCTCTGTGTACCATCTGCCCCAACTACCACTACTTTTCCATAATAACAATAATAAATCGTTTATTATTGACTGGACAGCACAACACAGCATACATGTATACAAAAGAAAAATTAAAATAAGTGACATAATTGAGACATAAATTTATAAAGACATAATAAATAGCAATTTAAAAAATAATATACTTACCAGTAATTCAACAATCACAACCTCAATAATTACAAATACGCAATACAATAACACTGACGACTAGGCATTGCCGTGTTGTAGCACCTCCAGTCAACAAAAGGACCTCACTCAGCATGAGCCGGGGCCGAGGCCTCGGCGCTGGTCTTCCGTGGTCTTCCCGCCGAGTGAAGTCCGGATCGTTGACCCACAATACGCTTGTAAAGAGATACATTCGAGATTATGTAATTTTTAAAAGTATATATTTTGTTATAAGTATGTACTTATAACAAAATATATACTTTTAAAAATACCCACATATATTCATAATTCCCACCTCAAACGTGTACAATAACTTGAGTAGTGATGTGCAGTGTAGTGTGATGCCATAATCGATGAATAAAATCAGATGAAACTGGATTTCACCGTGCGCCGTATAATATCCGTGCAACAAAAGAATAAATGTCAAATGAAAAATAAAATGTCAAAAGCAATAAATAAATTAATGTATTGTAACTGTATAATAATAATAACTAATAATATAATAATTTCCATTAACAATCCAATTCTAATTTAGTTAAAAACATACAAGTAATGTCAAAAGTATAAATAATAAATTAAAGTAAATAATAATAGATTAATTACCACAAACAATAAAATTTCTAATTTTAATGGTCTGTGCTCCGATTGTATGCAGCGTATTACATAATTACTTGCGCTTGAAGACATATAATTTTAACTTTTTTTTAAAGCGCATACAGTCTCCAGGCCCCTAAACGGAGGTGGGAGACTATTCCAACACTTGGTTGCTGCATACTTGAAACAACCTTCAAATGCTGCGGTTCTATGTAACGGTACCTTCATTAAATAACTGCTAGCTCGAGTTCCGTACTGGTTGTTGTCTCACGACCAACATATTTTCGTGATCGTCAGAATGGCCGGTCAAAAGCCATATTAAACTTTGAAATAGTATCCAATAATTGCTTACCAATTGCTGATATTTACTTACCACTATGGGAGATTTGCTTACCACATATTTTAGAAGAATTGAGACATTTAAGGTTGACCGTCCATTCTGATGTCAGGATGGCAGGTCAATGTCCATAGCATAGTAACTATGCGGAATTACTGATTTTTTTGTAGACTATACATTACTTACCAATTGCTTACTTCATACTTTATAAACATAGATTCTGTAGCTATCAAGGAAATAAAGATACCGTATAAGTTTACTGAAAACCCCTAGCGCCTGTTAAAAGTATAAAAGCAACTAATTATCATGAAAATTGTGTTTACATATCGAAAGGATCTGCTGCTCGATGCTTCTGTTTTTCATTTAATAAGCAAACTGTACCTAATTTTTATATTTAAAACCAAAGTTGTATTTGAAGTTGCATTATTTTCTTACCTACGCTTTCTTAGTTATGAGTATCTACTACCACAAAATACTTAAAGAGTTCCTACGTTCCGACAGTTTTTTAAGTTAACTCTAATGAAGGTAGATTCATTTTTTTAACACATTTGTATCTTTTGTGTTAGATAATGTTGTCATTGTTGTTTTTGACTTGTGCTGGTATCCTGAAGCCGTTAGTTGCGTGAATTTAAGCATTTTAAATACAAATTATATTTCTTTCATAATGAAAAGGGGAAGGAAGTTTGTGGTTTCCTTGGAGGACCAAAAAAAAGCGTTTTTACCATATAAAAACTTATTTCAAAGTGTCGACGATCTTCCTGCAGCAAGTGACCCAGTGTTTACAGAAATAAAAAGTGCTTTACCTAGGCCTTTTACTGAAAAAGGGCTTTATCTTTCTGTGAAGAAGAACTTTAATTATTTCTTAGATGTGACAGAAGAAGGAATTTGTGAAGATGACAAATACAGTAGTGGTACTACATTTAATAAAGAAAACTCATCAAGTAAGTCAATTAACTTTGAATTTATGATTGATATATACCAATGGGAGAGAATACAGCCTTTAAGTAAGCAATTAAAAGTTACACAAAATTCAAAATCTTATATTACCCAAAAATACCGTTTACCAAAATATATGTGGGCTCATGTATTGCGTGAGCAAATATGGAAAGCAATGAAAACTCCATGTTCTTGGATTTTCAAACAATATTCTATCAAAAATGAAGACCGAATAACTTGCAAAGGTTTATGTAAACAATGCAAAGCATCGATGAATATTGCAATTTCCTGGCCTGTCGATAAAATAGCTCGCTGTATGTGTACTATAATAAATGTGGATGCATCATTTATTCATGTTCCCGACAAAAAGATTAAATTATCACCAGCAAAACGCGTTGATATGTCAGATGAACTAAAATATGAATCTGCAATCGCATATCGTAATAAATTAGCTGATGAAGTCATGAATACTAATGACATTGAACCACCACATATGCCGACGGTTGGATGCTTAAGGCAAATTAAATACGAAAAAAAGCATAGTTCGTACTATGATACAAACCAAGTACTATCTTTGTGGATAATGACTCGTATTTCGCCATATAAAGAAGCCATTAAGCAAATTTCGTTGTACCCGTTTTACATTTATTATTGGACACCCTTGCAAGAAGCCTGCTGCAAAAAAAATAAGAAACTTGATACATTAGTTCTCAGTGTTGATGCTGCTGGCAGTATCTTTAAAGAATTTGGTCCGAATAATAATATGGTAGTGACTAAACATATATTTCTTTATGTATTGATGATGAAAATACAGGAAAATCCAAGTTCCGTTCCAGTCTCACAAATGATATCCGAAAGCCAGACAATGAACACAATATATCAGTGGCTCCAGGCTTGGAGCAAATACAATCCTGTTCCAAATGAAATCAACTTAGACTACTCTTCCGCTTTAATTGGAGCAGCAGTGAAGGCCTTCACGAAACATGATTCTACTGCTAAATATGTTGAAGAGTCATACAAACGATTAGAGGATGGACATGTTAATGATAATACATGTTACATTCGTATCGACACGAGTCATTTTGTAAAATTTTTATTTAACTTATCGTGTTTTAAACATACCGATATCAGAGTGAAATTTTATTACATTAAATGTCTTATCGAGTTAAAAAACTGCGACGATTATGCCAAAGCGAAAGATATTATATCAGATTTGATTATTTTATGCTTAAATCAACGAGATGGCATGAACACTGGTGGAAATCCTTCAAGGTGTGAAAATTCCAAGAGCAAACTAAAAAATCTTTCATCATTTCGTGTGAACGATACTGAAATCGAAATTGGAGATAGTGATCAGTTGAATACAAAAGTTGCAGATCCAAGTAAATCATTATTTAAAGACGCTTTTAAATGCAACACAAGTGTTCATAAAAATGCAGAATTATCTGAACAAAAATCTCTGCAATGGTTTTACGATACAATTGACGCTGAAAAATTAATAATTACTCTAAGTGATGACAATGATTTAGGTAACCACGAAAACCTATACTACTTTCCAGCTTTTATTGTTCTTCTATCACGTCTGATGACCCAGTTTCCATTATGGTCCAATGTGATGAAAAATCATTACAAATCAAATATACACAAACCTACATCTTCCAATGTAGAATCGTATTTCAAAAACATCAAAACGCTTCTTTTTAAAATCGACTGTAAGTCACACAGATTACGCGTCGATTAATTTATTATGAAGCATCTAGAATATCTGACCGGAGAGTTGAAAATTGCAAACAGTAACATAACTGCTCCAAAGAAAATCCCAAAAAACCAACAGAAAGGAAAAACAAAAGGTAAAAAAATAATGGTGTCGGAATTTACTGATGACTCGGTTTTCTCAGACAATCCAAGTGTAATAGAGAATTGGAGAGGCCTGGGTATGGTAAACGATGACAATAAAAATAAAAAGCATCAGCCAAACCAAAAAGAAAAGTTTTATTGCTCTCGAACGGCAGCAGATTTATAATTGACAACGAAATTGTAATTACTACTAATACGTGTGCACTGGACTCCGTTTGCCAAGTCTTAGCATTGTTATATATTGATGGAAGTAGTATAAATCAAATAATTCAAGAAAGTAACCATATGCTTTGCCAGCTCATCAAATCTATGTGTGAAAAGAACAACGAAGATGTTTACAAAATTAGAACATCCTTGGCTAAAACTTATTATAAACCGGTTAAAAAAGGAGCTGTTATTGAAATTGATTGCGAATGCAACGTGTTGTATATTTTTGATCATATTCTGATTGACTGCAATCTGTACAGTGCGGAAGAAAAAGAATCTTGCACCGATGTAGACTGTCCTATAAATAAAGTAACCAGAAAAGTGTCTGTTTTACGTTTACATGATAAACGTGCAACTGATATACAAGAAGCTGCAAATATATTATTATACAATACAGACATGACACCATGCCGTCGATCTACTTGCAAAGGCATTAAAACATTTGAATTGATCTTACAAAGTCTTGTAAGTTTTGAAATATCTGAGGAATGTACTTCTGTGTATGACGCACCTACAAAATTAGTTTTAAAGGACAATGCATATGATTTAATTTCCATCATAGAATTCATTCCTCCTGCTGTTGGTGAAATGGGACACTATAAATAAAGCACATTGTAGGCGTGGAAATACATGGCAATGTTACGATGATATTAGTGCGAGAATTATAAGAAGTACTAACAAAAAAGTGATTCCACATTGTATTGTTTACGTTAGGCAATAGATGTCGTATAATTATTTTCACAAATCAATGCACATAAATAAATAAGATTTTATTACTTAAAAATTAAAGATCTCATTGCCTTGAAATTAAATAATGATAAAGCATTTATTTCGGACATGTCCATAGATTTTAAGGCCTAAATATTTAAATTTCTTTTGTATAATAAAATTACATTTGTGTCGCTAATACTATATGTGTTTGCTTTCATATTTTTAACAGGCTTTCAGTTAACTTATACGGTATCTTTATTTCCTTGATAGCTACAGGATCTAAGTTTATAAAGTATGAAGTAAGCAATTGGTAAGTAATGTATAGTCTACAAAAAAAAAAACAGAAATTCCACATAGTTACTACATTGACCTGCCATCCTGACATCACTCAACTCTTGACTCAATTCTTCTAAAATATTTAGTAAGCAAATCTCCCATAGTGGTAAGTAAATATCAGCAATTGGTAAGCAATTTTTGGACACTATTTCAAAGTTTAAGTATTTTGTGGTAGTACATACTCATAACTAAGAAAGCATAGGTAAGAAAATAATGCAACTTCAAATACAACTTTGGTTTTAAATATAAAAATTAGGTACAGTTTGCTTATTAAATGAAAAACAGAAGCATCGAGCAGCAGATCCTTTCACACACAATTTTCATGATAATTAGTTGCTTTTATACTTTTAACAGGCGCTAGGGGTTTTCAGTAAACTTATACGGTATCTTTATTTCCTTGATAGCTACAGAATCTATGTTTATAAAGTATGAAGTAAGCAATTGGTAAGTAATGTATAGTCTACAAAAAAATCAGTAATTCCGCATAGTTACTATGCTATGGACATTGACCTGCCATCCTGACATCAGAATGGACGGTCAACCTTAAATGTCTCAATTCTTCTAAAATATGTGGTAAGAAAATCTCCCATAGTGGTAAGTAAATATCAGCAATTGGTAAGCAATTATTGGACACTATTTCAAAGTTTAATATGGCTTTTGACTGGCCATTCTGACGATCACCATATTTTCGAGGCCAGGTACGATGGAAACTGAAACTTAACAACCCCGAACAACAATATCGCAAAGTGCACATACTGCCTCGCCCCCATTTTGAATATCTTTGCTTCGTTTAAGTCGAAGCAGAACCTAGCGCAAGCGTTTTCCACTCTCTGTATTGACTTTTTTGTGTGCGCCAGAATACATGGACCATACACTACATCCATGTAATTGAACTTGGATAATACTAAGGAGTCACACTATTTAATTCGAAGGTCTGAGTTCATGTAGCTACGTACCTGATAAAGCACCTTTGATCTATAAAAACAATTACTTATGGTATTAATAATATGATTTTGAAATTTTAGTTCTTCATCGAACAGAAGTCCCAGATTTCTAGCTTTCGTAACTCGTTCTACTGGCTCATTATTTATGCATATAATACCAATCCTACTCTTAATGTTTTGTACTTGTATTTTCGAACCTAATATCATGTACTTTGATTTATTGCCATTGAGTACCAATGAGTTATCCATCGCCCATCGCACTATTCGTTCCAGATCCTCATTTAGCTTACTCACTGCCTCATTGATATCCGCGGGTTTACAACTGACATATATTTGTATGTCATCGGCATATATGTGATACTTGGCATGCTTAATATGTTTACCCATATCCGCCCTATATAGAGCAAATAAAATGGGCCCCAAAATTAAGTCTACTAGAGATTAAGTAGACTAGCTACGAAACCAAGAGACAGAATTCGCGCTGAGAAACCATAATATTGCAATTTTACCAAAAGTAATGGAACACTAACAACAACAACAAAAGGTAAAGATTCAATTATTTCCCAATTAATCAATATCTAACTATTATTTAAATGTTTCGTGAACATTTCTCGCAAGTTCCTACAATACTTCATATATGGCTGCGATATCGTTTTATTAATATTCAGCTAACATACTACGAATGCATGACTGCTGAGATCCTTAACGTGGCCCACAGTCGCAGTAGCCCCCGATACATCGGTACAAACCAAATCGATTAGGGATTCACTGTGACTGGTAAAATGCGTAGGCTCGCGTACATACTGTGAAAGTTTATAGCCGGATAGGAAGTTATTTAATTTATTAAAATTTGCCTCATTACAATTTAACATGTTTATATTAATTAATAAATAATAAATAAATAATCGTGGATAAATTCACACAGCGCCATCTAGCCCCAAACTAAGCAAAGCTTGTACTATGGGTGCTAGGTAACTGATATACTACTTGAATACTTTTAAATACATACTTATTATACATAGAACACCCAGACACGGAACAGAAATTAAAATTCATCATTAATATTGAAGTGCCCCAAAATAACAATCGCAATCGCACCACATAAAACTTTCTACCGTGCTAGACAGCGCATCAATAAAAACATCGACACTTATCCACGGCGGTCGGTACGCTGTTCCCACCACTAGTTTTCTGCTAGATACGGTTATCGCTAGCCACATCTGTCCTACTAGCGGCGCCGCAGAATGTTTAATTACGCGAATGGAGACACCTCTCTTGACATAGAAGCCTACGCCTCCCCCGCGTCCTCTCACCCCCGCCGGTCTCGGTGTATGTATTAGACAATAGGACGCCACCGAAGGCGTAACCATTGTAACCATGTTCCCCCTCTCGCAACCAGGTTTCGTTCACTGCCATTATGTCCAAGCAGTGGCATAGCAACAATGAACTCATCGTGCCGCGTTGCTAACGAATTGAATTTTGAAAATAATAAAGTATTTCGCTAAAGTACATGTCAAATTTAAGCCTTGATTAGATGGAATTATAGAAATATAGCTTACAACAATACTGATTAATTCCGCAATATAAAAAATATTTAACTGTGGCATCTTGCCAAACGATTCATGCTTATTGACGGGTGATAATACGCCGCGGACAGTGACTTTGTGAAGTGTTATGTGTAATACAAATACGATATAAATATATAAAATACAATACGCCATGTACTCGTAATAACGTTGATAGTGCACACCAATAGAAATACTTATCTCACTGCAATGCCTAGTCGCCAACACAAAAAGTAGTACACAAAATAACCAAAACAAATGCAATTTTCGTAATATGTGAAATATTATGATGTGGTAGTACTATTATCATTCCGATACGAATTTATTTGTGCGAATGTGTTCCGTTCCAAAAACCCTTTCCAAGTCTTTGTCATTCCAGAGTCGCATAGCCTTGGAATCCTTCTCGCAACGGGCGTAAATCTTCCCTTCCAGAGTCCAGAGATATTGCCAGCCGCAAGTTTTCTTAATTTCACGCGCCTTATTAAAAACCGAGCGGTTTAGCCTAGTTAGGCGTTCATATACATATACCGGTCGCGTATCTGCCCGTAGCCCCAGACCCTCCGTGTTGAGCCCACGTCGTACTCGCACGGCCGTAAGCATCTGAATATGGCGCCTCGATATCCTCACTGTTACCACCCGGGGACGCATTCCTTCCTGCTTGTCTAACCTTGGTGCTCCTACACGCGTACACGCCACGATGTCATGCTCGTCCAGCAGCTCTTGGTCCCGGTCATTCAAATTGAAAATTTGAATTTTGAAGATAAATGTGATAGTAGTAAAATGAATTTCCCGCCGCTTGATATCCTCGACGCGTAGATACAACATAACTGACTCGCAGCTTACTTCCAGCAAAGTTGAGAAAATTATAGGTAATTATAGGTATATTTTACCATAAAAATATTGAGTGTAGAAAAAGTAGTGTATGCAACTGCATATAATTGGGTATTAAAACACTCGTGTCAAACTATTATCATGTTTTAATACCCCCTTTTATATGACAGTTGCATAAATAATGGGCCGTGTGGTGTCCGGCAGAGTAGAATAGCACCAACCCCTTACACTCGTGGGTGTCGTACAAGGCGACTAATGTTTAGAGGAATAAATCTTAAGTCTCCGCAGGCTGGAAAATGGGTAGCAGCGTTTTCGATTGTTATATTTATAATACAGCGATCTCCAACCTGCCTGCCAAGCGTGGAGATTACGGCAATAACCTCCCCTTTCGTGGGATAGGCCCTTACTCCTGCAGTGGACTGTTTATGGGCTGTGTACACGGATGGTACCTGCAAGCCTTCAGACTCGAGCAGAGTTAGAAATTATAATCTCCAAACCAGTGTTTACCGGCTTGTTTGCACTCAAAGTAAAATAAAACAAGCCGAAACCAGTACAAGGATGACATTTTATTAATCCGTGACACAATATATATAGTTTTGACACGGACGGGTCGTTTAGCGCGATATAGAAAATTACCTCATTTCATAACAACGCCATCTATCGGCACACTTCGTAACCAAACTTCACAGATACACGTCATGCGACATCTAACAGAACTTGCTGTACTAACTTTTATCAATACATATTTGAACATACCGCCCGCCAAGAACAATATGAAAAAATATAAAGGATATTGTTCTTCTTTGTTGAGGACAACGTGTAAAAGAAGAATAAAACCCAAAACATTAAACTATATCATAAAGTTCATAACATAATAAATCTATGTGTAAATCTTAAAACAAGTATAGGTTTTAATTTGTAACATAAACAATATTTCACCTTGACCTTAAATGTCTCATAAAGAACAATGCTGAATTAATATAAACATTAGTCAATCATTTGTGAAAGTTAAACAGATATTGGTAAAACACATAGTTTACATGTGGGTCTCTTTATATTAACATTTTTAGTGCGTAATGTGACCACGCGGGTAATACCATCTGATCTAGGATGTTTATGGATAACGTGACCCAACAGCCAGCAATTTGGTGGTAAATCGTCCTCTTTGACAAGAACGACATCCCTTATTTCTGGTTCTTTTACTTGATTATTCCATTTATATCTGTGGAATAAAGTGGTCAAATACTTTTGCGACCAACGTCTACAAATCGCTACTACTTATAGCAATTTACTCAAACAGGAATATCGATCCCTCAATGAATCGTTATTCAGTGAAACACTTCGCGGCTTGTTCTAATTCACAATGAAATTCTTTTGGTTTTGGTAAAAGTCCGGAATACCTTTGAAAGCACTATCTGCAGGATTTTCCTTTGATCTCACAGTCAAAATATCGGTAGTGCGATTACCTACAAGTGTCTTCCAGCGACTTCGATGTTTAATTAACCACGCAAGAACAACCTCTGAGTCTGTCCAAGCGTACACGTTATCTTTTGACACGTCTAATATTTATGCACCTTTTGTGGTTAAATATGCCAGCAACCACGCGCCACAAAGTTGTAAGGGAGGTATGTTTCTCTGTTTAATGGGTGCTACCTTGGTTTTAACTGTCAGGAGAGAAACATGAACCCTGTCTTGCGAATCGACGATTCTTACATAAACAACAGCGGCATATGCGAGTTTAGAGGCATCACTAAGCCCGTGAAGTTCGACTATGATGTCGTCCGTTCTGGTACCTACCCACCTAGGTATAGCAACTTCAGACATTTGCGACAACTGATTCTGGTAAGTCAACCATTCATTTCTCAATTGGGCGGGAACTTCAGAGTCCCAGCCGATACCTGCAAGCCATAATTTTTGAATTAATATCTTCCCGATTATAATACTAGGTACCTTACAACCTAATGGATCAAATATACGAGCAATCTTTGATAATATAGATATTTTTGTTATAGAATTAGGTTCCTGTGGCATCTGTACTGAGTATTTGAGCTGATCTTCGTCGCGCTTCCAGGTAAGACCTAATATTTTAATTGTAGTGTCTAGTTTTATGTATTTGTCTTCATTGAAATCTCTACCTTCATTCTCATTTTCATGTTTCATATTCCTATCCATCTTCGTAATATCTTGATCCTTATTAATCCTTTCAATTAATTCCGTGCTGTTACTGTTCCACTTTTGTATTTGAAAACCACCTTTGTTCAATAACTGTGTCATCTCATTAAAAATCTGAACTCCTTGGTCAACCGTTATACATCCAGTCATCAAGTCGTCCATGTAGAACTCTCGCAGAACTCTGTCTTTAACAAGTGGATATTGTTTGCCTTCATCCTTGGCAACTTGTTGCATAGCTTTCACAACTAAATAGGGTGCTGAAGCTGTACCGAAAGTAACTGTCACTAATTCATAGTCTTGAAAACTATCTGGAGGATCATCTCTCCATACTATTCTCTGACAGCGTGAACTATTTTTAAAAACTTTAACCTGTCGTTACATCTTAACGCAATCAGCAACTAACCCGATTGGATGGAATCTCCAACGTAAAAGGATATGACGTAAATCAGGCTGCAACTTAGGACCAATAATTAAACAATCGTTTAAAGAGACACCATTCTCATATTTACAGGATGCGGCGAACATTTCACGTACCTTCGTGGTAGTTCTATCCTCTCGAACCACTGCATGGTGTGGTAAGTAAACGCCTTGATTTACTTCTGTCTCCTTTACAGGAACCATATGTCCTAGATGTAGGTATTCCTTGATTACGTCTGTATATTGCTTTTTTAAGTCTGAATTCCTTGCCAACTTCTTTTCTAGACTCATAAACCTTTTCAGAGCGACCTGTCTGGATTTACCGCTTATACACGGAGGAGGATCCTCCCTAAATGGCAACTGGACTACATATCTACCATCATCAGTTCGCTTGGTGGTAGCTTCAAATTGTTCCTCACATATTTTCTCTTCTTGTGTAAGTATTTTTGACCTCTCTGTTTGTTCTTCTAGTTCCCAGAATTTCTTTAACAAGTCATCTTCATAAACCTGTGCATGCATTACTGTAATTTTTCTTGTCTTATTAACATTATCTGATCTTTCAACAATAGCAGAACCCGACAGAATCCAACCAAACGCGGTATTCTGAGCAATCCATGATTCTAAAGGAGTTTTCATCAAACCATCCTTCAGAATGTGGCAGTAAACTTCTGCTCCTAATAAAATGTTTATTTTATTAGGTGATCTATAGTCGTGGTCTGCGAGACTAATTTGTTTTAAGTCTAGCCATTCAACTGGTTTGATCTTGGTATTTGGAACATACGATGTTATGTTGCTTAATACGTACGTCTTGACTTCTATTTCAAAGTCCGGATCCACAATGGATTGTAATGTGATAATTACCATAGATTTCGACGTAACAGTACCTCCACTACCTACACCAGAAATGATACCTCTGGCTGGATGTTTACGCAAACGTAAGTATTGGACAGTATCTTCTGTTACAAAGGAAGCTTGGGAGCCCTGATCTAATATTGCGCGAATAATGTGGAACTCACCAGCCTTTGACCTCGCCTTTACTAGCGCTGTTGCTAACAACCCTTGTCGCACTTTATCGTTATCCATCGAGAAACAAGTCACAATGGATGAGACACCATTATTGGGATCTGCATGACTCTTAGAGTCACCAACCGAAGTGCCTCTGTTCGAATTACCTTTTGAATGTAAGAGTGAGTGATGTCGTTTATTACAAATACGACAGCTAGTTGGTTTGTTACAATCTTTAACAGAATGATTACTTCCTAAGCAGTTAAAACACATACGATTCTTCATTACAAACTCGTGGCGTTGCATGTAATCTAGTTTGGCAAACTTCTTACAAAAGCAAAGCTTATGATCTTCCGCACAAAATTCGCAAGAAATGTTACCAACGTTTGTTACAAACGACTTAGTGCTAGAACTTTGATAATCTGTAGGTCTCTTATTTGGGTGTTGAACGGTACCTCTCTTAAAATCCATACACTCCAATGCCCTGAACCTACTCTCCATGAACTCTGTAAATTGTTTAAATGTTGGCAAATCAGTACAGTTATTGCTAGCAATATGAAGTTCCCATTGCTTACATGTTTCTAGGTCTTATTTAAAAGTTACAATATGGATTATGATTACGTCCCATGTGGTTACATCCACGCTTAAATTGTTTAATGCATTTAGACAATCTTTAGTAGTATCTAAGAGTTCTTTTAATTGAGAAGCAGATTCAACATTTAATCGTCTCTGCCCAAACAACCTTTTCAAAATACAATTACAAAGATATTTTTTATTATCATATCGTTGTGTTAACGAAGACCAACACTGATCGTAGTTGGAGTTTGATATAGGAACATACCTAATCAACTGTTCTGCCTCTCCAGAAAGATGAGCCTTTAAGTAATGCATTTTTTGAACATTGTCTAAGGAAATGTTTTTATGGATGAGAGATGTGAATAAGTCTCGGAATGTGGGCCATACTGAATATTTGCCCGAAAATGTAGGAATTGAAATTTTTGGCAACTTTACAGATGACTCGTGTGAACTAACTACTTGATTACGGTCTGTTGTTAACACTGACAACTTCTTAATCATAATTTTCATTTGCGCTTTGTAATCTATATAAGTTTCCTCGACTTCATCATACATCTCATCTTTCATGTACGGCGTTTTGGCCAATTCCTTCTCGTCACACGTTTCCACAACTTTCGTGTGATTCTTTCTAAACAATGACCAATCTCTCTCTAAGTTCTCCAATCTAGCCTCTAGGTACTCTACACTTATACGTTCCTTAGGGGATTTCTTAAAATTTGACCTTGCCCTTTCAATGCTACCTTTAAGATCATATTGAACCTTAAGAAGAGATTCCATTTTCTATGTTAAAACTTTGATCAAATATTACTAAGTCTTTTTGAGATAAAAATTCTGGTAAAAATTGCGCATAGGTTCCCCGTCTTATCGTTTTTGGGCAAACTATTCTAAGTCACTAACTTATCCAGAAATATTCTAAGTGTAATATCAATTAAAAATTTCAAAGTTAAAACAGCTATATAAATAAGGTTTAAATTTGCATGCCAGTTCACCTTTAAATAAAATGTACTGAATTTTTTAAAGTAAAAATGTTCTTGGAAATAAGGTTGAAATTCGCTTGCAAATTCGCTACCAATTTTGAATACACTCGAACGATAAAGTTAAACAGTTCTTGAGAATAAAGTTCAATTTTGCACTGTTGATCTTCAATTCAAATTGACTTGGTCACCACAAATGTACTTGTATAAAATTATAATTGTACTTACAGTTGCACTGCACACACACTAACTCCGCACGTCACCTGGCTCCAGGATCCTTTCCGTCAGCCGTCCCGTTCGTCCTTGGGCCTGCTCGTCACAAACAGGCTGCACTCCACCGCTGCTCACACAAGCAGTTGTTCCCCACCGCTGTTTCCCACCAGTAGTGGTATCCAGCACTGGTGCTGCCGTATCCCTTTGAGTAGCGATCCACTACAAGGACGCGGGTGTAATCCCTAAGGATTACTGAAAAATAACTTCGCTGATATCCAGCTCTGGAGGACCATGTACACGGATGGTACCTGCAAGCCTTCAGACTCGAGCAGAGTTAGAAATTATAATCTCCAAACCAGTACAAGGATGACAATTTATTAATCCGTGACACAATATATATAGTTTTGACACGGACGGGTCATTTAGCGCGATATAGAAAATTACCTCATTTCATAACAACGCCATCTATCGGCACACTTCGTAACCAAACTTCACAGATACACGTCATGCGACATCTAACAGAACTTGCTGTACTAACTTTTATCAATACATATTTGAACAGGCTGTGATGATGATAAATAATGCATTTTTAATTATTAATCAAAAACTACGAATTAAAAGAGGTCGTGATTATTACTATCCAATTAGGAATAGATATGAGTGGTCCGATCACTATACAGGATACTGTAACTAGGAAAATTTCGTATTTTATAGGACGTACCAATTTTCATCAATCGTGTTTGAATAAAAACAATACAGAACCATACGAGTACCGTTTAGTATAATAAATCCCGTAAAGTATAATAATAAGAGTAATTATAATAGAACGTAAAGTATTATAGACAGATTTCCTTCCTATTCAATCTAAATGCCAAGATGGGATATGTTTGTAAAATTCTATTATTTTCCAATTCCAATTGCCTTTACCTGGGTCTATGACAAGAGTGGCAGAGAAACAAACTAATAATTTTCTCCAAGACATGACCTTTTATGGTAATACCCGTATAAATTCGCGTGACGTATTCGTGTATAACGTAAACGTAAAACGCACGTATTTATTACGTCACAGACGAATTTAACAACGTATTGACTTGCATGAGAAAGAATTCTACTTCCAAGTTAATCAACGCAGTTCATAAACGGGTTTGTCATGACGTCCAAAGAAGTAGTTACTTAGTAATTACGTATTGGGTGCCGATCCTCATTGCCATAGATAGTTAGTAAATAATTATTGGTAATTTGTTAACGAATAAGTAACTAATTAAACGCATGCACCGCACGTGCCGTTCGATTTTCTATATCTAGAATTTCTATTATTTCATCCTAGCGGGAAATCCAATATCAGCGGCTAGCGGTAAACTGCCAGCCTGGATCCGCTTATCAACTGGAAACGCTCTGTCATGAGCTTGATGTGTGCCGACTGCCATCTGACCTACACCAGCC
This sequence comes from Blastobasis lacticolella, assembly GCA_905147135.1. Taxonomy (NCBI): domain Eukaryota; kingdom Metazoa; phylum Arthropoda; class Insecta; order Lepidoptera; family Blastobasidae; genus Blastobasis; species Blastobasis lacticolella. The sequence continues at coordinate 10,122,573 of LR990040.1, read as the reverse complement.
GCTAAGAAAATACGATTCGCCAGAGCCTCGTCCGTCTGTCTTTAGGGTGACCACGAACAGGTGAGGTTGGCTTGGGCCCCTAACATGGTTGTGGAGCCCCATAATACCCTAATGAGCAGACCATCACCAACCGACAATATTAGCCGCGCATGGTTCGGGTTTCTACAGCCATGCATACCTCCAAGACACATTATACCGTTGTCATGGGGGATTTCAACGCGAAACTGGGCAAACGAGGCGGAGACGAGTTGAGAGTGGGGCAATTTGGAGTTGGAAGTCGGAACGCCCGTGGCCAGATGCTGGCCGGCTTTATGGAGAAGGAGGGACTCTTTATGATGAACTCATTTTTCAGGAAGCCGGATCATCGCAGATGGACGTGGGTTAGTCCCGATGGTGTCACAAAAAATGAGATTGACTTCATCCTATCTACGAAACGGCATATATTCAATGATGTCTCGGTGATCAATAGCGTTAAAATTGGCAGTGATCACCGCTTGGTAAGAGGCACATTGAATATTAATCCCCAGCTGGAAAGATCGAGATTGATGAGGTCCACGCTCCGGCCTGTACCCATCCAAATCCAAAACCCCGAGAGCTTTCAACTCGAATTACAAAATCGCTTCGAGTGCCTAGGAGAGTGCGTCGACGTGGACGACTATAATAACAGGTTCGTGGAAACTGTCTATACGGTTGGGTCAAAGTTTTATAAGGCCTGCCGTACAAACAGAACAAACAAAATCTCTGACGATACCCTCAAACTCATCGAAGAAAGACGCGGAATGACTCTGCAATCCCCTGATGATGTCTCTCAATTTAGGCGACTTAATCGACAGATCTCCAAGTCTCTGACTCGCGACATACGCCGCTTTAATACTACCAATATTGAGGCGGCGATCGAGCGGAACAAAGGCTCTAAAGTCTTTGCGAGAGATCTGTCGATTGGACAGAGCCAGTTGACGAGACTGAAAACGGATGACGGCAGAGTTGTTTCGACCAAGTCCGAGGTTTTGAGGGAAGTCGAGAGGTTCTATGGACAGTTATACACGACAACACGGGCACCTGTTACCAGTATGGCAAAAGACCCCAGAGCCAAGTTGACCCGACACTACACCGAAGATATCCCGGACATCAGCCTGTACGAGATTAGTATGGCTCTCAAACAGCTTAAGAACAACAAGGCGCCGGGTGATGATGTAATTACGGCTGAGCTTCTGAAAGCTGGTGGCAAACCTGTGCTTAAGACCCTTCAGAAGCTGTTCAATTCCGTCATCCTCGAGGGCAAAACGCCGGAAGCATGGCACAGAAGCATAGTGATATTGTTCTTCAAGAAAGGTGATAAGGCTCTTTTGAAGAACTTCAGACCAATATCGCTACTGACCCATGTCTATAAGCTGTTTTCGAGAGTCATTACGAATCGTCTCGCACGCAGGTTTGATGACTTCCAGCCTCCCGAACAAGCCGGATTACGAAAAGGTCTTAGTACCATAGACCACATACATACGCTGCGGCAGGTTGTACAGAAGACCGAAGAGTATAACCGGCCATTATGCTTGGCGTTTGTGGACTATGAGAAAGCCTTCGATTCGATCGAAACTTGGGCGGTGCTCCAGTCTCTACAGCGGTGCCAAATTGACTATCGATATTTGGCGGTGCAGGATAAGGTTGCCGCCAATGTTGGCAAGCGAAGATGGAGAGAAGGTAGAAAAGGGTAATTACCCACCTGGCCGGGTGTTGTGACCAGGGGACCAAGGGCCCGACAGTTGATCGTCGGAAGTTGTATATATGCCGTGGAAGTTGGCACATTTCTCTAGCGCGATGCAGGACGGTTAGCGCCATCTATGTGCGGATGCTTGCCAACCTTGTGTTCATGTACTCGTGATGTGAGTATCGTTGAGTTTCCCTAGTGGAGCGATAGATGTCGCTACAGTACTCCCCCCGGAGACTGGAGGTCGATACCGAAGCGAGAAACGCTGAAGATGACGTATGAAGCGTAGTCAGTCTGGCGATGCTGTGAGCAATGGCGTAGCTCTGACGTGAGGTTGCGCTGTGAGCTGTGCCGAAGCGATGCTGTTCCCAAGTCTGCAGTGAGTCGAGACTGGGTGGGGACAGTGAGATGCCGCAGGTGAACGACCAGGAAGCACGCGTCGTGCCGACTATGGTCAAGGCTGTGACTGCTGTGTGCGGGAGTCAGGTAGGGAAGACGTAAGGATCACGTCGGGGTCACCACTTTGGCGGTGAAGGATAAGTTTGCCGCCAATGTTGGCAAGCGAAGATGGGGAGAAGGGTGAAAAGGGTAATTACCCACCTGGCCGGGTGTTGTGACCAGGGGACCAAGGGTCCGACAGTTGATCGTCGGAAGTTGTATATATGCCGTGGAAGTTGGCACATTTCTCTAGCGCGATGCAAGACGGTTAGCGCCATCTATGTGCGGATGCTTGCCAACCTTGTGTTCATGTACTCGTGATGTGAGTATCGTTGAGTTTCCCTAGTGGAGCGATAGATGTCGCTACAGATATATCGAAGCATTGAAGTGTTTGTACAAAAACGCCACTATGTCAGTTCGTCTCCAGGACAAGACCACATAACCTATTCAGCTGCAGCGAGGTGTTAGACAAGGTGATGTCATATCTCCGAAGTTGTTTACCGCTGCACTGGAGGATATCTTTAGGCTTCTGGACTGGGACGGACTTGGCATCAATATTAACGGCGAGTACCTCACGCACCTCAGATTTGCTGACGATATCGTAGTCATGGCTGAAACCCTGGAAGACTTGGGCAAAATGCTCGATGACCTCTGTAGTGCCTCTCAACAAGTAGGTCTTAAAATGAACATGGACAAGACGAAAATTATGTCGAATGTCCATGTTGTGCCTACTCCAGTGACAGTTGGAGGCACTCCACTTGAAGTTGTTGACGACTATACCTAGGACAAATAGTCCGGCTAGGTAGGTCCAATTTCGAGAAAGAGGTCAATCGACGAATCCAACTCGGTTGGGCAGCGTTCGGGAAGCTACGCCACATATTTTCGTCCCAATTACCGCAGTGTCTCAAGACGAAGGTCTTTGACCAATGTGTGTTGCCAGTGATGACTTACGGAGCTGAAACGTGGCCACTCACTATGGGCCTTATAAGAAAGCTCACTGTTACCCAAAGGGCAATGGAAAGAGCTATGCTCGGAGTTTCTTTGCGCGATCGAGTCAGAAATGAGGAGATCCGCAAGCGAACCAAGGTCACCGACATAGCTCTAAGGATTGCCAGACTGAAGTGGCAGTGGGCAGGGCACATAGCTCGAAGAACAGATGGCCGATGGGGCAGTAAAGTTCTCGAGTGGCGACCACGTACCGGTAGACGCAGCGTGGGTAGGCCTCCTACAAGGTGGACCGACGACCTGGTAAGGATCGCAGGTACCAGCTGGATGCGGAAAGCACAGGACCGGTCTTTGTGGAGATCTCTGGGGGAGGCCTATGCCCAGCAGTGCCTCGAGGGCGTCTTCTGGCTGATGATGATGATGATGGTTCGGGAAGCCATTGAAATTTAAAAGTATAAAACTTTCAATCGGGAAGACGGATATAAGCTTTCGGCTTTTGGAACCCAGTGGTGTGCAAAATACTGGAGATTTATCGTCGGATGTATCCGTGGACATCATAAGTGTCGTGTGCCGTGAAGTTCCGGATCAACAATCTGACAATTCAATGTGAGGGTAGGAAGTCTACCCGCACGTCACCGCAGCTGTCACCTCTTCACAGCAGTCTACTCGTGACTACGGTGGCTGCAACCTTATGCACTTATTACACATGTCTAAATTCAAAAACTAAATTCAGAAACAAAAAGCGTGAGAGCAAATCAAAGTGGAATGTATTGCTCATAGAATAAGGTCCATTTTTGTATCTCGGATTTTTGAAAATCGGAGCGACGCGTGACTTAATATAAGTGATACAAAAATGGACCTTAAGGCCTTGCCACATACAAAGCTCGGCGCGAGCGCGGCGTGATCGCGGTGCGATATTTGCTAGGCAACTATCGCGCCGCGCGATGGTTGCCTAGCAAATAACGCGCCGCGCTCGCGCCGAGCTTTGTATGTGGCAAGGCCTTTATTCTATGAGCAATACATTCCACTTTGATTTGCTATCTCGCTTTTTGTTTCTGAATTTAGGCATAACCGTAACGTCGTGAAAACAATTCCAAAAGCTGCGCCTCGTGTGGATTTTTTTCAATAATTGTCGGATATAAACCGTTTGTGCACGTCGGTAGTAACCGCTTCAACCTTGCGTAGGTTACAATAATATTGCTGTTTGTGTTACTAGGCGTTATCTGCATCGATTCTCGAATGTAATTAGTCCGTCCTTTCCAGTTTGTTTGCCATATTAGTATTAATGAGGTTACAAATAACTTATTGTGTTGTGCATACGGCCCCTGCCAGAAAACCGGTTCCCTTAAAATTATTGTTTATGGTCCACCTAATGTTATCGAGATCTTACTCACGAGTACTTACATTGAAACTATGAAGCCATTGCTGTACAAAAGAAGGGTCGCAAAACTACGTTTCCGTTATGGAAGACTCAGATAGCTCTTTTTCTTTGTTGGAGCCTTCCCAAGAAGAGTCGTAAGAAGTCGCTTCCGTGGTAAGGGACTCAGATTGCTCGAGTTCCCTGTTGTATCGCTCCATGCCTCCGCTATACGGCGGCGGCGCAGTACTGCATCTCTTTCGCACCTGAGGTTGAACAACATGGTTGAGGTTGCCACTGTACTACAGGTTGTTCTTGCCGAGCAAAGTAGCCATATTCATTGACATCTACTTGCTGGTTGTCATAAATTCCCTCCAATGGGTGTAATTGGTGCTGGCTGTCAATCAGAACCTGGGGCTGGTTATGCGCCATCTCATGTAGAATGGGTAAAGGTAATGTTGGATAAACCTCAGGGAAGACCTGCTCTCCATTTAAAGTCAAAGTAAAAGTGAGTAAAAAATAGCCTGTGTATCTTGTATAATTGGAGATGTACCATCCCATTCCATGTTAACACTCGAAGCTTCGTTTTCTGGCTCCTGAAGCTCATTGCGTTCTCTTTTCCACATCTCTGTCGGTGCTAAAAAATTTATTACTCTCTCGGGGAGTTGAAGTGCGCTCGCCAATTCGTTGCGACGTGTACGATCAATGTATCTTTTTGTTGTAAACTCTTGCTTTAATGTCTTTAATTGATCAGTTGAAAAAGCGGTCTGTGGCGTTTAGTCTTTTTCTGTTTCGTTATGTCCCCGTTAATGAGGCCATTTCTATTGTCAAAATTGTTATTGATCCTAGGAATCTCACCTATATTTGGCACGTTTCTTACTTGATTTGGGTGGTAGCTATAGTTTTGGTGTCTAGGTTGGTATGCCCCTGCACCCCTGGTTGTTAGTTTACTAGTTGATGTTGAGAGTAGGCGTTCGTTAATATCGGTTAGTTAATAGTTAGTTAGTTTCGTAACTTTTATCTTGTTGGATATATGTATATGGGAGCGGGGGCTGATATTGTAGTTAGTCAGTTAGTTAGTTAATATCGGTATTGTTAGATTCGTTGCGCGAGTGACAGTAGGTACAAAAAAACAATGGCGAATTTTTGGCGCCACTGTCGAAAATATTTATTCTCTAAAACCAATCAAGTGGAGATCAAATAAACGTCTTCAAAAGGCAATATCTAAAATTTGTACCTACAACTTATCGGCACACTTGATAGATTTTTTTCTTTACAGTTTTTTAGTAGCAGTCTGTTTTTTTAATTTCTGTACTATCCACTTGTTTTGTACAATTTATTGATTCGTATGGTAAAAATACAATAATGAGAGATACATTCAACTATATAATGGGTTGACGCCGAGTCGTATGCGAGAGTCAAAGTCAATAGGTAAGATGCATGGGTGCCCAAGATGTGCCGAAGTGGACCAGAAAAGGCAGGAAAGCGGACCCTAGCAGAAGCAGGATTGACCCCTCGGATGATGATAATGACGATCACAAGTAGTTTGTTCAACTACCTTGGAGTAGATATTTGAGGAGTTTAACAATTGTGAATGAAATGTTTTGTATTTGTTGATTCAGAAGCGTACTTCTAAGTACTTACATGGCTGTTTGTTGGTACGAAAGTCAGCACATCAATGCATCCATCACCAGTATTAAACGAGCTAGCCATACTATACGCGCACAACCCGGCGATATTCCAAAGTCCAAACGGAGCCGGTTGAGGTGTTATCGTGGTGCATCGCAACGCCTTTTGTTTCGTATAATTTACAAACGATTATTGTTAATAATCAGTGCTCGTTCGTAATCGCTTGCCGCCAAATGGGTATATTTGCATTACTGTATACATACAAAAACATTATTGTTTGTTGCCCTAACCTTGAACAGTAAACAATCTATTTATTTCGGATTTTTTGCTAGAACCTTTATTACTATTAATAAGATTAAAAACAAACTATTGTGCAGCCCATGCGATCTATGCGAACAACCGGCTATTATAAATAAAATGGTTACCATAACAGTTCATAGTTAGCTTTTGGTTCTCCTTATAAATAAAATGAAATACCACCCAGACTCAGTTTAGAGGACGACCCAGAAAAATATTCACTGATCAGATCAGTAATTTTCTCAAAAAAGCTGGGGTCCGAAGTGGTAACAATAAAAGAAGATGTATGAAAAGAGTTGTGGATATATGCGAGGCTAGGGAATTGTATCAGGACAGAGCAAAGTGGCGGTCCATAGTCTCTGCCTACCCCACCTGTGGGACACAGGCGTGAGCTTTATGTATGTATGTCAACACAGCCCGTCACAGCCCACTGCAGGACTTACGGCCTCTCCCACGAAAGGGGAGGTTATTGCCATAATCTCCACGCTTGGCAGGCGGGTTGGAGATCGCAGTGTTTAAAGATAACAATGGAAAATGCTGCTGCCCATTTTCCAGACTACGGAGACTCTTGATCTTTTGTCTCGAAAACATTAGTCGCCTTGTACGACACTCATGAGTGTAAGGGGTTGGTGCTATTCTACTCTGCCGGACGCCACACGGCCTGTATGTATGTGAAATAAGGAAATAACTGATTCTGTTACCTTCTTATTGCAAGTTCAATTCATAGCGTATTCGACCATTCACAATACGCTATGAATTGAACTTGCGAGAGTCAACCATAGTACGTGCAAAATAGGACTACCTTTTGCCCACCCTTAGTCCACATAAAATTTTATAAAAATCTGTCCATTGGCTACTGCGTTAAAGAGTAACACACAACCTGTAAAATATCTAGCTACGGGCGAGAGCCCTGGGTCCGGCTTGACCCAGGATTTGGCAGTTCAGACCTTCGGGACCCTGTTAACAGGAGACCAGATTGGATCATGGTTACACATATAGTCGCCTGAATGACGTTTCATCACGATATTATTCCTCGCTGTAAGAGCATATGTTAGTGTTCATCTAATGTACAAATCAGAAAAGAGTCACTGATACATGGTGGCGGAACCCCGGGGTTCGAACCTGGTACTTCCGGGTACGAGTCGGACCCGGATGTACAGTTCAAACCATCAACGATACTTTATATAGATTGATTAGATAAGAAATTAAATGAAAATTGTCTTTTTCCCATCTCCTACATTGTAGAAGCTACACGATACCTCTGGCTATAACCAGCAACGAGTACTTTTTTTATTAAAGAAACTTGCCAGGCATTTGACCGCCATCTCACTTGATAGTAAGTGACGATCTGTCTGTGATGACTGTCTAGGAACGGCCTATGTACTCACTGTATCCTTGAATTCGTCTAGAATCCAGATCTTAATAGTCTGTTTAATTAATCATATTACAATGAATGATTTCTATTATTGAAATGATGATGGTGCTGGAGTTAAAATATTTGTCAAGATCAGGTGGAAGGAGTCAAGTGGGAACGGTGGCGGTCTGAAACTTAATGTTACTAAGACAGAGTATCTAGGTCTAAGTATATAGCTTGCAACAGTTGGTACAGATTTAGGTACAGTTTAGGTAGTTCGACGATATCACCGTACACATATGTTAGTAGCTATAATAATGAATGAATAAATAAAATCTTGGCATTGATGTCCCGATTGTGCTTTCGCGCACGAGGGTCCGGAGTTCGCTTTGACTCTAGGATTTGGCAGAATAGGTAAATATAGCGTAAGCGTCTGCCATCTGACCTCCATGACACTGCTACCACGGGAACCAAACCAGATTGGATCATAGATACACATTCAGTCACCTGAATGTGCAGGTTTTATCACCGTAAGAACATCGGTTAGTAATCAACTAATGCACCTACATAACTACATGGCCGCAGAGGGATTTGATCCCAGTACTCGGCCACTGACCAACTATACAAACCTATACAGAAAAGTTATTTCAATAACTCAATATAAATAGTTATTTAACCTAGATAAAATAACTATTTAATTTTTTTATGAAATATTGGAAGCATAGAATTATTAACCAGAAAAGAAATAATTACTTACTTATAACAAACCTTTCTAACATTTTATTGTATAGAATATTGGAGTTACTGTCACATCTAGGTATAGTAACTTTATGGGTTGCAAACAATTAATTACAAGTTTACAACCCATTCGAATTAACTATGCACATCACTGGAAGCTACTCTTCTCCCGTTTTATTTATGATTCGTAACTAATATAACAGTATTATATAATACAATAAAAACTTAACTACGCAAGTACAAGAAAACCTAAAAATTACTAAACAATTTTAAATACTTTGTTTTGCACACAATAATGTCGAAATGACGTCACAGCGCTAGGTGCACAGTTATTCTGATTGGGTAGCTTGGGCATAGCAATTAGAAAATGGATGAGTCACTTTTTTGCATAAATACGAAAAACAATCCCTTAAAATATCACTTATATTTGAGCTTTCACCGTGAACGACTTTACCTTCCGTAAATATGGAGCTAAACCCTGGATACTTTCAAACCAACTGCGGCAATCAGAATCAGTGCGGTAATGTCTCTATGGCCGATGGAAACAACGTGGACGCACCCGTGCTGGTAAGTTCCATAATTTCTATACTAGGTATACTTATGTAGTTACTATGAAAGTGTGCTGTTTACAACTACGTGCGCTTAGCCATAACAAAATTTGATATTTCTTGTACTAACAGTCTCTGAATTAAACCATGAATAGACAGACAGACAGACAAATAGATAGACGGACAAACTATATGATTTCTCGCAGGTATTGCTCCGGGACCGTAAAACCCCTTTTTCCAACGTCTTGGCCGTTGTCAGCCGTAGTTCGTCAAATTTTAACAACTTATAGGCGTGATTAATGTGTATATCCAGAGCTCAAGTGTTTCTACGCCAAATGGCCCAATTTATGTAGCCGGTACTAAGACTACGTACTTGAGCCTCTTGGCGTTTTCAACTGAGGCGGCACCGGCCTCAGCTTAACACGCGGTAACTAAACTATAAGGTGAAATTGCGCCAAGTAGTTCACAGACCAGAGGGCAACCGATCCCAGGTTCATTCCGTCGGATTTACCGTCGTCGCGGGCTTAACCGCTCGGGTCCAGCACCGCGGGTGCACCAGCAGAGGAAAGGCCCGGCAGATGACGTCATTGAGATCGTTAAAGCGACCGGCGCTGCTCCTCCTCTACTTGATTGACTTAGGATAAGTTAGTGACTTGGATTAAGTTTTCACGTTATTTATGTTGCTTGCATTACTTTGCTAGTAGCACAAACCTATTAGTCTGATGTTATATGTGTAAACCTATATTGGGCTTACTGTAGTTACAGTTGTATCTATGAGTGCTGTTGAGTTTCCATATAGGTAATCATTCAATAAATATCCTACACTACAGACCTCCAATTTAACATTTTGTCTGTCTTTCTCTCCTCAGACATGGGACTGGGAAACACAGCTGTTAAAAACAGTTTTTCCAGAAGATCAACTTCTCGCAAATACAAAAGGTAACTACTTAGCAGTTTTATTATCATAATATTTTTAGGCCTTGTGGTGGCCGATAGAGTTGAATATTGCACCTACCTACCCCTTCGACCTAAGCGTCGACATCCGTAAAAGGCGGAAACTGCGCCTACTTAACTATGATATTTCGCGATATTTATTTGTCCTTTAGTAGGTACTGAATCTCTAGAAAATATTGAATCGAAGAAAGTTAATGATTGAGGAACTGATTCAATCGATTGTAAAGGGAAAAATGCTTGTTCTATATATTCAGCGTGAACCAATTTTGATGCGGCTTTTTTGTTATAATTGACCTTGTTCATTAAAATCTGTTAATTAATTAAGGTAAGAAAATCGTCGTTGGAAACGTCACTTCAATTAATACCACGTATATCAATGTTTCAGGTACAGAAGTGCAGAAAACTATTCCGAACAAAAGGAAGGCGAAACGTTTCCGCACTGCGTTCACCACGGATCAGGTTTGCCATCTTGAGAGTATTTATCAACAGCACAGATACATCGATGTGCAAATGCGCAGAAATCTGGCAAGAAGCCTGCAAATTGACGAGAAAGCCATCAAGACATGGTTCCAAAACAGAAGGCAGAAGGAAAAGGTAGATTCCGCAGAGAACTCTAGTGGCAGTTCCTTCGAACAACCATGCCAGTCATTTATATTTTCACAGCAACCAAGTCCAGTGTCAATAGTCAGTTGTCACAACAGTATCAATAGACCAACCGAGACTTGCAGTTCGGCTATTATGGACACAAATTTAGAAGCACCCTGTGTATCAACCATTGGCCCCATTTCAGAAACTAACTTAGAGTCTTATGGAAACATTTGTCAGGAAAATTACGACCCTAATTTTCCTTTATTATTATTATCGTCACTTGAATTTCCCCCTATTGAGCCAACCATACCTATCCAGAATATGGCTCGAAGTACTGCCCACGGATCAGATTCCGAATATCAGTTGCCGTTTTGTAGGCAGCCCGTGCCACCGATGTCGTCACAAAATATTATTTGTTTTGATCCTAAGAATAGTATAAATTTTGAATTATAATAATTGTTTAAATAAAAGTAGTATGTAAGTAATATAATTAAAGTAAGGTTTTTTGTTAATTAGTTGATTGAATGTTTTGTTTTAATAGTTTGCACTGTAAATAAATATTAATACAATAACTTCTTGTAATTATTAATACATGAGTGAGTATAGAATTACACTGAATGAAACTTGACATGGGACAAATATTATGCAGTTAGTATAAATCTTAAAAAATATGGAAATTTAGGTACTCGGTTTAGTTTAAATATTCATTATATTAACCTATTTTTAATTTAATTTTCACGGCGATTTTCCAACTTATCATAATTCTAATAGACACTGAAAAATACTCTCAAAAGAAAAGAGTACAATCGAAAGAGAATCAAAGCAGATTGATTGTGTCTATGCTAAAGCTACGAATAACAATATATTTTGATTACAATGTAAAAATTTGAAGTCAATCTTTGTCTTTGAACGAGCACCGGTTTACAATAACCGTGTGTAAAAAACCAATATCTCTAATGTGTTGTCGCCGTACAGTAAAACAAACTATCGGGTAAGTACGAGTAAGCTGTAGCAGTCGCGCCTTGAGGGTTCCAAAATGACAAATACAAAACATTTATTCTGTACCTACACCAAGCCTTAAAATTTTAAACTTTTAAGTTCTTAAATGTAATTCAAGATATTGTAGACTTGCGTACAATAGAGTTCAACGCGAGCTATTTCCGTTATTTATGATGTGTAATATTTCACCGTAAGATTGTAAAACCGTTAGATTAAAACTCAAATATCGTCGTCGTCCTAGCGCTTATCCCGCCCTCTGCCAGGGTCCGCTTTCCTACTCAATCTTCTCCACTTCGCCCGGTCTTCGGCATCATTTCGTCGTAAGCCGTTGGCTCTCGCATTTGACTCAGCGATGTCAATCCATCGCTTCTTGGGTCGCCCACGGGGCCTCTTTCCTGATACCGACAGATTCAGGCACCTATTTCCCACATATCTCTGAAGCTTACGCAAGACATGACTAAACCAGCGCAGACAAGCCTCCTCGATCTTATCTGCGATATCCTTCACGCCAAGGCTGCAACGTATGTACTTGTTACGTACTCGATCGAGTCGCGTAACTCCGCACATCCACCGCAGTATTTTCATGTCGTTGGGGTGGAGGTCGCGAACGTTTTTCGTCAGCGCTCGCCAAGTCTCACAGCCATAGAGCTTCGCGAAACTGATAATTCGCTCAATGAAAACGTCGCGCTTTTAAGCTGTCGCGCAATGGAATTGTCGCACAACTGAATGTTCGCTCTTTTAAGCTTTCGCGGAATTGATTTTTCGCACAAATGAACTTTCAAGCTTTTGGGCAATCGTCTTCGCGCTATCGTTATTCATGCTTTCGGCACCGTGTATTACACCCAAATTATTTACGTGTTAGAATGAATTTCGAAAGTTTTGTCTTGCTTGGTGTATGTTAAACAATGCCATTCAAAAAGTTGGATTGGGTCGTACTAAGTACGTAGGTACTTGGTAATTATTTCATATTTCATTTATTCGCTGTTAAATGGTATAATGTGGTTGTTATAAATAGCTATTCGTTTCACATTTAACACCTTATAAAAGGCACTACGAATATCAGGTAATTGAATACAATTAATAATTAATAATGAGACATGTGTCTTAGGATTAAAACCCATTCAATTAGTATAAAATTAATCATACCAAATTGTCAAAACAGTACATTATGTCAAAGTTTAAATACATTTATTTAAATATAAGTACAAAATGTCCATAAATAATAATCATAAAAAATTCATTATACAAAATAAAATGTTATTTAAAAATTCATCAATTGTGTAAGATGCCTTGTCCAAGAGGTATTCTTTTAAACATTTTTTTAATTTGTTATAGTTTATTTCATTTCTTAAGTTTTCCGGTATTTTATTATATATTTTAATAGCAGATGCATAGGGACCTTTTCGAAATAATTGCATAGTCGAGTCAGTTCTGAGTAATTGATCTTTAGGTCTAAGTTTCGATAAGCCGGGAATGTCGGATTTATTAGTGAAAAGTTGTATATTATTTCTGACAAATAAGGCCGTTTCCAAAATAAACAATGATGGCAAAATCAATATGCGTTTTTTAATTCATTGTGGTCTACATCTGTCCCTCTGGCGGATTTTTGCGAGAACACGTATGCACTTTTTTGCATTACAAACAGGTCACGTGATTCCGCGTGGTTACCCTACAGAGTTATTCCATAGCGCAGCCATGCCTCTGCGTACGCGTATAAGCAGACAGCGCTGTCTCGTAATTCGTCGATCGCCTTAGAATACTCAGTGCGTAAACAAATCTTTTAAATAGTATTGTGTTTCTGTCGGTGAGTAAGGTTTCCAGTGCTCCATGGGGTGGGGATTTGGGGAACCGTGGCTTTGGCAGTGGAGTGGCATTTGCTTTTTGCTGCCAGAGCAACGTGTTATAGAGGTGGGCAACGCATTAGCGATACGTCTTGCCTACCGCATGACATTAAAAAAAAAAATCTAGACAGTTTTGTTTTTGTGTCGGATACGTGTATATTCCAATTTAGCTCAGTGTCAAGGTGTAGTCCTAATAACGTGGCGTGTTGGACCTCGTTTATGTGCTATTATCATAAGTAATTTGGAGCCGTAACGGTGATCTTTGGTGTGGATGGAATTGAATTAATTGTGTTTCTTTGAAGTTTATTTCAAAATTATGGTCATTGATCTAATGGTGAATTAAGAATAATGTGTCAGAGATTTTTGTTTTTTTATACTTTTGTTCTTTCGTGAAGCTCAATAGCAAGGAAATGTCGTCCGCAAATAAAGTGCAGTGGATTTCAAGGATTCTCGGTAAGTCATTTATATACAATAGAAATAGTACACATCCAAGGATACTTCCTTGAGGGATACATCCTTTGTTTCAGACGGAATCAGTTTTTTTCCCGGGTAGTTTCAACATATTGTTCCAGAAGTACATGTTGAGTTCTCTTTGAGAGATAGAACCTAAACCAGTCGTCGCTCCGCTTTTCAAAAATCCGAGATACAAAAATGGACCTATTAACTATAACACATTCCACTTTGATTTGAACTCACACTTTTTGTTTCTGAATTGAGTTTCTGAATTTAGGAATGTGTAATAAGCGCATTAGGAAATCAATAAATCATTTTTTACATAAATAATCATCTAACAACATCACACTTATTTACACTCGTCAGTCAGCGTCGCGCCTTCGCGGTGAGCAGCCGTCTCGCAGCAGCGGTCGAGTGCACACCGCTGCTTCCTCCGCACTGACCCAGACCGCACTCGAGCTCACGACAATGCGCCGCACCCAATATGATTATTGGGTTGCGGCCTATGCGCCTGGCCGCTGGGAATCAACCCCCGCCGACTGGGCCGCCATAATTTAGCCAATGACGGGGCTGTGCGGGCGCGCGGGCACTACGATGATTAGATACAGCGAACGCAGCCCCTACAGGCTCTCCCGAGAGAGTACCGATGAAGTGGCAGTCCAGAAGTGTAGCCCCACCTCGCCGCAGCGCCTTAATAACTGCCGCGCCGCGTATTGCGCCCCGCAACCCGCAAAAACGTCGCGTGACTACCGTGAATCCGACGCCACGTTGCCGTCAACTCATTGCCGTTAACAGTAACGCACCAAATGCCCTACCACGACGCCAGGTGTAGGCCGGGCTACCTACGGGTTTAAAACACCTTCTCCCCCACCAACTGGACTTGACAACGCCACTAAGCAAGACTACGCTTAAGTTGGCCACTTCCGGACTGAACCCCAGGCACCTCATTTCCGTACCCCCGTGGGTGACCTCAGTTCCCTCGGGTAAAGTGTCAAAAGGCTGCTGACGATTTCGATCGGCTCCCGCACTGTGTCCTCGATCAAACCGATCGAGATCCCCGGATGCCTGCAAATCGATGGTTCGCCGCGGTGCCGGTGACGACCCTGCCTCATCAGTAGCAACCCCCACCACATCGATGGCGAACACCCTGCTGCAACGTCGCTATAGCCAATGGAAACAACATGGACTCACCCGTGTCGGTAAGTCCCATAAATGTATTAAAGTGTGCATGTCGGTTTGCAACTTTTTGCGCTGAGTCTGTAAATTATGCGAGGCGATGATACCTACAGAAGCAAGTACAATAACTCTACTCTATAGTTACCATATCTGAATCTCGCGCCGGCCGCTGAGAAAAACCTCATTTGCTAGTGCGGTGATCTACATAAAATAATTGACAAAGCAGTATACACCTAGTATTAAGTTTGTAATACCCTAGGATCAACGGTACATCTCTTAAGTTTCTGTAGGCAATAGAATTAATTCACAAAGTACAAAAAGAAGAAAATTTTGGAAAATCAATGTGGTGGATTTTCCCGATTACTGTTTTTTATTTTAATAAGTTTTAATTAATTTTGGCATAATAAAAATGTAATAAATTAAGGTGCATATTGTCATTCATATGTTGTTACCACTGGTTCCTCTGGTAGCAGGGTCATGGAGGTCAGATGGCAGTCGCTACACTGTAATTACCTGGTTAGCCACGGCCTGGATCATGGTCAAGGCGGACCCCGGGCCATTAACGCCAAGATAATGGTTTTGTGTCTAAAATTGCGATGTTTCCGTAATTATGATATTAATTAGAGGCAATAGGCGTCACTTTCGAAAGTTATGTACTAGGCTGGTCCAAAATTTTTTAGCCAAAGGCTTATTATACTCCCTATTTTTTTAATTTTTATATCGTTATGAGGCAAATTTTATTACAAACTCCTTGGCCAAAAATCATTAACCGGCAACTTTTAGTTATTTTTTATCTCAACAAAATAACAAGAATCAACACCTACTACGGTGGTAACGCTGGAAGCATTTTGTTGTAAGATGTATTATTATTATAAATATGGGTTAACGTTTATACAATCACATGAACATTTTCATCAGCCCCTTTGGTGAATTGTGCCTTGCCTATGCTATAATCGTTTGTTGATTTTATGAGTTTAAACGAGGTCAGAGCGACCTGAAACATGAACCTAGACCAGGGCAGCCGCCAAAGTCAGTCACTCCAGAAAACGTGATCAGCTGATAAAAGAATGTCACAATATTACTAGCCTGTGAGATTCAGTATTAAATACAGTTTCAAACCCATGTACTTTCTATCATTTTTACGGGCCATAGAAATTATGTATCATGAATTGGCACAAGTAACTTTCTGCTCTTCTCTGAGAAAGGAGGCTATTATTCAAGATACAACCTTATTAACCTTATGAAGTTCATTTAAAGTGGTGGAAACTACCTGGGATCTAATCTTCATTTCATCCTGAATCTTATGCTTGTTAATGTTGTGACATTTCTCTAATAATGACTTCACTCTGATGAGGTATTCTGAAGTGACGTCAGTTGGCGGTTGCCTTAGTCTAGGTTCATGTTTGAGGTCGCCCTGACCACGCTTTAACTTATAAAATCAATAAATGACAATATCATGTGATAGAGGCAATTCACTTAATGCGCTGATTAAATTATCTACCTAAATGTTAGCTATATCGCTGATATGGTGGCCGACTACTAGGCGAGCCAAACATAATTTTATTTTCGAAATTTGAGTTGATGAAGAAGAAGCAGGTATCGCTAGAGATACCCGTTTTTATGATACAACACTATTACAAAAAAAAGCTATCTAATGAGAGTCACTCGTATATAAAGTGTCTGCGCCGCAGCCACCTCATTAATTGTATTAATTGTAATCCACACCAAACGCTAACAGCCGTTCAATTTACTTACTTTCGGGACTTCTATCGCTACGGCTACCGACTTATTACACAGATCCACCTATATCTATTGTAATAAATTCAAGCGAAACGATAATAAATTTCAACAAATCGACGTGTTTTTCTTGTTGCATCCGCAACAAAGTAGTGACCGTGACAGGACCAGCATTAATATCTAATCGAATTCCAGAAGCCGCAATTTTCTTGGACGTCAAGGGTGTTAGGAACTCACCCCAATACATCGTCGTGTTTACGTAGTCGCCGAGACAAGAAGCAAACGTGTGAGACGTACGCGAACGCAACAATGACCGGACCTACGGACCGGAATCCCAGCAGCCTCGCAGTCAGCAGCACCGCAGTCAGCCTCCAGACTAGCTCAGCATCGCCTGCCTGCCCTATCTACCTGTTGTGAGTCCGTTCCTATATATTAATCCAGTTTTATCCCCTCTACTTGTAAGTGCATTGTATTTCAGTTCCTCAAATAATTAAAGAGCGTTAATTGTAGCTAACGGTCGAAATTAAGGCAAGTTACGATAATAAATAACTGAAGTGCATTATATTTTACTATTAATGCCCAAATCTTGCTGAATTTTGCTGAACTTAATTATAGAGGTGTATGACCGCATTATAAACCAGTAAATAGCAAACCTGGGCATGAATATTTAAGCAATTACACTTCTATTGTACGACCTGAGTGGTTCAATGGTCAACATGCTGCCGGTCTGCCACGCAAGAGGTCCCGGGTTCGATTCCCGGCCGGGTAGAAATTGAAATGACGAATTTTAATTTCTGTTACGGGTCTGGGTGTTCTATGTATAATAAGTATGTATTTAAAAAGTATTTAAGTACTATATCAGTTATCTAGCACCCATAGTTTGGGGCTAGATGGCGATGTGTGAATTTGTCCACGAATATTTATTTATTTATTGTACGCCTATTTATGCTATATTTTAAGAAATGTAACCATATAACTCTATAGGTTCTATGCATATGACAGTTAGTGGACACGATTGATAAATTAGTATTTCAGCCGTAAAACCGTCACATTCCAGGGTGTCAACAACCGCACAACCCACCGCGTAAGCCATCCCTCTGCGCTACCGTACCGTCCGCGGGCAGCGACCGGCCTGCGCGCGCGTTACTTGCACTCTACATACCCGCCGCCTGCGACTGCAGCCGCGGCGTCGACTACGGGACCTTTTGGACCGCTGCGGGGCGCGGGGCAGTGAGCATTTTCTCCCACGAAACGTCAGTTGATGACTTTCCTCGGAAAAATAATACTCACGCTATTATGTCCGAACTTGTCCCAAGATTAAGTACCCATCCCGAAATGAGAAACCTAATGTTTGCCAATGGCTTTTAAAACTCAACCTCGATTTTTCATTCGGTGCAAAAAAGTAAGTTTTTCTTCATATTTATTTTATGGCTTAGGCGCGGATTATATCAAGCGTCGGCGACGCACCTTGCGTCGGCGACGCAGGTTGCGTTATGCTGCCAACTAAAAATTTTATGAATTTCTAATGCGCGCGCTGACGCAGGTTGCGTCGGTGACGCAGGTTGCGTCGGCGATGCACTTGTGACAGCATTAGAGACCGACCAAACCTAAGGCCATAATACGCTGACACTGCGATAACGCCAGCTGCCGAACTTAAAACCGTTGTAACTCAGAAACAATGAATCCTAGAATACTAGCTCCTAAAGAGAAATTATAGCACTCGTCGAGATCTAAAGGACATTGCTCGTCGTCCATACATAGTTGGCCTAAGATCCAACAAGGAGGTGTATTTACTTTTTGGGTTTTAGATAATGTATATATTCGATTGAACCTAAATTAAAACAACGTACACTTTTGAGAATTCGAAAAAATAAAAACACTTTCGGATTTTGAGGTTATAATTACGTCAATAAAAACATTCGGTATGTAGCAATAACTTAGCATTTATTACTGAGTGTAAGGACGTACTTACATTGGATTATAAATTGTAGGTAAACGTTTTGTTGTCACACTGCTGGGTCAGTCATAACACTCTGAACTACTGTTTCGAAAACAGCTATGCTGATATAATTCTCGTCATATCCCGCTGATGCTGAGTTTTAAAGGCTTGCATCCTTGTTTTCCACCCTACTCGTTATCCAAGTGAGAGCAATATAGGATACTTAACTACCTTAGTTTTCTTTGAATTATCGGTAAAAAAATCTGTCGTTGAAGCGGACCAAACTCCAGGAGTAGGCTCGACAGATGCGCGCTTCTTGACATTGAACTCTAGGAGTCTAGGAGTCGGGAGTCTTATGGACATGCAAGGGTTTTATTAAGGATTTCCTTTTTTATTTTCGTGTGATTATAAAGTAGGTATAGCATTGTACTAGTACCATATGTCAAATGTTGTCATCTGTCAATTCATCAACTGTCAGTGTCGATATTATTGCTCGTTTCAAACAGCGCTTTCAATCGAGTTTTTTGATAAGCCGTATTATGGTTCCGCGACATTATAGCGGACTGTTTGTAACTAAAAACCATTATCGTATATCAAGTGTTGAGAATACTGACGCTTGTTTGTGTCAAACTCTTATTATGCTTTGTCTAAAATAGGATGATAATTTTGACAGCACACTAGTTGTTGGTCTTTGGCGCACGCCTATGAAGTTTTGTGTTTTTTTTCGGTAAAATGTACTACGGAAAATGTCGTACTTCATAGACCGGCCCCGCCCCTTTAGTGAAGTGCCACGAATAACGAATAACAACAGACAATCGAAAATCGGTATTGATATAATATAATCGAATATTTAAAATTAACATTTAGGTAACCTTATTATTTTTGTAACTAAACTCTTATTCCTTGTTTGAATTTTACCTTAAGAGACCTTTCACAACAACGATTTCGAGTCGCGCGTATTCTACGTAATAGGATGATAGAAATACGCACGTGTCATAATCGTTGTTGTAGAAGGGTTTTTAATGTCGTATTAATAAATTATCAATTCAGAAGAAAATAAATAGTTTATTTTGTATAATACGTATAGCATAACCATGCAACTATCGATTCCAAGTTCTATGAGATCGATAATCGAATAGATTCATTAACGATTTTATACAACCACATCCCTACTGTAATCTGTCAAAATAGATAATGTCTAAATAGTAACACCGAGGATTATGACGAAAGTAAATACTTTTTAAAATGTTTTCGAAATTAAGAAGTGTCCGTTCTATTAAAATATTTGTAATGTACATTATAAAAAGATCTAGTAATTATAGTAAATGTTTCATGCGTGTTGGTTCATAGGCGACTTTTAACAATGTCTTTTCAGGTGACAGCTGTCAAACTTAAAACCGTTATAACTCGGAAACTACAGGTCCTAGAACACTAGTTCCTAAAGAGAAATGATAGCACTCTTCGAGATCTACATTTCGGATGACAGATTTGAGTTTGACAACTGTCACCTGAATTTCAGATTTCGATGAGTGTTATAATTTTTCTTTAGAAACTAGTGTTCTAGGACCAATAGTTTCAGAGTTACAACCGTTTTAAGTTTGACAGCTGTCACTCGGAAGGTAGATGTCGATGAGTACCATAATTTCTCTTTAGGAACTAGTGTTCTAGGACCAATAGTTTTAGAGTTATAACCGTTTTAAGTTTGACAGCTGTCACCCGAAACGTAGATCTCGACGAGTACCATAATTTCACTTTAAGAACTAGTGTTCTAGAACCAATCGCTTCTGATTTAAGCGAGAGAGGTGAGATGGGGATAGGTGTAAAATTTGCCACCATAAAAAAATGCTTTTGTGAAACTTGTCGAACAAATCATGTTGACAGCTCGCGTTAAAAACCCGAGGCAATCGATTATATGCGGCGTTATCACAGCGACGGCGTATTTTGAGCTCCGGTTTGGTCGGTCCTTAAAAAACATGCGTCGCCGACGCAGCTTGCGTCGCCGACGCAACATGCGTAGGCGCGCGCATTTAAAATTCATACAATTTTGACTTGACAGCATAACGCAACCTGCGTCGCCGACGCTTGGTATAATCCGCGCCTTACTGTACGCCTTATAAGAAAACACACTATCGCCCAATGAGCGATGGAAAGGGCTATACTCGGAGTGTCATTGTGCGATCGAATCGTCGTCGAGTGACACGCTGACCGCCCTATGGCCGCAGCAA
The DNA here is from genome assembly GCA_905147135.1 of Blastobasis lacticolella. Taxonomy (NCBI): domain Eukaryota; kingdom Metazoa; phylum Arthropoda; class Insecta; order Lepidoptera; family Blastobasidae; genus Blastobasis; species Blastobasis lacticolella. The sequence continues at coordinate 10,101,650 of LR990040.1, read as the reverse complement.
ACCCACCCCACGCCAACCACGACCGGACCGTGCTCGACAATGCCAGTCAGAGCCGGACCGCCATCCGCTAGCCGAATCCATCGTATCATCATCAATGTAATTTAGAGCAAATGAGTTTTTAGTTGTCTATTATTCAAATATCGAAATTCGACGGTAAGTATTACAAATGATTGGAATTCTAGGAAATTTATGATAATGAAAAAATACGTAATATACATAAATACCAATATTTGAATTTGTATTTGGAGAGCGAGGCAGCGAGGGTGTTATTCAATCTCGAAGTAACTGATAGAAGCTACTTCGAAGCATGGCAGTTAGGACTTTGCGAACGCTATGATAATAAATTTCAACAATAAACAATAATTGTTTAATTAGAGTACTTTAGAGAAACTGATAAATCACTTCGTTTTATTATAGATCACTATTAATAAAAAAACATGCGTGCATTAAGCTCACTAAGATTACCTACTAACAAGTGGGACGTACTTATAATTTATAAGATTACTACTAAATTAGATAACATGTTTCAAAGGGAACAGAAATTCTGTACCTGAAATTCCAACTTTACAGAACATTTTCTAGTTTTTGAAAAATCGAGCAGATGTTCTCGAGACCGTCCAACGCAATAAGCAGGACAAACCTAAACAGCCACTGAGTTAGCACCATCTAAGCGTGAGCTAAAACAGTGTGAGCAATACTTTATCCCTAACACTAGCCAAGCAAACTTCGTGAGAAACTCGCTTTAGCAATTACCCCAAACTAATGATATTGTATTCAGAGTTCATAAATGAATATAAGAGTCTGGATCATCTAAAAAAACCTACAATGCCCATTTTCTTCCTCACCACGCCGTCATTTGGAAACAGAGTAAGTCAACTAAGCTACGCGTTGTGTTCGAAGCCATCACACGCACAACCTGAAGTCTCTCTGTATCGACCTACCGATTGTAGGACCAGTCGTACAAAACCCTCTATTGAACTTAATTCAACGCTTCCGACAATATCAATATGTCTTATCAAGTGTCATTGAAAGATGTTGAGTTTAATCTTACTATGAGAAAATAACCACAGCCTTTAATTAATATTGTCGCGCGACTACAAAACAGAGCTTATTAGAACATTAAAGTCGAATACTTGGATACGTATGGATTCTCTAGAGCAAGCTGTTTAGCGACAAAACGCATTTGGCAACTGGGCGAAGTATGTACCGATCAAAAATAAAAAATAGAGTCCAAAATAATTTTTATTGTATATGTCCTCTCCTGTGTGTAAATTTTAGTGTAAAATTGTTTATTTTAAGTGTCCAACCATCTCAGTGTCGCTTAAGAGTGCTTGCCATTGCAAAAATATCGCTCTTATGTTCCGGATTTTCTCTTATCTGAGTCTAGTAAAAGTCTAGAAAAAGGTAATCTAATAATAATTAAAGCCAATAGCACATTAGGTGTTGGATGGCTGCCTTCTTTCATTTTAATGTCCACTTTACACCACCTAACATAATAACCAAACGTTATATTTTGTCTTCTACATTTAAGATTTTCAATTCACTCGTGTTTTTATTTGTATTATTTTTATGTTATACGGCAGACAAACAGGCACGCGAGCCACCTGATGGAAAGTGATCTCCGCCGCCTATGGACATCAGCAACACCAGGGTAGTTACCATTGCGTTGCCCGCCTCTGACCGAGAGCGACCTCTAATATACTTCTTGAAAGATCCTATGTCATAGTCCTAAGGAAACACTGTGGCTGGGAGCACATTCCACATCCGAATCGTACAAACGAGAAAATTTCTTTCGAACCTTCACGTGGTGATCAATAAAACGTCTACGTAGTGGGGATGAGTACTCAGCCCACGGTGGGTGGTGCGATGGCGGAATTTTGCTGTGGGCCAGATCTAAAAGTTCCTCAGAACACTCCAAATTGTGCAGCCGATAGAATACACACAGGAAGCCAAAGTCCCTTTGGATAGCCAGTGGTTTTAACTTGCTTGTTTGTATGGGATCATCGTCAATTCGTACGGCGCGTCTCTGTACGGAGTCCAGAGGAATAAGCAGGTCTGCAGTTTCGCCGGCTCACAGATGGGAACAACACTCCATGTGAGGCCGCACCTGTACCTTGTACAGCAGCAGGCGCTGCCCTGGGTTGAAGTATCACTTGGACTGTTTAAGCATTCCAAGCAAGTTTGACCTTCCCTTCCAGCTGACTCCGGAACCACACGCTGTCCGATATGTCGACACCAAGGATCCCGATATATTATCTCCATGCACTTTTAAAATGAAAATCCTAATCCAAGAATTGTAAAAGCAGGGTTACTCTTGGGATGAATTAGCTCCGTAAACAAAATGGTTGAAGTTCACAAGTCAGTTACATTAACTTTCACCCCTATGGTGTGTAATTATTCGTCATCCAAATTTTCTAATCTTGCGGTAACCTAATGGCTCGTTTAATTTGTGCTAAGTCGAAGGTAGCGCCTGTGAGTCGCACACCATGACTAGAGTTAAACGAAGCCCTCCTCGGTGCTGAGCTGCTGGTGCTGATTCTAGTGTGCTTCTCTGTTGGTTGCAGAATGTAAAATATACCAACGTATATGTATCCAATAGGGTTGCAAAAATAACTGAGCTAATTTCCTTTGAAACTGCAAAGTGCATAGGTACCTACTTCCGAAAACCTGCTGATATCGTATCACGAGCTCTAGATCCTCATGCCATTGGACAGTTTAATATATGGTGGAATGGTCCATCATATTTGTCTCAGCCACTAGATTCTTGGACTCAAAACCTAATACCGGAAGTACGCAAGTTACCAAAGTTTAAAGCTCACACTACTTTGGTGGTTTACGCTGCGCCCCCAATGCAAGGTACCACATTCACATACCGAACTAAATTTTCCCATCTACTACCATTGCAGAGAGTCTTTGCTAGAGTACTACCATTCAGAAACAACTGTAAAAAGTCAAACGAAAGGCACTGAGATGCTTTACGACCCCATGAGCTTACAAATGCACAAAAAGTTTAGTTCAGTCATCACAAAAATAATGTTTTTCAAACAAATTCACTCGATTATAAATTATAAAATGTAATACGACATTCTCTTTGCTGTTCGGTATAGAATAAACAATTCTAAATATACGTAAGACAAAAAGTATATAATATTCTAGTGGTTAAACATGAACCGTCTGAATTGAAATTTCAGTAAGAGCACAAGCGGCTACTACATGCTGGCTCGCAACTACTTCTCGCATCCATAGCGGGCTGCAAGCTAGCCAGGTCAACGACTCGCAACTGCATATTATGCTGCCGTATGCAAGGTCAAACTTATATAATATTATCGTAAATCTACCATCCGATAGGCTAAATCCAGACTATTCGTTCAGTGCAGTGGGAGTTGATTTTGCAGGACCATTCTATACTACGGACCGTAAGGGTAGGGGCTGTAAGACAACGAAATGTAATTCAGTGTATTTGTTTGCCTGCGCTACAAATGCATTTATTCGAAACGGTAAGCGAAATGAGCAAAGACACGTTTATACTAACGTAAAAACGTTTCATCGCTCGTAGAGGTTTACCTAATATTCCCTCGTGATAATGGTAGAAATTTGTCGCAGTTAAAGGATTTCTTGAAAGCCAACCATGGGGCTCCTGTGAATATGAAGCTCGTTTAGGTATAGAATTTTAATTTAGCCCACCATACGCTTCTCATTTCGGTGGTCTCTGGGAGGCAGGGGTCAAGTTGGCTAACTATCTTATAAATTAAGAAACTCACATTTTGCTTTTGAGGAATGGGATATACTGTTCTCACAAGTAAAAGCTATCCTTAACAGCCTAATCTTATCTCCTACGAGCCAGTCACCTAACGGGTATCGTTACCTTACCCCGGGCGGCTTTCTAATATGTCGCAGCCATCTGATTATATCAGCCATTTAATGAGTAGGCTAGCCTGTTAATTAAACGCCGGCATTCATTTGAATGCCTAGACCGATAGTTGATAGAACAATCAACGCTTATCGTTTAACTAGTTGGCTTATTGTAAGCCAGCCCTTTGAAGACGGCTGACGTAAAATCAGGCAGGTGATTTAAATTTAATTCAAATTTTATCCACTGCAGCACTGGTAGTCATTAAAACAAATATGGCGTCAGACAGCTCGCACAGCAAGCAATATTTTTGTATTTTTATCGTTTTAACTAAATTTAAAGTGTGGTACCTAGATGTTTTTAAGTAAGAATAAGGATAACTTAATTTGTTCATTTTCTTTTCATACTTACAATTAGAAACAAATGTCTAAGAAAGTTTCGTGCCATTTAATATTTAATATTATTAAATAAGAAAGTGCATTCTTCCTATACTACATTGTTGCAACTAGTTAAAGTTTAAAGTTATTATTCTAGTAAATACTATAAATTTTATAGGTATTCGCAATGCAATTACTAATTGAATTTGTTGCCACTAATATTATCGTTTCTAAATAAAAATTATATTTATTCATTCGTATTTTTTATCTTAAAGTTATCATATAATTTACGAATGGTCACTCAAACCAAACATAAATATTCTATTAACAAAATGGCTAAATAACGTTCAGCCAAGTAGCTGCACGTCACATTCAACTACTTGGCTAGTTGTACTTTAGCCATTCAACTGAAAGCCGGCTTTTATTCAACGGACTAGCCTTCTAATTAAATGGCTAATTTAACCAGATGGCTGCGACATATACACCAAGCTTCATAAACTGCAACTCCAATCGCCTCTCCCGATTTAAACGTATAGAGCAAAACGGTGGACTAGCGAGTATATTGCTGAACTGCAGCAGCGCACGAAGTGGCGCCATAAAACCAAAGAACTAAAAGTCGATGACCTAGTCCTAATAAAGGACGACACTCCTACACTATGTTGGTGCATGGGACACGTGAACAAGATATTCGTCAGAATTATGTTCAATTCTAACCGATGCTCTTACGGTGAGGGAAAACATCGTGATAAAACCTGCAAATTCTGGCATCTGAATTTGTAACCATGATCCAATCTGGTCGGGTTCCCCTGGTAGCAGGGTCACGCAGGTCAGATGGTAGTCACTCCACTGTAATTACCTTATCGCCAAATCCGGGATCATGGTCAAGGCGGACCCCGAGCCCTCGTTCTCGAGAGCACAACCGGGACATTAACGCTAAGATGATTATTCTTTTATTAAAGGAGGACACTGCTCTGCTATGTTGGCGCATGGGACGCGTGGCCATGATATTCGTCAGGGAAAACGGAGTGCCTCGTATCGCCGACATATCTACGACCCAGGGTTTCACGGATCCAGAGAGCGTCGAAACTTGAGAGCTGCCAGTTTTAAATCGCTGGGAAGATGTCTGCGCTGTAGCCACCACTTTTTATTTGTATAGATTCAATAATAGTGCACACGGCATACTCTCTTACACTATTACAAACGCATCTATGCACTCTGTCTCGCACACAGGCATGCATCCCTACCAAACGCTAATAGCTGTTCATTTTACTTACCTTCAAGACTTCGCAACTGCCACTAACTTATCCCGCAGATCCACCTATCTACTGGAATTAAATTCAAGTAAAAACATAATATAGCTAAAGTAAAACTTGCTTAATTTTATATGGAACTGTAGGTCTGTCTGTGAATTGAAATTGCATGTAATATTTGTAAAAGATGTTTCCTGAAGAAATAAATAAATAATAAATCGCCTTTTTCAAGAAATCGACGTGTTTCTTGTTGCATCCATAACAGGAAGTATTCCTTATCCAGTGTCCGACCGAAACACAATTTTGAGTCGAAAGTCAAAACCGAAACATCTGCGTGGACAACTGAACATGGTTAAAGTACCTAATCTTCATAAACCCATCGGCGTAGAAAGGGCGGGAGCCGAGTGGGCCGTGCCCACCCAGAATTGTTTGATGCCCACCCCAGAATGAAGTGATGCAAAAACCACATTTAAGTTAATCATTATATTTATATGTAAAAAAGCTGAACTGGTTGGGGAATGATCAAAATAGCCTTCAAAGTCATCAACTGAATTGAATTAGTTACATAGTTTCGGTGGGGTCAAGCTCTGTGAATGCATAATCCGAACTGTCAGTGTATTTAATTTCTGTTACGGATCTGGGTGTTATATGTATAATAAGTATGTATTTAAAAGTATATAAGTAGTTTATCAGTTATCTAGTACCCATAACACAAGCTTTGCTTACTTTGGGGCTAGATGGCGCTGTTTGAATTTGTCCACGATTATTTATTTATTTATTTATTATTTATTATTAAAGTGCGCTGGGAGCCGGATGCACGAAATAAACGGTGACACTGTCCTGGTCTATTACAGTTTTAATTGAGGTGTACACAACATCGTCCCCCTGGATCTCGCTGCTGTTGCAATCATTTATAGCAATCGCCTGTTCGTTTGTGGGAGTGAATAGGTATTCTTCGCTCACAAACAATATATTATGTTAATTAGAATGTATGCTTCAATTTCGTTATCAATTTACCTATCTAAAAGATAATGGGTACCCATTGGCAGTGCAGTGACGCGTAGGATAACTTGACGAATGGTGAAACAGGTTGCATTCTTTTCCTAGTGCAATTAACGAATGTGAAAGTAACATGGGTTGCTATCCAATCTCCAGTTTTTTTATAGTATTTGATATTTTTGTGTTTATATTTTCGATTTATCGTACAGTACATAATGAAAACGTCTAGAACTAAAAATACAAAAATTATCAGATGACGTTGGATAGTCGTTGGTCGATTGGTAGTTAAATGAGTTTAGAATTTAGATACATATCTTCATTGGAATATATACTTGATCATCATCATAACAGCCAATTACAGTCCACTACAAGACTTAGGGCCTCTCCCACGAAAGTCTATAATCTCCACGCTTGGCAGGCGGGTTGGAGATCGCAGTGTTATAAATATTACAATTGGAAAACGCTGCTGACCATTTTCCAATCTACGTAGATTAAATATTTCGCCTCGATAACATTAATCGCCTTGTACGACACCCACGAGTGTAAGGAGTTGGTGTTATTCTGCTGTGCCGGACACCACACGGCCTTTTTAATGTATAATTACATACTGACTGCCTCCTACGAGTTAGTGGCTTATGACGTTATTCTGCTATTAATAAATAGCAATTGAGACCTACGGTTTTTACGCGTTGCTCAAAGCATGTTGCCCGGATGTTCTGAACATATTATTTAAAAAACATAGGGTATCGAAACTTAGACACTCGCTCACCTTTCAGCTACTACGTATGCTATGGTGCACGATCTACATCTTGGGGACACAGTCTTTGCGAATCGCAACACATGCGTTTGAATCAGTAGTTCCTGCTAGTTAAAAAAGTGGCATGCGGTGGTACAATCTGATGTAACAGCACTGTCGCAAGCGAATTTGTATCTCATTGACAGTGTATTTCCAAATGTTGCGGTATGACTCTGAAATATTATTTTTTCCAACTCATTTAGTTTACGTACGTTGAAATCGGAAAATGTTAGTGGCCTACGATGATTCAGCCTCGTAATTTTTTTTTTGCCCAAAGGTCCAGATCCCTCGCGAAACTTGTAGCCTTTGCTTCGCTCGATCGCCTGTTTTATATGTTATATTGAACGGCGTATGTTGTGCTTTAAGCATCTGGAGATCTGTCTATTGAGGTGTCGGAACTGAACACTGCATCCGTATTTCTTTCTCGTCGATTTGCCTTCAGTTCGAGAGTCTAGCTAGGTGGAGATTTCCAGTTCCAGTCTAAATAGGCGATGGACTATGATAATTTTTGAGGCGACAGCGTTGATATTTTTAACCAACCTGCAATTTTGAAGCCATTTTGATGTTCCATTTGAAAGTGCTTGGGGTTTGGGATTTGGATAGTTGCAGATCGGATTATAAACTTCACCAGACGGGATACTGATGAGGTGATTCCTACCGGTTTTCACCCTAGCGATCACAGAAGCAGTGGAGATTATGGCAATAATCTTCCATTTCGTGGAAACCCTAAGTCTAAGTACAGTGGACTGCTATGGGATATGATGATGATGATTACAGAAACATAGTTTATCGCCCTGAATAGGCGCAATTTGCATTATATATTTCCATGTTTTTTTTTGGAAATCAAGTTGTTTGTATATTGTATGTTGAGGTACTTGCGCAGGCTTGTTACAGGCTCCGTGGAAAGTAGTGGAAAAGTGGTGTACGGGACAGCATGTTACTTGCGCGAGCCCCCCGCGCAAGGTATTTTGAAAAGAAGGTTTAACGATATAAGAATGGACATTATCTTGAACTATATTTAGAAAGTTGACATTTTAATAACTCAAAGTAAGTAGTGCAACTATGTACATAAATAAAAACTAAGAATCAACTTCGTTTAACATTATTGCTCATTATAAGAAATTGCCCGTTTTAAAATTATTATTTAGAATTTTCGTAAATAACTTTTTCCTACAGTGATTCAAGACTAGTAAAAGTTGTCGACTATAATTAGTCCTATCAAATAGTCTTATTATCTATACTTAATATTATGAAGAGGAAATGTTTGATTTTTTGTTTGTTTGTTTGTATTGAATAGGCTTCGAAACTACTGGACCGATTTCAAAAATTCTTTCACCGTTGGGAAGCTATACTATCCCCGGGTGACATAGGCTATATTATATTTTCTGAAAAATTACGGATCATTAATAAAACTTCAATAATGTAACCGAAGGTGTAAAAAAATACCCAAAAAATTCGTTACATCGCGTGTGCTGCGAAAACTTTTGATGATAAAACAAAATAATGTACTACGACTTTGCAGAACACATCATTATCTACAAAAAGTGTCGCGACAGTATATGTCTAACTATTATAGTTATGTCACAATAAGTGTTCTCTTACTTTTCAAAATTTAATTGAAATGCCGCCGTTAAAAATCGCTCTTTATTTGTACCTTGGTATTAATCCTTATCATAATCAATTACTTCATATTCACGACTGCTTCAATACCTTTATATAACTTTTTGAATTATTCAATTCAGACATTCCATTCGAAAGATATCACGAGTTTAAAAATGTAAATATTAGAAAAAAGTCGCGTGTTCGCCGCTCAGTCCGCTCGGCTATTTAGGCATCACGGGGTACGGGAGGGGAGTCATCCTCAAGAAATAAAGTGCCGCGCGGCCCACTCGCGCGGTCGGCTTCCTACGCAGCGGTCGTGTGTAACCTGTGTTCCCGTAGTGGTACCTGTGCGAAGCCGGGGCGGGCCACTAGTAGGCTATAATGTCAGGTCCAGTACGAAGTTTAATTTTTTTATACCACTAATGTGGCGAAGAAGCTTACGGCCTACCTGATGGTAAGCAGTCACCGCAGCCTATGGACGTTTGCAATATCAGGGGCATCACCCACGCATTGCCGACCCCGCAAAAACGTTTTCACCCCTTTCTTGAAGAACTCCATAATCCATACGTAATAGCGATAGGCCTGTAATTCGATGGGTCTGATCTGTCGCCCTTTTTGGGTACAGGGTGAATACGTAGGCAGTCTTCCATGAAGGCAATCCCAGTGGAGTATGAGTGCGCAAAGTGCACTAATAAGGGCTACGATGTGTGTGCATTCCTAACCATCATTGATACAAGTTACCTTATTTACCAACATTAGTTCCAAAATTTAATCAAAATTGGATTTTCCCATCTACACGAAACCCATTAATTAAACTATACTAAGTAGAAATATTGGTGCATACCTATGTCATGGCATAAACGCAAAGAGATTTCAAAGTTAGCTACCTTAATTTTCTATTTTATATAAATACTAGTGGACCCGGCGCGACTTCGTTCGCGTACACCTACTTTACTCCTACCTACCCTCTTTCTACTTGCTTATAAACCTTCCTCTTGAATCACTCTATCTGCTGTTGAAACCCGCATCAAAATCCGTTGCGTAGTTTCAAAGATTTAAGCATACAAAGGGACATAGGGACAGAGAAACCGACTTTGTTTTATACTATGTAGTGATTTACCTTAAAACTTAATAGATTACCTTTAATTACTGTATGCCTAATTTGTTGCTGATCATTTAAAGAATGTGTGGCTTATGCTAGAAGTTTATTCAAATTACAAAAAAATAGAAAAACCAATTGTGTCTTTGATAGGATTATCTAGCTGTGACGCAATCCTATTGCGCTATGTTTGCAAATCCTATTTCGGTAAGCAATTAAACTAAAACTGAAAATATTGCGGCCCAACAACCTTTTGCTTGACGAAGTCATGAATGATATGCATGCCGATAAGCACACCACCGAGGATGTCGAAGACCAAGCAAGATGGGCTAGGAGTAGCAGGAAGGCGGACCCTCCTGACTGGGCCTCCGCATGCCACGCGGGGCACAATCGTGACATAACGCGAAGATGATGATAATGTTAAAATTGCGGATTATTTGCGGACGTTTGCATTTACCTATTCGGAATGAAATATTTACAACTCATAAAAAAATATTTGTTTTGTAAATAAATACAAGTATGTGTAACATACCAATGTAGTAACATTTTTAAAATAAATTTTCACCGACGAAGTTAAGTATCACTGGTAATTAGACAATCGATGTTCGTCCGGATCTGGCATAGCGCTTAGGAAATCACCTTTGGCACATAAATACGGGTAATGAACCTCAAAAAACATCACTTTCTTTTGAACTTTCCCAGTGAACGTTACTAACCCTAGTTCTTACCGTGAATATGGAGCTAAACCCAGGAAACCCACAACCCAACGGTGCCAGTCAGAACCAGTGGGAGCACCGCGCTATGGTCGTCGGAGACAACGGAAACGCACCCGTGCCGGTAAGTTCCATAATACCTACTTATACCTACTAGATATGGTTTCAGAACCGGAGAATGAAAGAAAAAAGAGTTCGCGTTGAGCAGTTAAAAAACGAAGCCTCCAGTAGTAGTATCGATGTAGGAAGCGCTTCAATAATTCAAGATGCTACAATGGCGACCTGAGTGGTTCAGTGGTCAACATGCCAGTCAGCCACGCAAGAGGGCCCGGGTTCGATTCCCGGTCGGGCAGAAATTTAAATGATGAATTTTAATTTCTGTTACGGGTCTGGGTGTTCTATGTATATTAAGTATGTATTTAAAAGCATATAAGTGGTATATCAGTTATCTTAGCACCCATAGTACAAGCTTTGCTTAGTTTGGGGCTAGATGGCGCTGTGTGGATTAGTCCACCAATATTTACAACAACAAAAAAATGATTTTTTCTGTAGGGGGCAAACCTTTTACGAACATTCGCTGACTGAACCTTTACCCATCCCACACAAGATGTCGCAAAACCAGCCCCAAGCTTTGATTGATAACCAGCACCAATTACTCCCATTGGGAATTTGTGACAACTAACAAGCAGATGTATTTGGGAATGGTTACTTTGCATTTAAGACAGAAGAACAACAACATGTACTACAGCACAAATTTCAACAAGTGCAGTACTGCGCGCCGCTACCTCCTTGCGAAGATGGAGAGAAGGTAGAAAAGGTTAAATACCCACCTGGCCGGGTGTTGTGACCAGGGGACCAATGGTCCGACAGTTGATCGTCGGAAGTTGTATATATGCCGTGGAAGTTGGCACATTTCTCTAGCGCGATGCAGGACGGTTAGCGCCATCTATGTGCGGATGCTTGCCAACCTTGTGTTAGTGTACTCGTAATGTGAGTATCGTTGAGTTTCCCTAGTGGAGCGATAGATGTCGCTACAACCTTACATGGCTTTAAAATTTTAATTTAGATTAATAGCTTTAGTTCGTAATTATTTGCAACGGGTTTTGTTATTACCCTAGTCCTACCCTATATCTACTCTATACCTACCATACACCTACTTTACCCCTATTTAACTTTTTTCTTGCTAATAAACCTTCCTTCTAAATCACTTCTTCTTCTCTCAAATGATCTAATGGTATATAAATACATAGGGACAGATGCGGGAAGCGACTTTATTTTATACTGTGTATTTAATAAAACATAAATTATTTGCACAATTTGTTTTTTTTATTCTACTTATGTAATTGTAAGACATGGTGTCGTATTTAATCGTACTATTAGCACGTTATTTGTTCTTTCTGCTGTTACGTGCATAAAAACGTATATCAAGTGCGAATCAGAAGTTCAAATCCTAATTTTAAGTTGAATCCGAAACCATTTAGACAATAAGCATTTATGGTATTTTTACACATAACCAACAAAAGTTTTCTGAACTAGTGGCCCGGGATAAGCCAAATGGAACCAATATCTTTTCAATAGAGGTTCTAGATTGCAATTCGCAAAAATACCCTCCACGGTTAACTCTAACGCGTATGAGCGGATGTTGTCGAGTTGTTTCGGTTTATTTTAAAGTCAGTTTCGGCACGTTTTCTATGCAACATATATATTTTCGTGTATGTATTAGAATCGTAATACCTACATGGCCGTGTGGTACTTGCAGAGTAGAAAGAATAGTAGCAACCCCTTACACTCGTTGGTGTCGTACAAGGCGACTTACTTTCGAGGCAAAAGATGTAGTGTCCGTAGGCTGGAAAATGGGCAGCAGCGTTTTTATTGATATATTTATAACACTGAAATCTCCAACCCGTCTGCCAAGCGTGGAGATTATGGCAACAACCTGCCTTATCGTGGAAGAGGCCCTAAGTAATGCAGTGGACTGTTATGGGCTGTGGTGATGATGATGATGATTAGGATCATGTATAATATTTCTGTGATAAAGCTTACGCTGAAAATGAAGCCGAAAGTTCGGTCAGATACTACATATACGTACCATTACCCTAAGTATTAACATATGATTAACAATAACGTTACTAACTCCACCAACCATCGAGAACGGTGAGTTAAATTTAAATTATTTTTTGTCGCGTGTCTATAACTCATATACTGCAGCAGTTGTAGGTTCGTCGGCAGATATGGCCAGCCCACTGCCCCTTCAGCTTACAAATTCTGTGCGCTATGCCAGTAACTTTTTTTACGAGTACGAAACGAGAAACAAGTTCTTGAGTGGAAACCGCGACTCGGCAAGCGTAATGTCCGCTTTCCGTCCAGTTGTCGTGACGATATGCGAAAACCTGAGGGTGAATACTAAATGCGGCAAGCCAAGGACAAGGCATTGGTGCTTATTGGGGAGACCTATGTCTATTGCTGATGATGATGATGACGTGCCTATAATTTTTATTTTTATTTTTGCTTGAATTCTAATCTATAAATTTCGATTCCCGTATAGATTAAGAGGGCATATCTTCTCTTATTGCCGCTTAACTTGCTCAGGCGGTCATGTTACACGATCAGTGACAAACTCCGTGTGAGTTGCATACCGCCTACTACTATAAGATTTAGGCGTGGTTTACATCAATCGCCAGAAAGTTCATTCATACAATTTGAGTTGACATAAGACAAGCTTGTCATCGACACAACTTGCGTTACCGACGCCGCTTGTATCGCCGACGATTGATATAATCCGCGCCTAAGGATGTAAAGTCTGTGCCCGAGGCACACATTTGTATAATACAAGACATGTATGCCAATACTGGAGCTATCGTCAAATCCATCATAGGCCATACTAATCCCTTTCCGATTACTGTAGGTGTTCACAAGAGTTCTATGCTGAGCCTTTACTTGTTTTGCATTGTTATCGATGCCGTCTCAGCGGAAATTCAGGACATGCCTCCTTGGCTTATGAAGTACGCTGACGATATTGTACTGGTGAGCAAGCTTAGGCAGGACCTTAAGACCAGGGTAAACATGTGGAAGGATGTGTTAGAAAACGGTGGTGTGACGGCTAAATGTCACCAAATCGGAGTATATGGCCAGATGCAGCACGGGTCCCGACACCCTCCGTATAGGTAACGAAACTGTCAATAGAACAGATAAATCAAAATACCTCGGACCCGTGATGCACAAGTCCGGCGTCATCGGCCTCGATGTCAAGTCCCGAATCTCTGCAGCATGGGCCAAATGGTGGGAACTCATCATTCCCACCATTTGGCCAGCAGTCATCTGTGACCCTAAAATCCTTGTCAAGCTCAAAGGGCTTATATAAAAGAGTTTAATTAGACATGTGATGCTCTATCTATGGCTGCGAGGCATGGCCAGCGCTGACGAAACACGTTCGCGAACTCCACGCCAACGAAATGAAAATGCTGCGGTGGATGTGCATAGTCACGCGGCTCGATCGAGTACGTAATGAATATATCCGTGGCAACCTTGGCGTGAGAGAGATATCAGACAAGATTGAGGAGGCTCGCCTGCGCTGGTTTGCTCACCTGTTGCGTAAGCCTCAGGAATACATGGGAAATAGGTGTCTGTACCTGCCGGTATCTGAAAGGAGGCCCTGCAGGTAACTCAATAAGCGATGGATTGACATCGCTGAGTCGGATGCGAGAGCCAACGGCTTGACGCGAGGATGCCGAAGACCGGGCGAAGTGGAGAAGAAGGGTAGGAAAGCGGACCCTGGCAAATGCCGGGATAAGCGCTAGGACGATGATGATGATGAGTATTGTATTAATTAAAAAGAAAGACATTATACACAATTAAAATATAAAGTATATTTAATAGCACTTAGATTGTGTACAGAGGCACAAATCTAAACAAATATATAATTTAACAACAAAGTTTCATTTTATAATAATAAACATTATACAAAAATATGATAATAACTTAATCTAAGATTTACAAACTAATAATTACAAATTAAATAACAATTTAAGAAAAATGTCTATCAAATAGAACTTTTAGTATTCCATCAGACAATTTTTCTAAATCTATAAATAATGTAAAAATATAACAATAACTTAGTCAAACATTTACAAACTAATAATTGAAATAAAAATTTAACAAAAATGTCTATCAAATAGGGCGTTTAGTTCTCCATTAGATAAATTTTTAAAAGCCATTTGTGGTTCCTCTTCTGTGCAAGGACTTGCTGGAGAAATGGGCTCGATATAGCCATAAGCGCTTGAGCTCTTGGAATCACTATTACAATTACAGCTGCCGTCCTTGCACGAAGCTACCGCAATTTCAGGAGATTTTCCCCGCAATGACGACAGACCTAGATCTGGTGGAAGAGCCATATGTACCAGGCATCCCAACTCGTCAACAGATTTCTCGCTCAGGTACACGTACCCTTGAGAATCGATTTGACTATTGCTGATGTCCGTTTGCAAATGATCAAGTCGTTTTTCAAACGAGAAATCTGTTGGGACCGAAGGAGCTGCTGTCGATGGCAAATATTGGCTATCCTCCAGTTCTCCGCTGTGGAAACATTCTCCGTTACCTTTCTCTATCTCTTGTTTAAAACGGATCCGTCGATTCTGGAACCACGTCTTAATACTCGATTCGCAGATTAACAATGTATCTCCAATACATTTTCGTTGTTCTACGGATATGTATTGGTGTCTAGAGAATATTGCCTCCAGATACTCCAGTTGATCGGTAGTAAATGACGTCCTCTTGCGCTTTTTATGCCTAACGACTACTTTGTAACCGTTGGTGCTCTGGCCTGCAGAAAATAAAAACAAAATGATTTTAAAAAACTTGATTTTAAAAATCGTCTTGTATTTAAATTACATTCCTTAGTTACATCCTAATTTCTAACTGTATAGTAAATATCACGATTAAAATAAATAACATAAAAAGTTGAACCGAAGACGCCCGTTGCTGGGCATATGTCTCGCCCAGAGATCTCCACAAAGGCCGGTCCTGGGCCTTCCACATCCAGCTAGACATTTATAAAGTTATTGGAAAAAGAGAATCAGAGTATTTTGCTGATCCCAGTAGTTTGAATGGCTGTCCTTATCAAATTAGTGCCGAGTGATGATTTTGAAAGCACCTAATGCTACTTACCACCTGTCTGTACACAAGCAGAACCGCAAACGGCGCTTGGAGCTGGAGGTAATATTCTAGCCGATAATTGGTGCTGCTGTAGTGTATGCGATCCTGGTATCTGAAAATAAAAAGCGTTACGTGATTAATGATACTAGTATTCGAAAAAATACCAAATTTAAAAAAAATATAGCCTTGAGTCGTTCCTGGAGAAGTTTACCGGAACTCTTGCAGTTCGGAGTTAGTTAGGATGAGGTCAACTATTAGCTTCTTTTCTCAGTACATTTTTGCTTTTTCATGTTTCTGCTTCAAGTTTAACATAAACAAATAATAGGTATGAGGCAGTTTCCCTGTTCTTCCTTGCACTGGATAAGTCGGTGATTTAATCTTGTTTATCCATGTATGATTGATACGTTTAAATTTAGTAATACTTATTTAAAAATTACCTGAGCAAAGTTGTTAGTGGCTGATATTCCATTTGTGTTATGAAAATGTGATTTTTGTTGATGCCACCTATACATTTGAGCGGCCATGTCGCCCTGAAACAAAGATAGAAAGAAACCGTAAAACTAACAATGACGATAGAAAAATACAACATTTTCCTAATTAATTCTAATAAATACTTTACTGATGTGAAGGAGACCTAAGAGGTACTATCATATCTGTTGGAACTCCTTGTTCTTTATTTTTCTTTATTCTTAAGTTGTCAAATAAGGCAATGACAAGATGAAGCGCAGTGTAATAATTTTAATGTCTTAATAAACGACCGGAAGGAAACCGGCTTTTAAGAATTCGCGTATTTATTTCCTTAGAAGTTTGAGGACCCGCTCCCGGGTAGTTACGTTGCTCCAGGTTCGCACATAATGGCGACCGTCATAGTTATATTAAAAAGAAAAAGAACCTTAATAAGAAGAATTTTTAGTAACGCAATAAAAACATTTCAAGCGGATCTAGAGCAGCAGCGAGACATTCCTGCCTCTTATAAGTACGTGGAAGACAAGGCAGAAGAGCTATTTACAATTGAAGCCGAAATAAAAGAGTTGCTCTTCCAAGGCGACGATGACGATGAAAAAATTTTTGCGGACTTGGAAGGGGCGGAGACGTATCGGCAGAAGCTACACGAGGTACGTGCACAATATGATTCAATCGTTCAAACGGCAGTGCCTCGGGAGGCGGCAGCTAGTGTCAGTGGGTGTACCGTGAAATGCATGGCGAACAAAACATTCCGGTTGCCGACACTAGAACTTAAGAAATTTGATGGCCAGCCAATCAACTGGATTACATTTTGGGGCCAATATAAACGTATTCATGAAGACCTCACTATCGATGACTTTGATAAGTTCAGGTATTTAATTCAAGCTACTGAGCCATTTTCTAAAGCAAGGGACTTTGTAGAGAGCTTTCCACCAAGCGGCGATATCTATGCTCGTGTGTTTTCTGAGCTGAAAGAACGATTTGCTCGTGACGATATTCTAATAGAGACATATATAAGAGTTCTGCTACAATTAGTGACTCAGAGGAAAGAAGATGTGATTCTGTCGGAGCTGTACCACAAGCTTACTTCACACCTCCACGCGCTTGAATCACTAGGAGTTACATCAGATAAGTACGCTGCTATGTTGTTACCCATGGTTGAGACAACAATCCCCTTTGATGTACTTAAGGCTTGGGAACGGAGTCGTGACAAAGGATCCAGACCACAGCTCACTGGTTTGATGGAATACCTCAAGGCAGAGGTAGAGAGTGAAGAGCGCATTAATATAGTGAGGCGAGGCTTTGATGCAACGCATGACAAGCAGCCAACAGCATCCTGTCTGACAGCGGCGGTGGAAAACAAGCCCGGAGTAAAGTGCTTATTTTGTGAAAAGGCATCACATCATCCAATAGAGTGTCCTAAGTTGGTTAAGTTGACAATTGAAGAAAAAAGAGACCTTTTAAGAAAGCACAAGGCTTGTTTCATATGTTTGCGAGTGGGTCACGGAGCGAAGTATTGCAGAAGCTTTACAAAATGCCTTATATGCAGTAGACGACATCTGGTGGTGATATGTCCGCAAATTAATGAACTCAAGAAGGATGGAGATAGCTGCACCAAGCCTACAGCTGATAAAGTCAAGGTGATGACTTGTACACGTAGACCGAAGACTACGTTCTTACAGACAGTTTTGGTAAAATTATGGTACAACGGTAAGAGTGTAGTTGTTAGAGCCTTTTTTGATAGCGGCGCTCAGCGGTCCTACGTCCGAGAAAATGTCGCGAAACAATTAGGTATAAAAGTAGCATCTCGAGAACTCATGTCGCACAGTTTATTTGGGGGTCTAGAAACAAAGGCCGACGCACGTAACGTGTATGAGTTTAGCTTAGGTAGTGTGGACGGGCAGTACCAAGTAAATATGAAGGCTTTAGGACAGGAGAAAATTTGTGGCTCGCTACCACGGCTGATGGATAGTTCATTGCAAGCAAAATTACGTGACTTGAATATATACATCAACGATAGTGACGGCACAGTAACCGACATTGGGCTGCTAATAGGAGCAGACATTTCGGGTTTAATTTTGAATGGACATATTGTGCACATAGATGGCAGTCTGGTAGCTATTGATACAAAACTCGGGTGGACCCTACAAGGGCAGGCTGAAAATGTGAACTGCACATATAGCTTGACTGAGGTGGCTTGCTTTGTAGGCTTCTCAGTCTCTGATTTGTGGGACTTAGAAGTGATGGGTATTAAAGAGCCATCTGATGTAAAGTCTAAAGAGATGTGTGAATATGACACTCTGAAATTTTTCAGCGAAACAGTGACACGAGATCCCGACGGTCGCTATCAGGTACATCTACCATGGAAGGAGGGGTTTCCAGAGAATCTTCCAGTCGATAATAGGAACCTAGCTTATAAGCGGCTTGTATCTACCACTAAGAAGCTCAAACAGACAGGTAACCTAGATAGATATGACAAGGTTTTCAAGGACTGGTTTGAGGAGGGAATCATAGAAAGGGTCATTGATGGTGACAGTCGTGGGTTGTACTTGTATCATCACGCGGTAATCAAAGAGTACAGCGCTACGACTCCTGTAAGACCAGTATTCGATGCTTCGGCTAAGCTTCAAGGTCATTCTTTAAACTCGAGTTTAGAGAAGGGTACCAATCTGCTGGAACTCCTACCAAAATTGTTGATGGGTTTCCGAAAAAATACCATAGGTATAACTGCCGACGTTCGTAAGGCTTTCCTACAAATTTCAGTGGTAGAGAAGGACAGAGATTATTTGAGGTTTTTGTGGTGGTCCGATCTCGAAGAGTTAGAGACGCCAATGATTTACCGTCATAAAAGAGTTGTTTTCGGAGTGACTAGTAGTCCTTTCTTGTTGGCAGCAGCAATTAATCACCATTTAGACAGCATACATGACAACAGGAGGATGATTGCCCAGCAGTTGAAGGCGTCGCTGTATGTCGATAATTGTGTACATAGTTTAAATACTGACAGTGAGCGTGAAAGTTTTGTAGAAGTGTCGAAAAGTGTGATGAGCGAGGCTCAGTTTGATTTGCGGGGATGGGTCTACGGGCCATGCGAAGTGGAAAATAGTCAGTCTGTGCTGGGATTGCGGTGGAACAACAAGGAGGATGTGCTCCGCATTGAACCCGAGTACCGCGATTTGAGCGATGTTGTAACGAAACGGATATTGTTATCATTTGCCCAAAGAATTTTCGACCCGATTGGATTCACTTGTCCAACAAGCATCGTTCCGAAAATACTATTACAGAAATGTTGGTCACTGAAGAAAGACTGGGATGAAACACTACCTAGAGATATTGTGAATGAATTTATATCTTGGGTGCGTGAACTGAGTGCAATATCTGATATAAAAATCCCACGACGTTTGTCCGATTATGCTCTGTCAGATGAGGTTAATGTATCACTTCATACTTTCAGCGATGCGTGTAAATTGGCATACGCTGCGTGTGTATTCATTCGGACGGAATGCCAGGGAAATGTCCAGGTGCGTTTAGTGGTAGCCAAATCTAGGGTGGCGCCTATAAAAGCGATTACGATCCCTAGATTGGAGCTGGTAGCAGCAGTGATGGGTGTAAGGCTATACCAGCAGTGTGTTAATGCCTTGGCATTAAATAATGTCCATTCCGTTATGTAATTTTAGGTATACCACAAGGCAGTATATTAGGTCCACTCCTCTTTCTTGTGTACATTAATGAGCTGCCAAATATTATAAAACATTTATGTGTTATGTACGCAGATGATGTAACGATTTTGTTTAGAGACATGCATAAAGATAAAATAGCCTTTGAAAAAGAAATAAACGCAACTCTAAAAACGATTGTTAACTGGCTTAGAACCCTGAATCTTACAGTTAATGCAAATAAAACAAAACTGATCCAATTTAGAAACTACAGAAACGATTCATATAATTTAAATATATCAGACACAAACAAGAAAATTGAAGAGGTAGATGAAATAAATTTCCTTGGCCTTTCTCTCGATTCTCATTTAAATTGGAAATCACATGTTAGTAAAATTAATAGTAAAATTTCAAGTTATTGTTATGCCTTATCCATTTTAACAGAAACTACTTCATTAAAAGTTGCACGTGCTGCTTATTATGGCCATGTTTACCCACTCTTGTCATATGGAATTATATATTGGGGAAACTCTGTAAATGTTCAGTCTACCTTTATACTCCAAAAACAATGTTTACGCATAATTTATAATATGTATTCCGACGAAACACTAAGAAATGTTTTTAGAGAAAAGCAACATCTTACACTTACGAATATATATATTCTGGAATTAAGCTCCTTCATAAAAAATAATATGTCTTACTTTAAAACCGCAGCAGAGGGCAGAACAAACAAACGTAATAGATACATATACGATATAAATGTACCTACTACAAATAATAACATATATAATAAGAGTGCTTTTAGAGTAGGAATTAAAATATATAATCATTTGCCTGTAGAATTAAAAGCTTTAGATACCACTAAATTTAAAAATAAACTAAAAATATTTCTTTTGAATAATGTATTTTACAACTTAAAAGAATTTTATGACTACAAAACCCACTAGTAGACCTAAGATAATCTAATTTAAGATACCTACTTGTTACAACTCATGCTTTAAACAGTAAGTACGTTATATTTGTTATTGTAGAAATGTCTATTTTAATTAAATATCCTTTTAGTTTAATTAAGCAAATTGTAACTTGCTTACATTGTAATTGCATACCCGCTATGGGTAAACTGTTGTTCTTCCTATTTGCAAAACCATCTGCAGTAATGTAACTACACAGTTAACGCAATAAAGTTTATTCTATTCTATTCTATTCTATTCTATTAATGTGGAGTCCTATTTTTGGACTGATTCGTCAGTGGCTCTCACTTGGATTAAGGGTGAGCGTAATTGGACAGTATTTGTAAATAATCGAGTGAAGGAAATTCATAGCTTCACCCAAAGGAATCAGTGGCGTCACGTAACTGGCGCTAACAACCCGGCTGATTTACCGTCGCGGGGCTGTTCGCCAGGAAAACTGGTGTCATCGCTGTGGTGGACTGGGCCTAGGTGGTTGTACGGCAGTGTAGATGAGTGGCCTGTGTCAGCGGTTATTGTAGATGATGAGTCGAGTCTAGAAGTTAGGAACACTGTTGTCGTTAGTACTGATAAAGAGCGATTCAGTGAAAATTTCCTCTACTTTAGTAAATTCAGTAAAATGGTAAGATGCATGGGTTGGATTATGAGATTTGTACATAATTGCAAAAATACGGGCAACAGGCGGCAAGGAAATTTGTCGTTTGATGAATATGTGAGCGCAGAGAGATCACTAATGAAATTGTTGCAATCAGAACATTATGATGTGAGATCACCGTGTGCAGTGAAAGACTTACAGACGGTTCGATTTGATGACGGACTGATCCGCGTCAAATCAAGGTTGCTTTTAGGTGATGAGCCTGAAAATTTTAAATATCCCATTTTGATTCCGGGCAAGTGCGAGATTACTCATCGGCTGATTTACCAAGAGCATTGCAAACTTCAACACGCTGGTGCTTCTATAGTTATCGGCAATTTGAGGGAAACTTACTGGCTTACGAGTGCACGTCGTAATGTTCAGGCGGTGATATCTTCTTGTTTGAGGTGCAGGAGAATGACGTGCAAGGCAGCTCAGGCTCCTACCGCGCCTTTGCCAGAAAATAGAACCAAGCTCGGCAAGGTGTTTGAGGTAACGGGCGTCGATTTAGCAGGGCCCATGTTTTTAAAAACAGGTGAAAAATGTTGGATTGTTTTATTCACGTGTGCGGTATATCGTGCTGTTCATCTCGAACTGACTATGGGATTGTCTAGCGAGTGTTTTCTGATGGTGTTAAGGCGATTCATAGCCAGAAGGGGTAGAGTACGAGTTATATATTCTGACAACGGAACTAACTTTGTTGGAACAAACAATTTATTTAAAAATATAGATTGGGATTTTTTACAGAGTCAGACACATTTGGATCGTATCGAATGGAGGTTTATTGTGCCTAGTGCACCGTGGTGGGGTGGATTTTGGGAGCGCCTCATAAAGTGTTTGAAGGACTTGCTTCGTAGAATTTTGGGGAAAGCAGCGTTAAGTTACACTGAGCTAGAAACTGTATTATGTGATTGTGAGTCCACGTTAAATTCAAGACCCCTGACTTATGTCTCGGAGAAAGACGTGTTAACGCCGTTATCTCCTAAACATTTTCTACAGGATTTGACTTCTTGTCAAGTAAATGACCTTGATGAGATCGACGCGAATGCTTTAAACATGCGCGTAAATTATTTGCAAAAGTTAAGGATGAATTTGAGGCATCGTTTTAGGAAGGAATATTTAGGACTATTGGTTAACCGTAATGTAAATTCAAAAAATTGTGGTATTAAAGTAGGAGATGTCGTACTGATGGAAACAGATGCAAAACGCCAGTTATGGCCTATAGGCGTTGTACATGAACTTATAGTTGGTGCAGATAATGTCTCTAGGGCCGCGGTTGTAAAGGTGAATAACGGGTTTTTCAAGAGACCGATTCAGCAGTTGTATCCACTAGAGGTGCACCGACCCCAACAATATATGAGTATGACACGGTCAGGGCGGAGGGTAAGGGCACCTGAGCGCTATAGGTAGGGTAGCATTATAATTTTTTCTTGCTTTATCTATAACGGAAAATGTTATCTTTGTAGACTGTGTTTCTAGTAAAATATTGAAGTACAGCAGTTTACTTGTTATGTTTCAGTTTATAAATAGTATTACATGATAAAATTTAATTTATATGACATAATTGTACCTTAGTTAACGATCCTCTTCTCGAGGGTTGGGAGGACTCTCACAGATAGGTTTATACAGCATGTTTTTTTTTACTTACTAGTACTGTACTACTTATAGTTTTGTTGGAATGTTCGTACGTCTTCTCGGGGTTGGGAGGATGTTGGAACTCCTTGTTCTTTATTTTTCTTTATTCTTAAGTTGTCAAATAAGGCAATGACAAGATGAAGCGCAGTGTAATAATTTTAATGTCTTAATAAACGACCGGGAGGAAACCGGATTTTAAGAATTCGCGTATTTATTTCCTTAGAAGTTTGAGGACCCGCTCCCGGGTAGTTACGTTGCTCCAGGTTCGCACAATATCTCAATCGTATCACACGTTTGAAATATACAATGGAAGAAATGAAGGAAGTTTTAATTTATGTCTATATCATATTACATATACTGTTTTTAGTTTCCCTACTACTTAAGTGTTTTTTTTTATATTCTGGGCTTACACATAATATTCAGAGAAGTAATAAAAAAACAACATTACTTACTGAAATTTGGGCTCCTGGTATATTATTATTCCAGGCAGGCTGGACACTGGCGTTATTGGACACAGAATTCACACTGGGAGAATACATATTTATGACGCGTGGTTCACGTGATTGTACTCGATGCGAAGTGTAAACAAAATGAATAGTTTTGTCAAAGTACTCGCAGCTTTTATTGAAAGATACTCCACCAAAACCTTTACAAAAATCATAATTAATAAGCTAATTACCTGCTAATGATCCTATAATCATATTTTGGTGCTCGTACTTAAAATATCAAAGGATCGTTACTCAAACGCGAATGGCCTATTAGTTAATACCACGATTATTTATCAGAATTTATACTTATATGATATCTAACCTGAAGTTGTTTGTGGCATTTTATGCGCCTAAATAGTTTTCCGCTCAGGGCTACCATATACAAGTTTTAGATCAGCAGTAATGTCTAGAACTAGGGGCGGCTTTCCTAACTTGCTAATCATTTATATTCGTACTCAACTTATAATTCAATGTTTGTATAAAAGTCTCGGTAGCCAATTGGCAGCCCGTGATTACATTATTATTTATTATTATTAGAAAATAACAGTAGCGAATAGTTACGAATTAGGTACGGTCTTAGAGATAAACCTCTTGAACTATATTTAGTACTCCGTGCGAAGTCGATGTGGTTATTAATTATTGTAATGCCTGATACAAATTTGTTTTAATTATTTCCAATGTATGAAACGATAGCCAAAATCTATTCAGAATCAACAAAGTTATAGGTACCTAAGCATTTAATTTTTATTGGCTGTTCGATTATCATAAAAACGCTGACCGAGCATTTAAAATGGCGATAGGAGGTTGTGACGTATTCAATTAGCCCACAATCTTCCTCTGTGTCTTTATTAGGAATTTAAAATATTTTTATTTTGTTACATATATTTAAAAATTGTCATGGGTTGGGGGAATGAAACAGTATGAAAATTTTAGTTCTCCATGAGCTAAGACTTGGTGAAAAGCTTTGAAGATGTACGTATCCTTCGTATGCGAGTAACAACTCACATGATACATTTTTGATGCACTTAATTGTAACCCCGCCGGTACCATGTAATTGTTTAACATTTGGATAGAATAAAGTAAACATAATGTACAATAATTAAAGTTTTATTAAGAACTTACCTATTAAAAATGTAATAACAAATAACTTATCAATCTTATCCTTACAAGGACCTACGAACTAATTAACATAATGCTATTCTTCTAATCTAAATCGAAACTTTTAAGCCAAGTGTCAAGGTCCCAAGAAGAGTCGTTACTAGCCGCTTTCGTAGTGGTAGACTCAGTTAGCGCCGGCTGTTTGTTGAAGAAGCCTTCCAGGCCTCCGCTCTGCGGTAGCGGGGGCGGGCAGCGGAGGCAACATCGCGCAGTTATGCACTTGTTGAAGTTGATGCTGTAGGACAGGTTATTCTTCTACTTATTTTAAGGGAACGTAGCCATTCCTTTTGACATCTGACGTCTCGACGTTTTGTGCCATCTCGTGTGGAATTGGTAAAGGTATTGTCAGGTGATGTTCGCGGAAGACCTGCCCTCCATAGAAAATACAATTGTCGTTAGCATCTTGTATCATTATTGAAGTAGGTACTATCTAATTCTTTAGTAGTAATTGAGGCTTCGTTTTCTGACTCCTCGAGGCGATATTTTTTCTCTCTCATTCGGCGATTTTGAAACCAAGTCAGGATTATTCGCTCGTTGATTTTGAGTATGCTCTCCAATTCTATGTGAGGTGCACGGCCAATGTTAAGGTTTGTTTAAAACTCGTTCTCCAATATTGATATTTGCGGAGTTGTAACAGCGGTTCGGCACTGTAGGTCTTATAAGAAAGCTCACTGTTACCCAAAGAGCAATAGAAAGAGCTATGCTCGCAGTCTCGTTGCGCGATCGAATCTGAAATGAGGAGAACCAAGGTCACCGACATAGCTCTAAAGATTGCCAGACTGAAGTGGCAGTAAGCAAGGCACATAACTCTAAAAACAAGGCCGATGGGGTAGCAAAGTTCTCGAGTGGCGACCACGTACCGGAAGACGCAGCGTGGGTAGGCCAAGTGGACAGGCAAGGTGGACCGACGACCTGGTAAGGATCGCAGGTGCAAAAGGCACAGAACCTTTGTGGAGATGATTGATGATGTTGAACAGCGGTTCTGATCCGTTTAATCCGTTTAGTCTGATAGGTTTCAATATGCCCTGAAATTCATTGTTCTATATATATAGTAATATACCCTGTAAAGAGCCTCGATGTAATAGGTGAATTAAATTATCGTAGATTTGGATGGTAGTTATAGCCATTACGTCTGGGTTGGTATGCAGGTGGTTGCAGAGGGTACAAGTTGCCGTTAAAAACGGCGTTCAAATAAAACGGACCCTAAAAGTATAAGAATAACAGAAAATTTGGATCCGCTTTTGCTTAAATAATCATAGTATTAACGTATATATTGTCAATAAGAAATAAAGATTATATAAATCAGATGTGCGTAAGGCATTGTTGCACTTGATATACCATAGTTTAGTCGCCACGCAAAATTTAAAGGGCTCAACACAACAGACAAGCACTTTTCTGTAGAAACTACAGATCAATATTAGTATAGATATTATGGAACTTACCGGCACGGGTGCTCGTTGTTTCCATCGACCAGTGCGACGTGCCTCCACTGGTCAAGACTGGCACCGTTGGTTTGAGGGATTCCAGGGTTTGGCTTCATATTCACGGAAAGTACTATGGACAGTAATGGTGCCAGAACTAGCCGTCTTCGTCTTTCCTTTACTGGGCTTGCTCAATGCAACACTTGGTTTAGCTGTAGCAGTGGGGGATGCATTCTCACTGGACTTGATTTTGTACTCCTTTGCTATAAAACGCTGCAGTTTGGTCATCGACAATCTCGACATCGACATCTCTGCTCTGTGTACCATCTGCCCCAACTACCACTACTTTTCCATAATAATAATAATAAATCGTTTATTATTGACTGGACAGCACAACACAGCATACATGTATACAAAAGAAAAATTAAAATAAGTTACATAATTGAGACATAAATTTATAAAGACATAATAAATAGCAATTTAAAAAATAATATACTTACCAGTAATTCAACAATCACAACCTCAATAATTACAAATACGCAATACAATAACACTGACGACTAGGCATTGCCGTGTTGTAGCACCTCCAGTCAACAAAAGGACCTCACTCAGCATGAGCCGGGGCCGAGGCCTCGGCGCTGGTCTTCCGTGGTCTTCCCGCCGAGTGAAGTCCGGATCGTTGACCCACAATACGCTTGTAAAGAGATACATTCGAGATTACATACTTATAACAAAATATATACTTTTAAAAATACCCACATATATTCATAATTCCCACCTCAAACGTGTACAATAACTTGAGTAGTGATGTGCAGTGTAGTGTGATGCCATAATCGATGAATAAAATCAGATGAAACTGGATTTCACCGTGCGCCGTATAATATCCGTGCAACAAAAGAAAAAATGTCAAATGAAAAATAAAATGTCAAAAGCAATAAATAAATTAATGTATTGTAACTGTATAATAATAATAACTAATAATATAATAATTTCCATTAACAATCAAATTCTAATTTAATTAAAAACATACAAGTAATGTCAAAAGTGTAAATAATAAATTAAAGTATTTATTTAATAATAGATTAATTACCACAAACAATAAAATTTCTAATTTTAATGGTCTGTGCTCCGATTGTATGCAGCGTATTACATAATTACTTGCGCTTGAAGACATATAATTTTAACTTTTTTTTTAAAGCGCATACAGTCTCCAGGCCCCTAAACGGAGGTGGGAGACTATTCCAACACTTAGTTGCTGCATACTTGAAACAACCTTCAAATGCTGCGGTTCTATGTAACGATACCGTCATTAAATATCTGCTGGCTCGAGTTCAGTACTGGTTGTTGTTTCGCGACCAACATATTTTCGAGGCCAGCTACGATGAAAACTGAAACTTAACAACCCCAAACAACAATATCGCAATGTGCACATACTGCCTCGCCCCCATTTTGAATATCTTTGCATCGTTTAAATATGGCGTTACATGAGTGCGGGGTGGGATGTCGAAGCAGAACCTAGCGCAAGCGTTTTGCACTCTCTGTATTGACTTTTTTGTGTGCGCCAGAATACATGGACCATACACTACATCCATGTTATTGAACTTGGATAATACTAAGGAGTCACACAATTTAATTCGAAGGTCTGTGTTCGTGTAGCTACGTACCTGATAAAGCACCTTTAATCTACAAAAACAATTACTTATGGTATTAATAATATGCTTTTGAAATTTTAGTTCCTCATCGAACAGAAGTCCCAGGTTTCTGGCTTCCGTAACTCGTTCTACTGGCACATTATTTATGCATATAATACCAATCCTACTCTTAACTTCATGTATTTGTATTTTCGAACCTAATATCATGTACTTCGATTTTTTGCCATTGAGTGCCAATGAGTTATCCATCGCCCATCGCACTATTCGTTCCAGATCCTCATTTAGCTTACTCACTGCCTCATTGACATCCGCGAGTTCACAACTGACATATATTTGTATGTCATCGGCATATATGTGATACTTGGCATGCTTAATATGTTTACCCACATCCGCACTATATATATATAGAGCAAATAAAATGGGCCCCAAAATTAAGCCCTGAGGCACGCCTCTATTCAACTGTTCTACATTCGATCGTATTGTGGATCCACTATCCTCGACTACTTCTACGCATTGCGTACGTTTAGCAAAATAGCTACGAAACCAAGAGATAGAATTCGCGCTGAAACCATAATATTGCAATTTTGCCAAAAGTAATGGAATACTATCAACCGAACGTAAAGATTCAATTATTTCCCAATTCATCATCACAGCCCATAACAGTCCACTGCAGGACTTCGGGCCTCTCCCACGAAAGGGGAGGTCATTGCCATAATCTCCACGCTTGGCAGGCGGGTTGGAGATCGCAGTGCAGTTGATGTAAATCTACCCAGAAAGATGCTGCTGCCCACCTTTCGGATTTGTCCCTTAGTCGCCTCTTACGACACCCACGGGAAGAGATGGGGTGGTGCTATTCTTTGAGGTGGCGACACCACACACCACTTTTCCCAATTAATCAATGCCTAACTATTATTTAAATGTTTCGTGTCCATTTCTCGCAAGTTCCTACAATACTTCATATATGGCTGCGATTTCGTTTTATTAATATTCAGCTAACATACTACGAATGCATGACTGCTGAGATCCTTAACGTGGTCCACTGTCGCAGTAGCCCCCGATACATCATAGGTACAAACACAATCAATTAGGGTTTCACTGTGACTGGTAAAATGCGTAGGCTCGCGTACATACTGTGAAAGTTTATAGCCGGAAAGGAAGTTATTTAATTTATTAAAATTTGCCTCATTATAATTTAACATGTTTATATTAATAAATAAATAATCGTAGACAAATTCACACAGCGCCATCTAGCCCCAAACTAAGCAAAGCTTGTTCTGTGGGTGCTAGGTAACTGATATACTACTTATATACTTTTATACATAGAACACTCATACACGTAACAGAAATTAAAATTCATCATTAATATTGAAGTCCCCGAAAATAACAATATTGTCGCACCACATTAAACTTTCTACCGTGCTAGACAGCGCAACAATAAAAACATCGACACTTAGCCACGGCGGTCGGTACGCTGTTCCCACCACTAGTTTTCTGCCCGATACGGTTATCGCTAGCCACATCTGTTCTACTAGCGGCGCCGCAGGATGTTTAATTACGCGAATGGAGACACCTCTCTTGACATAGAAGCCTACGCCTCTTTCGCGTCCTCTCACCCCCGCCGGTCTCGGTGTATGTATTAGACGATAGGACGCCACCGAAGGCGCCTTACCATGTTCCCCCTCTCGCAACCAGGTTTCGTTCACTGCCATTATGTCCACGCAGTGGAGGTCGATAGCAATAATGTACTCGTCGTGCCGCGTTGCTAACGAGCCAACCATTAATAGCCCTAACTTACGTCTACAATTGAATTTTAAAAATAATATAGTACTTCGCTAAAGTACATGTCTAATTTAAGCCATGATTAGATGGAATTATAGAAATATAGCTTACAACAATACTGATTAGTTCCGCAATATAAATAATATTAAACTGTGGCATCTTGACAAACGTTTCATGCTTATCGACGGGTGATAATACGCCGCGGCCAATGACTTTGTGAAGTGTTATGTGTAATACAAATACAATATAAATATATAAAATACAATACGCCATGTACTCGTAATAACGTTGATAGCGCACACCAATAGAAGTACTTATCTCACTGCAATTCCTAGCCGCCAACACAAAAAGTAGTACACAAAATAACCAAAACAAATGCAATTTTCGTAATATGTGAATTCTTATGATGTGGTAGTACTATTATCATTCCGATACGAATTGAATTGTGCGAATGTGTTCGGTTCCAAAAACCCTTTCCAAGTCTTTGTCATTCCAGAGTCGCATAGCCTTGGAATCCTTCTCGCAACGGACGTAAATCTTTCCTTCCAGAGTCTAGAGCTATTGCCAGCCGCAAGTTTTCTTAATTTCACGCGCCTTATTAAAAACCGAGCGGTTTAGCCTAGTTAGGCGTTCATATACATATACCGGTCGCGTATCTGCCCGAAGCCCCAGACCCTCCGTGTTGAGCCCACGTCGTACTCACGCGGCCGTATGCATCTGGTCCGAATATGGCGCCTCGATATCCTCACTGTTACCACCCGGGGACGCATTCCTTCCTGCTTGTCTAACCTCGGTGCTCCTACACGCGTACACGCCACGATGTCATGCTCGTCCAGCAGCTCTTGGTCCCGGTCATTCAAATTGAAAATTTGAATTTTGAAGACAAATGTGATAGTAGTAAAGTGAATTTCCCGCCGCTTGATATCCTCGACGCGTAGATACAACATAACTGACTCGCAGCTTACTTCCAGCAAAGTTGAGAAAATTATAGGTAATTATAGGTATATTTTACCATAAAAATATTGAGTGTAGATAAAGTAGTGTATGCAACTGCATATAATTGGGTATTAAAACACTCGTGTCAAACTATTATCATGTTTTAATACCCCCTTTTATATGACAGGTGCATAAATAATGGGCCGTGTGGTGTCCGGCAGAGTAGAATAGCACCAACCCCTTACATTCATGGGTGTCGTACAAGGCGACTAATGTTTAGAGGAATAAATCTAAGTCTCCGTAAGCTGGAAAATGGGTAGCAGCGTTTTCCATTGTTATATTTACAATACTGCGATCTCCAACCCGCCTGCCAAGCGTGGAGATTACGGCAATAACCTCCCCTTTCTTGGGATAGGCCCTTAGTCCTGCAGTGGACTGTTTATGGGCTGTGATGATGATAAATAATGCATTTTTAATTATTAATCAAAAACTACGAATTAAAAGAGGTCGTGATTATTACTATCCAATTAGGAATAGATATGAGTGGTCCGATCACTATACAGGATACTGTAACTAGGAAAATTTCGTATTTTATAGGACGTACCAATTTTCATTAATCGTGTTTGAATAAAAACAATACAGAACCATACGAGTACCTACATAGTACCGTATAGTATAATAAATCCCGTAAAGTATAATAATAAGAGTAATTATAATAGAACGTAAAGTATTATTGACAGATTACCTTCCTATTCAATCTAAAAGCCAAGATGGGATATGTTTGTAAAATTCTATTCTTTTCCAATTGCCTTTACCTGGGTCTATGACAAGAGTGGCAGACAAACAAACTAATAATTTTCCCCAAGACATAACCTTTCATGGTAATACCCGTATAAATTCGCGTGACGTATACGTGTATAACGTAAACGTAAAACGCACGTATTTATCACGTCACAGACGAATTTAACAACGTATTGACTTGCATGAGAAAGAATTCTACTTCCAAGTTAATCAACGCAGTTCAAAAACGGGTTTGTCATGACGTCCAAAGAAGTAGTTACTTAGTAATTACGTATTGGGTGCCGATCCTCATTGCCATAGATAGTTAGTAAATCATTATTAGTAATTTGTTAATGAATAAGTGACTAATTAAACGCATGCTCCGCACGTGCCGTTCGATTTTCTATATCTAGAATTTCTATTATTTTCATCCTAGCGGGACATCCAATCTCAGCGGCTAGCAGTAAAACGCCGTGCAGTGCACTGCGCAGCGCACTGCGTGAGTGTGTCTTCAAGATAAGGTGTCAAGTAAGTTATAATTATTGAAAATTACATAAGACCAGCCAGTGATGTAATGGAAACCGAAATGGACCAGTCTCAGCATAATGCTGTGAGGGCTAATGCCTGTCACAGCGCTGGTTTTCAGAAAAGCCCATGCATCCCACGCGCGTTACGCGAACGGTTATAAATATTATTTAAATATCAAAATTATTCAAACAAATATGCTATCTTGGCTTTAATGACCCGGTTGCGCCCGCAAGGGCCCGGTATCCGTCTTGACCACGTTTCAGGATTTGGATGAACAGATCATTACAGTGGAGCGACTGAAATCTTACCTCCGTGACCTTGGTAACAGGAAAAAGTGTCAAAATTAGATCATGGTTACAAATTCAGTCGCCTGAGTGTGCAGGTCACCGTAAGAGCATCGGTTAATGATTACAGCTAATGTACATTACTCAGAAAAGAGTCGTTGGTACACGTTGGCGCTGGGGTTCGAACCCGGTACCTCGGGGTACGAGTAGAACTCTTACCTATTAGGCGACCGACGCTTCTCCACCTTACAGAATACCGCAGCCACACAATACTATTTTAAATTAATTTTTAATTACTATTGTGTTGCTACCGGTGAGTAATTCCAGTTCTCCATGGGGTGGGAACTTGAGGCACCATGAAATTGGCATTTACCTTTTTGTTACAAGAACAATGTGTTATGGAGGTGAGCAACACATCAGTGTTGCTAATGTCTATACTACAGGCAGCGGTGACCATTTTCTATCAGGCGGCCCTCTTGCCTGTTTGCCTACGGCATAACATAAAAAAATTTAACAATACAAAACAATAGTGTCCGTTGATTTATAATTTTCTTATCAAAATTCCTCAGACATTGCTTTATTAGGTTCATAAAACGAGATGAGAAAAGAAACACCTATTAACTCTTATCTCAGCTACAGTTGCCCGAACGTTGCATACCTAATGCTTGCATAAGTAACCCACGCCTGCTACGTGCACTGTCTATAGGCACCCTAACTAGTAGATACTTACTAATGGAAAGATGTTCGGACTCACGTATTTGGGAAAATCTAAATTCAATGGGTATGGATTTTTACGAACGGCGACTCCCATTCGACTCGCATAACCCGCTAGGGAAAAGCCGTTTCTCCAGAGGTTCGTCCGTCTGTCAGTAGCGGGACCATGTGCAGGTGAGGTTGGCTTGGGCCACTGACCTGGTGGAAACACAAAATGTTAACGTTTGAAGATTAGAATTTATAAAATTATATAATGATTAATTCTTTGGTTAGACGTTAGAAGATATTCGCGTGTTCAGATCAGTCACAGATCATTATTGTTAAACTTCCATTATGGCGTAGATATGACTAGGTGTCCACTTTCAGCGGGTACCTAGTATGTGGCTAATGACGTGACCGCGCCTGCTATCAATTACTAGCAATCGAAAGCTACGGTTTTTTAACGTGCCATTCGAAGCAATGAGCCTTCAAGCCAGTTGCAATCTACGCGTGACGTAAAGTAACAAGACATCCGTAGAGGTTCTACGGGTGGGCGGAACCACGCGCTCTACGGTTCTACGAGTTTTACGACCACACGTCGATGCTTGGCTTGGCGGAAGCTTGCTGGTATTGTTTTTCTTTTCTAGCATCACAATCAACGCGCACGAAACCGGTTTGGCATTTTCACGGTGCGTTACACATTCAACGCGACTTGATAAATAGTTTGAATAATGCGCTTATTACACATTCCTAAATTCAGTGACTGAATTCAGAAACAAAAGGCGTGAGAGCAAATCAAAGTGGAATGTATTGCTCATAGAATAAGGTCAATTTTTGTATCACTTATATTAAGTCACGAGTCGCTCCGCTTTTCAAAAATCCGAGATACAAAAATGGAACTTATTCTATGAGCAATACATTCCACTTTGATTTGCTCTCACGCTTTTTGTTTCTAAATATAACAAAATGCCATGCATTGCGCGCTCTCCGCCGAAAACTCCTTGTAAACCTATATCTCAGACACAATCTGAGCCCGACATTTCAATGGCGCAAACAGATCAAGAACTTGACACAATAATTACAACTTCGAGAACTAAGCGTCTAAATAAAAAATCTTTTGAATTTGCGGTAGTAAACTGTATTTACCCGACTGCGTCAGAAAAAGAGTTATGTTTTTCGAGCGTATGTATGTACGTATACAAAGACTTCCGTATTCTGGCGTATGTATGTCTATTTCTTTGGAACAGGCTAAAGCCCTAACGGCTCAATTAATGGTACAAAAAAATAATGGCGGATTTTCGGTGCCATGTTGCGACTGTCAAAAATATTTGTTCTCTAAAACCAATCAAGTGGAGATCAAATAAACGTCTTCAAAAGGCGATATCTAAACTGTATACCTACAACTTATCGGTACACTTGAAAGATTTTTTTTCTATACAGTTTTTTAGTAGCAGTCGGTTCTTTTAGTTTCTATACTATGCACTTGTTTTGTACAATTCCTTTATTCGTATGGCAAAAATACAATAATGAAAGATACATTCAACAATATAATGGGTTGACGTCGAGTCGTAGGCGAGAGTCAAAGTCAATAGGTACGATGCATAGATACCCAAGATGTGGCGAAGTGGACCAGAAATGGCAGGAACGCAGACCGTGGCAGAAGTAGGTTGACCCCTCGGATGATGATAATGACGATCAAAAGTAATTTGTTCAACTACCTTTGAGTAGATATTTTTGAGGAGCTTATCAGATATGAATGTAATGTTTTGTATTTGTTGATTCAGAACCGTACATCTAAGTACTTACACGGCTGTTTGTTGCTACGGAAGGCAGCACATCAATGCATCCATCACCAGTATTAAACGAGCTGGCATTACTATACGCGTACAACCGGGAGATATTTCAAAGTCCAAACGGAGCCGGTTGATGTGTTATCGTGGTGCATCGCAACGCCTTTTGTTTCGTATAATTTACAAACGATTATTGTTAATAATCAGTGCTCGTTCGTAATCGCTTGCCGCCAAATGGGTCTATTTGCAACACTGTATACATACAAAAATATTATTGTTTGTTGCCCAAACCTTGAACAGTAAACAATCTATTTTTTTTTTTTTTTATTAATAATAGGCTTGCATTTGACCTCAACTCACCTGATGGAAAGCGACGATGAGGTCGAGGATGTAGCATGCGTGCCTAGAAGATTCACTCTTATATTGTTTCGGATTATTTGCCATAACCTTTATTACTATTAATAAGATTAAAAACAAACTATTGTGCAGCCCATGCGATCTATGCGAACAACCGGCTATTATAAATAAAATTGTTATCATAACAGTTCATAGTTAGCTGTTGGATTTCCTTATAAATAAAATGAAATACCACCCAGACCCAGTTTAGAGGACAACCCAGAAAAACATTCACGGATCAGATCAGTAATGTTCTCAAAAAAGCTGGGGTCCGAAGTGGTAAGAATAAAAGAAGATGTATGAAAAGAGTTGTGGATATATGCGAGGCTAGGGAATTGTGTCAGGACAGAGCAAAGTGGCGGTCCATAGTCTCTGCCTACCTCACCTGTGGGACACAAGCGTGAGCTGTATGTATGTATGTGAAATAAGAAAATAACTGATTCTGTTACCTTCTTATTGCTGATCTGAGAAACCTGACACGACCATTCACAATACGCTATGAATTGAACTTGCGAGACTCAACCGTAGTACGTGCAAAATAGGACTACCTTTTGCCCACCCTTAGTCCACATAAAATTTTATAAAAATCTGTTCATTGGCTACTGCGTTAAAGAGTTACACACAACCTGTAAAATATCTAGCTACGGGCGAGAGCCCTGGGTCCGGCTTGACCCAGGATTTGGCAGTTCAGACCTTCGGAACTCCAGACTCAGAAAAGAGTCATTGATACATGGCGGCACCGGGGTTCGAAGCCGAGAGATGAAGTTTGTGTAGTTTTTACGGTTATTAAAAATAAATCCATCCCCTTGCCACTGATCAATCCTCACTTATCACTCTTCAGTTTTAAACCAGCAATATAACTTGTGAGAGAGACAACCTACAATTCAATGAGTTTGGTACACCGATCTATGAAATTGTCTTATAAGCGATTTACTAATCTGAGAAATAGGTATAATAGGAATACATATAAGGAAATAATTTGTTATTTTCTGAGAAATTAAAAACTTTACCTTTTCCATGCAAATCAAAACTTGTGCACATTTTAAACCATCACAAGAAACTTTACTTCGCCTATTGTTGATCAATCTAAATCACTTTTACTACAAAACACAACACAAACACAACAAAAAACTAATTACTTATCCGCCCAAACAGCTCAAACAAAACAATAGTGAAGTTGGTACGTATTACAGCATTCAACAAACGTACCTACTGCGCATGCGCGAAGTTGTCATTTACAAAGATCCGTGTACAACTTCATACGCATGCAGGGCTTAAAGTCTCTTACAATTTACTATATAAACAAACGTATAGTTATATCTCATTATAGGACAGTTTTCATATGTAAGAAAGAGACATACCGGCCGGAATCAAAGCCCGCTTACAAGCCAGCGCGTGCGAGCGAGATGACCGACCGAGTCTAAATTTCCTCAACTTGCGTGTGCGTTCGGATCGTGTTTCGTAACCTAGGCGCACGATGGCGCTGCTTTGCGGCGCGGCAGTTTGAAAAGCAATAGGAGCGCGAACTTTAGTTCGCGCTCGCATTATCTTTGATTTTTTATCGATAATATTATTTTTATAAGGCAAGCCCGGCTTTTGGGCTTGTATGACAGTAACGCCACTGACCTCGGGGTACAAGTCAGACCCCGATGTACAGTTCAAACCATCAACGGTACTTTACATAGGTAGATTAGATAAGAAATCAAATAAAAATTGTTTTTTTCTAATCTAGACGATACCTCTGGATGTAATCGGCAGCGAGTAATATTTTTATTAAAGAAACTTGCCAGGCATTTGATCGCCATCGGACCTGGTGGTAAGTGACGATGCGACCGGAGATAGAGTATGCCTATCTAGGAACGGCCTATTTACCCACTGTATCCTTGAATTAGACCAGAATCTAGATCTTAAGAGTCTGTTTAATTTATCATATTACGACGAATGAGTTGATTATTGAAATGATGATGATGCTGGAGTTGAAATATTTGTCAAGATCAGGTAGAAGGAGTCAAGTGGGAACGGCGGCGGTCTGAAACTTAATGTTACGAAGACTGAGTATCTAGGTCTAAGTATATCTTGCAACAGTTGTTACAGGTTTAGGTACAGTTTAGGTAGTTCAAAGATATCACCGTACACGTATGTTAGTAGCTATAATAATGAATGAATAAATAAAATAATCTTGACGTTTATGTCACCGCACAAGTGTCCGGGGTCCGCCTTGACTATGCTCCAGGATTTGGCAGAATAGGTAAATATAGAAGCGTCTGCCATCTGACCCCCATTACACTGCTACCAAGGGCACCTAACCAGATTGGATTATAGATATACATTCAGTCGCCTGAATGTGCAGGTTTCATCACGATGTTTTCCCTCACCGTAAGAACATCGGTTAGTATTCATGGCCGCAGAGGGATCTGATCCCAGTACCTCTCGCTTACGAGTTGAATATCTTAACTACTCGGCCACTGACGCTCTTATAATAATGAATATAGATTTGCAACTATACCTATCTATTCAGTAAAAGTTATTTCAACAACTCAATGTTTTTTTAACATACATAAAATAACTATTTAATTTTTTTATGAAATATTGGAAGCATAGAATTATTAAACAGAGAAGAAATATTTGCCTACTTATAACAAACCTTACTAACATTTTATTGTAAAGAATATTAGAGTTACTGTCACATCTAGGTATAGTAACATTATGGGTTGCATACAATTAATTACAAGTTTACAAACCATTCGAATTAACTATGCACCTCGCTGGAAGCTACTCTTCTCCCGTTTCATTTATTATTCGTAATTAATGAAACATTATTTAATAATACAATAAAAATTAAACTACGCAAGTACAAGAAAACTTAAATATTACTAAACAATTTAAAATACTTTATTTTGCACACAATAATGTCGAAATGACGTCACAGCGGTAGGTGCACAGTTATTCTAATTGGGTAGCTTGGGCATAGCAATTAGAAAATGGATGAGTCACTTTTTTGCATAAATACGAAAAACAATCCCTTAAAATATCACTTATATTTGAGCTTTCACCGTGAACGACTTTACCTTCCGTAAATATGGAGCTAAACCCTGGATACTTTCAAACCAACTGCGGCAATCAGAATCAGTGCGGCAATGACGCTGCGGCCAATGGAAACAACGTGGACGCACCCGTGCTGGTAAGTTCCATAATATCTCTACTAGGTATACTTATGTAGTTACTATGGAAGTGTGTTTCTCTGTTACAACTACGTGCCCTTAGCCCTAACAAAATTTTATATTTCTTGCACTAATAGTCTCTGAATTAAACCATGAATAGACAGACAGACAGACAAATAGATGGACGGACAAACTATATGATCCTCTCCGGGAGCGTAAAACCCCTTTTTCAACGTCTTGGCCGTTTTCTATAGTTCAATGACCAAAAACTTTCAAAAACTTATAGGCGTGATTAATATCTATATCCAGAGCCCAAGTGTTTCTACGCCAGGTGGCCTAATTTATGTAGCCGGTACTAAGACTATGTACTTGAGCCTCTTGGCGTTTTCAACTGAGGCGGCAACGGCCCCAGCTTAGTAACTAAACTATAAGGTGAGATTGCGCCAAGCAGTCGATTCACGTGGTTTCACAGGCCAGAGGCCAACAGATCCCAGGTTCATTCCGTCGGATTTACCATCGTCGCGGGCTTAACCGCTCGGGTCCAGCACCGCGGGTGCACCAGCAGAGGAAAGGCCCGGCAGATGACGTCATTGAGATCGTATTTCGCGTGTCGAGGAAAGCGACCGGCGCTCCTCCTCCTCTACTTGATTGCCTTAGGATAAGTTAGTGACTTGGATTAAGTTTTCACGTTATTTATGTTGCTTGTATTACTTTGCTAGTAGCACAAACCTATTAGTCTGATGTTATATGTGGATAACTACAGTAAGCCCAATATAGGTTATATTGGGCTTACTGTAGTTATAGTTATATCTATGAGTGCTGTTGGGTTTCCATATAGGTAATCATTAAAAAAATATCCTACACCACAGACCTCCAATTTAACATTTTGTCTGTCTTTCTCTCCTCAGACATGGGACTGGGAAAATCAGCTGTTAAAAACAGTTTTTCCAGAAGATCAACTTCTCGCAAATACAAAAGGTAACTACTTAGCAGTTTTATTATCATAATATTTTGGGCCTTGTGGTGACCGATAGAGTTGAATATTGTACCTTCGTACCCCTTCGACCTAAGCGTCGACATCCGTAAAAGGCGGAAACTGTGCCTATTTAACTATGATATTTCGCGAAATTTATTTTTCCTTCAGTAGGTACTGAATCTCTCGAAAATATTGAATCGAAGAAAATTAATGATTGAGGAATTGATTCAATCGATTGTAAAGGGAAAAATGCTTGTCCTATATATTCAGCGTGAACCGATTTTGATGCGGCTTTTTTGTGATAATTGACCTTGTCCATTAAAATCTGTTTATTAATAAAGGTAAGAAAATCGTCGTTGGAAACGTCACTTCAATTAATACCACGTATACCAATGTTTCAGGTACAGAAGTGCAGAAAACTATTCCGAACAAAAAGAAGGCGAAACGTTTCCGCACTGCGTTCACCACGGATCAGGTTTGCCATCTTGAGAGTATTTATCAACAGCACAGATACATCGATGTGATAATGCGCAGAAATCTGGCAAGGAGCCTGCAAATTGACGAGAAAGCCATCAAGACATGGTTCCAAAACAGAAGGCAGAAGGAAAAGGTAGATTCCGCAGAGAACTCTAGTGGCAGTTCCTTCGAACAACCATGCCAGTCGTTTATATTTTCACAGCAACCAAGTCCAGTGTCAATAGTCAGTTGTCACAACAGTATCAATAGACCAAACGAGCCTTGCAGTTCGGCTATTATGGACACAAATTTAGAAGCACCCTGTGTATCAACCATTGGCTCCATTTCAGAAACTAACTTAGAGTCTTTTGGGAACATTTGTCAGGAAAATTACGACCATAATTTTTCTTTATTATCATCACAGACACTTGAATTTTCCCCTATAGAGCCAACCATACCTATCCAGAATATGGCTCCAAGTACTGCCCACGGATCATATACCGAATATCAGTTGCCATTTTGTGGGCAGCCCGTGCCACCGATGTCGTCACAAAATATTATTTGTTTTGATCCTAAGAATAGTATAAATTTTGAATTATAATAATTGTGTAAATAAAAGTAGTATGTAAGTAATATAGTTTAAAGTAAGGCTTTTTTAATTAGTTGATTGAATGTTTTGTTTTAATAGTTTGCATGGTAAATAAATATTAATACAATAACTTCTTGTAGTTATTAATACATGCGTATAGAATTACACTGAATGAAAGTTGACACGGGACAAATATTATTCAGTTAGTATAAATCTTAAAAGTAATAGTAATTTAAGGTACTCGGTTTAGTTAAAATATTCATTATATTATTTTAATTTAATTTTAACGCCGATTTTCAAAATCATTATTATTCTAATAGACACTAATAGACTCATAAGAAAAGAGTACAATCGAAAGAGAATTAAAGCAGATTGTGTCTATGCTAATCTTGAACGCACACTGATGCAGTGCGCTGCGCAGTGCACTGCACGATGTGGCAAAACTTGTTACCCGCCGAGCAATTTGTATGCAAGTACATTGACAGATGGCGGAATGTCCCACTGTGCAGCGCGCCGCGCGGCGCACTGCATGATGGGGCAACACCCGCAATTGAAGCCCGAAATGTCAGTTCTGTATGAATTTTGTCTACGTTTTTCAATTTGGCCCCATCGTGCAGCGTGCGGTGCGATGTCAGTAGATGTCAACATGAAACGTCACATCTGACTGTTTCTTTTTACCAACAGTTTGAATCTTTCCTCTTTATGTGACACAGTTCACACACATATATCTGTCTACTTTTTTTGGTACAATTACAACGCGTGTGAATGAAATAGGAAACCGACCTTGTCAAAGAAAGTTTGACCGCTGATGCGTAAGCCCCTCCCCTTTTTCTGATTCTTTAACATTATCGAAGTTGTTTCGCTTTCGTGATCCTGTCGTCATTCTCTTCTCAGTTCATCCCGAATTATAAATAAGGAATGTTTGGTTCTAGAACACTAGTTTCTAAAAAGAAGTGCTGGTACTCGTAGAAATCTATATTTTGATTGGTACCTGTCAAACTTAAAACTGTAATAACTCTGAAACTATTGGTGCTAGAATACTAGTTCCTAAAGAGAAATGATAGTACTCGTCGAGATCTACATTCCGGATGATAGCTGTCAAACTTAATACTGTAATAACTCTGAAACTATCGCTCCTTGAACACTAGTTCCTGAAGAGAAATGATAGTCGAGATCTACATTCTGGATGACAGCTGTCAATCTTAAAACTGTAATAACTCTGAAACTATTTGTCTTAAAACGCTTGTTCCAGAACAGCAAATACTTATAGATATCGACAGGCACTATCATTTCTTTTTAGGATCTAGTTTTCTAAGAGCAATGGTTTCCGAGTAATTTAAGTTATATACACTCTCTTTATACTTACTACTGATGTTATACTTTGTAGTTATAGTTTTGGATGAGCCACCATGGTATACACTCAGTTTAAGTAAACATTCGTAAAGGAAAGAAATAACTACGTTTTAAAACATTTTATTGTAATATTGTCCAAAAATCATGTCTTCAACCAGTTGAGGACAAATTTAAGCAGTGCGGTTTATCCTACAACAGAATCAATCAATGTAAATAAAAATTCCTAACATGACCGAATCAATTTTCTGAATTTAAAAATTTTGAAGTTTTTATGTTTTTATATCCTCAAGATAAATTAATTGAATGTATTATCATAGAGCCTGTAACCATCGGACAATCAATACGCTTTTAACGAAAATCGGCCAAGTAGTTTGAGCTAGAATAAACATTCATATCAATATACATACACACAACCCCCTTTCTCCCGCTAGAGTACGACATTGACGACATACGACAGAGACGACATTGTTCCACTTGCTATGGTCCTGACAAATCTCTGTCGATTTTTCCACGTTTATCAACTTTACATACATAGATTGTTAAGTTCATTACCCTCCCTTAGCTCCATCGTAGTCGGGTAAAAAGTATCAGTTATAGTATAGTATTCGCAGAAGTTGCATGGTTCAATTTCTTTAGATATTACTGATGTTATACTTCTTAGTTAAAATATGGAATGACTAACCACGGTCTACAGATGGTGAATCTATGGACACCTGTCAGAAGTAAACATCCAAAGAAAAAATTCGTTTTCAAAGATTTTAAAGTAAAATTATGTCTTCTTCCGAGGATGAAGACATGTTGGCCGTACTGCAGATGGTTAATATGCAAAAATGTAGACGACCCCGACGTAAATATTAGGTGTACCCTATATGGAAAACCGTAGTGAAAAAAATAGACTTACCAGTTG
Source organism: Blastobasis lacticolella (assembly GCA_905147135.1). Classification (NCBI taxonomy): domain Eukaryota; kingdom Metazoa; phylum Arthropoda; class Insecta; order Lepidoptera; family Blastobasidae; genus Blastobasis; species Blastobasis lacticolella. The sequence continues at coordinate 10,059,111 of LR990040.1, read as the reverse complement.
ATGGTGAACCTGGAAATGTATCCGGACCGTTTTCAGCAGGTTTTCAGTATGTCACCTTATGTTATAATCAAATATTAACCCGAGCCAGATCAAGGTTACAAAAACGGCACACAAATTGTAATGTCAATGTAGCATTGACAATAATATAAATTAAATAATCATTGTGGCGTCATTATGATGATGTTGACTTCAATATAATGTTTTATGAGCTTGTTGAAAAACATCCTGCACCATACGATTATAATCGATCAGATTACTCTAAACGGAACGTGAGAGACAAGATGCGGATAATTATAGTAAGGAAATTAAACGGCAAATTACGTGGGGACAAAAATGTCTGACCATGCCAGCCCGCTAGGCACGGGAAGGAGAGTTCAACCCACGAAGCGATGGCTAGACGTCGATAAGAACGGCATGCGTGCCAACAAACTCACCACCAAGGATACCGAAGACCGAGCGAAGTGGACCAAGAGGATTAGGAAGGCGGACTCCTGGCAACCGAAATTTAACACCAAGATGATGATAATAATGATTTTGGCGTCAAATCCTGTTTGTGCTCTCGCACGCGAGGACCCGGGGTCCGCTTTGACTATGATCCAAGATTTAGCAGATCAGGCAATTACAGTGGAACGACTGCCAACTGACCTCCATACATAAGGTCGACATAAGGTCAATAATCATGCAAGTCGTTTAAAATAACGCGCGTAAAAGCGTCGAAAAAGCTCTCGTGCAAACGTTGCCTAACTCACAATCATTCGTAAATCTCTCGTGCGAACATTGCCTTACTTAAAAACCAGAATAACACCACCGTTTTCTTTGTCACCGTGACGTGGCACTGCATGGTGCGCCGCGCAGTGCACTGCACTGCATGAGTGGAGCTAGTCGCTAAGGCTACGAATAACAATATATTTTATATACAATGTGAAAAATTTGAAGTCAATCTTTGTCTTTGAACGAGCACCGGTTTACAATAATCGTGTGTAATAAACCAATATATCTAATGTGTTGTCGCCGTACAGAAAAAAAACAGGACAAATACAAAACATTCACCTGTACCTACACCAAGCCTTAGAATTTTAAACTTTTAAGTTCTTAAATGTAATTCAAGATATAGTAGACTTGTCATACAATAGAGTTCAACGCGAGCAATGCCCCTCATTTATTATGTTTAATATCTCACCGTAAGCGTGTCACGTGTAACGTGTCTCAGCGTGTCACTGTGTGTTTCCTTCCTACTGCGATCTTATCTGCGATATCCTTCACGCCAAGGCTGCCACGGATGTACTTGTTACGTACTCGATCGAGTCGCGTAACTCCGCACATCCACCGCAGTATTTTCATTTCGTGGGCGTGGAGGTCGCGAACGTATTTCGTCAGCGCTCGCCAAGTCTCACAGCCATAGAGCTTCGCGAAACTGATAATTCGCTCAATGAAAACGTCGCGCTTTTAAGCTGTCGCGCAATGGCATTGTCGCACAACTGAATGTTCGCTCTTTTAAGCTTTTGCGGAATTGATTTTTCGCACAAATGAACCATCGCGCATTCAAGCTTTTGAGCAATCGTCTTCGCGCTATCGTTATTCGTGCTTTCGACACCGTGTATTACACCCAAATGGTTTACGTGTTAGACTGAATTTCGAAAGTTTTGTCTTGCTTGGTGTATGTTAAACAATGCCATTCAAAAAGTTGGATTGGGTCGTACTAAGTACGTAGGTACTTGGTAATTATTTCATATTTCATTTATTCGCTGTTAAATGGTAAAATATGGTTGTTATAAATAGCTATTCGTTTCACATTTAACAACTTATAAAAGGCACTACGAATATCAGGTAATTGAATACAATTAATAATTAATAATGAGACATGTCTTAGGATTACAAACCATTCAATTAGTATAAAATTAATCATACCAAATTGTCAAAACAGTACATTATGTCAAGGTTTAAATACATTTAAATATAAGTATAAAATGTCCATAAATAATAATCATAAAAAATTCATTAAGTATACAAAATAAAATGTTATTTAAAAATTCATTAATTGTGTAATATGCCTTGTCCAAGAGGTATTCGCCGGTATTCGTCGCCGCTGGGAGACGAGCCCGATGCCAGCGCCGACCGCCGCGGCGCGGCTGAGAGCGGCGCCCGTCAGGACGACACTTTCGGCCCCGAGTTGTGGTGGTCTTCGCGCAGCCCCACCGAGGGTAACTAGCCTCCACTTGTACAACTTCAGTGAGGACACAAGTGCAGAAGACATAAAAACACATGTGAAATCGGCCCTCGGTATAGAAGTCCAATGCACCATTTTACCAACAAGAGGTAAAAGGAGGATTCGTCTTTCAGAATGGATGTTTCGGATAAATATTTAAAACGTGTCCGAAATAGTAATATTTGGCCCGACGGGGTCTCTGTCCGCAAATTCAATATTATCGACGAAAAAAAACTTGAAGCCGCACCACACAAGAAAAACAACATAACCTTAAATTATGACTCGCACAAATGCAAATACGATTACACTATTTTGCACCAAAATGTGAGATCTATAACCGGGAAAACTAATATTTTAGATATAGTCTTAGCACAACATAAACCAGATGTATTAGTTTGTACCGAAACATGGTGTTAAGACAATGAGATTCGGCGCGTGGCACTTGGCGGGTACGAACTGGCTAGTGCGTACTGTAGGCCGCGCAGGCTGCACGGCGGGGTAGCGTTGTTTGCGCGGGGCGGGATGCGCTATCGTGTTCGGATCGACCTCCAAAGCCTAGCGGTCGAGTACCAATGTGAATTTAGTGTGATCGAATTAACTGAATCGAATTTAATATTGATAGGGTTATACAGGACGGGATTATGTGATTTTAATTTGTTCTTAGATACATTCGAATTGTTAATCATGAGACTTATAGACGAAAATAAAAGGTTTCTTGTAGTCGGCGACGCAAACGTGGATTACCTTACGGACAACAACCTACGGCGTAAAATGGACGATTTGTTAAACTCGTATTGCATTCGTAATTGTGTCGACTTTCCGACTAGATTCGACGGAGGTACTGGTTGTTGTACATCAATTGATTGCGGGCTCGTGGGGCGCGGAGATAAGTGTATCACCGCACGGCCCGTGGACACGGCAATAAGCGATCATAGCGCACAGCTCTTTAGGCTATGCGTAGGTGAGAGCATTAAAACAGCCAGACCTCCTAATTTGCACGAAAGACGACGACTTTATACCAAAGATTCGATCTCATCCTTTTATATGGACATTAACAATTACGATTGGACATTCATTTATAATAAAAATATTGACATTAATTCGAAATTTAATAGATTATTTAATATTCTGACATCATACATTGACATTCATTTCCCATACAAAAACATTTTAATTAAAAAGAAAAACAATATTCCCTGGGTAAGTAATGAACTTTCTACGTTCATGGATGGCTTCGAGGGCTTTTGTGAGATTAGTCGAAGATTCCCGACTTGCGATAAGATCCGCCAATGCGTCGATTTCTACCGAGAACTAGTCAAATCCACCAGCTTACGCGATAAAAAACGTTACACAGATCTACGCCTACAAGGTGCTAAAAATACTTCAAAAGAAATTTGGCAGGTAATAAAGGAAGAGTCTATGTATAAGCAAACAAACCTACACTCAATTAATATTACTGAGGACGGGTCTAATTTACCAGCTGATAAAACTGCTAATAAATTTAATGATTATTTTATAAACATTGCCTCACAATACTCGCTTCAAAGTAATGAAAATGAGGCAATGAAATTTACACAAAAATATGCGGCAACCCTTAATGTTCCTCAATTCTGTCTGCCACCCGTCTCGCGTGGAACGATCGACAAAGTCGTTAGGTCCATGGCGAAGAAGGGTGGTACATTAGATCTGTACGATATATCCACCAACATTCTGCTGTCAGTATGGCCTATTGTGGCAGACCTGTTGGTGGTTTTAATAAATGAGATGTTTGAGTTGGGTGTGTTCCCAAGTGTACTAAAAAGTACACGTGTTTGCCCTATTTATAAAGGTAAAGGAGACAAAGATAGAGTTGAGAGTTATAGGCCTATAACAATAGTCCCGACCTTCTCAAAAATGGTTGAATCGATTTTATCGACACTTTTAATGGAGCATTTTGAACAAAATGACCTACTGACTGACAGACAGTACGCGTATCGAAAAAACAAATCAACAATAACGGCAGCACAACATGTCATTGATTGCCTAATCACTGGACTTGATGACAAATATAAAACAGCTGGTATTTTCTGTGATCTCTCAAAGGCCTTCGACGTCATCCCACATGATTTGTTACTTAAAAAACTAAAGGTGTATGGGATAACAGGCCTTTCCCACGACCTGATACAATCATTTCTTTTGGGTAGGAAACAAACAGTCGAGGTATCATCCAATGGCCGTAAGTACAGATCCAACACTAATGACGTTACTATCGGTATCCCTCAGGGGTCAGCTCTCGGGAATACATTATTCTTGGTCTTCATGAACGACCTTCCATCAGCTATCACGGAAGGTCTGTTGAACCTCTTTGCTGATGACACGACAGCAGTGGTGTGCGCCCGTTCGTTCGACGAGCTCAATTCGAAGATTATTGTCCTTTGCGATCAATTAAAGCAGTGGTTTGCATGCAACGGACTTGTACTAAATGAGTCGAAATCTAACGTCATTTTATTTACAGGGAGAGCAGTCTGCCGCTATAAACTAACTGCGCCCATTCCCATCTGTGATGAATGTAGGTTTCTTGGCCTGACGCTAGACAGTAAACTTAATTGGAAGACTCACATGGAAGGGCTATGTGAGCGACTTAGTAGCGCTGCTTACGCGCTACGAAAGCTCCGCCCAATTGTATCGGCGAGTGTCCTGCGGCAGGCCTATTTCGCGTATTTCCACTCTCTGCTGTCCTACGGCACGATTCTGTGGGGTGATTCAACAGACTCCGGTCGTGTACTCATCCTACAGAAGAGGGCTGTTAGGATGATAGAACACGCGAAGCCAAGAGACTCATGCAGACCACTCTTTAAAAAGCATCGTATTATGACGGTCTATTCGATCTACTTATATAATCTAATAATGTACGTAAGGCTCAATATTGCGAGTTTTGAGCGTCGCACGGACGGAGGGCACGGTCTGCGAGGCGCGGGGCGATTGGCGGGCGTTCAACATCGAACCGCACTCGCAGAGAAAAATCCGCGTATAATAGGCCCTACGTTGTATGAAAGCTTACCTGAGTCAATTAAAACTGTACAGACTGACGAAGCGTTTGCGAGCCGGCTGAGAAGCTTTTTATTGGATAATGCATTTTATTCTGTAAATGAATTCAAGAACTTATAACATTGAAAATTAATTGTAAATTACTTTTGATATTTAAATTTGACATTAATTTGCAATTATTCATTTGATCTATTCATTGACATGTTCTTCTAATTCATATTTTTATTTCATTTACATTAAATATTATATTTGACATTTCCTATACCTATTGATCAATTACCTATGGTAATATTTTGTTTATTATTGACATTTTATTTTATATCTTTGTATTTGACATTGACATTACCAATAACCTACCACTGTGTAATTTTGTATAGTGTTTTATTATATTGTCATGTCATTATTATTATTTTTCTACTAATATAAATTATTTAATTTACTTTCCACAATGAAAGTACCTATTGTATATTCTTAAATGATTTTATTATAAAATTGACGATCTCTTTTATAGATTTATATAATTAATATAATATTGATAAATGTAAGGCTGTAAAATGAGATAATAAATAAATCTAAATCTATTGTTTTAAACATTTTTTTAATTTGTTATAGTTTATTTGTTTTCTTAAGTTTTCCGATATTTTATTATATATTTTAATAGCAGATGCATAGGAACCTTTTCGAAATAATTGCATAGTCGAGTCAGTTTGGAGTAATTGATTTTTAGGTCTAAGTTTCGATAAGCCGGGAATGTCGGATTTATTAGTGAAAAGTTGTATATTATTTCTGACAAACAGGGCCGTTTCCAAAATAAACAATGAGGGCAGAATCAATATGTTTTTTTTTTAATTCATTGTGGTCTACATCTGTCCCTCTGGCACAGTATGCACTTTTTTGCATTATAAACAGGTCACGTGATTCCGCGTGGTTACCCTACAGAGTTATTCCATAGCGCAGCCATGCCTCTGCGTACGCGTATAAGCAGACAGCGCTGTCTCGTAATTCGTCGATCGCATTAGAATACTCAGTGCGTAAACAAATCAAGACAGTTTTATTTTTGTTTCGGATACGTGTATTTTCCAGTTTAGATCACTGTCAAGGTGTAGCCCTAATAACGTAGCGTGTTGGAACTCGTTTATGCACCTATTATCATAAGTAATTTGGAGCCGTAACGGTGATCTTTGGTGTGGATGTAATTGAATTAATTGTGTTTTTTTTTAAGTTTATTTCAAAGTTATGGTCATTGATCCAACGGTCAATTAAGAATAATGTGTCAGTGATTTTTTTGTTATAATTTCGTCATTTCTCAATAGCAAGGAAATGTCGTCCGTAAATAAAGTGCAGTGGATATCAAGGATTCTCAGTAAGTCATTTATATACAATAGAAATAGTACACATCCAAGGATGCTTCCTTGAGGGATACATCCTTTGTTTCAGACGGAATCAGTTTTTTTTCCAGGTAGTTTCAACATATTCTTCCAGAAGTACATGTTGAGTTCTCTTTGAGAGATAGGACCTAAACCAGTCGTCGCTCCGCTTTTCAAAAATCCGAGATACAAAAATGGACCTATTTCTATGAGCAACACATTCCACTTTGATTTGCTCTCACACTTTTTGTTTCTGAATACAGTTACTGAATTTAGGAATGTGTAATAAGCGCATTAGGAAATCAATGAATCACTTTTTTACATAAATAATCCTCAAACAACATCACACTATTTACACTCGTCAGTCAGCGTCGCGGCTTCGCGGTGAGCAGCCGTCTCGCGGTCGAGTGCACGCCGCTGCTCCCTCCGCACCGAGCCAGACCGCACTCGAGCTCACAATAATGCGCCGCACCCAATATGATTATGGGTTGCGGCGTATGCGCCTCGCCACTGAGAATCAACCCCCGCCGACTGGGCCGCCATAATTGAGCCAATGACGGGGCTGTGCGGGCGCGCGGGCACTACAAAGATTAGATACAGCGAACGCAGCCCCTACAGTGCGAGACCGCCACTCCAGGCTCTCCCGAGAGAGTACCGATGAAGTGGCAGTCTACAAGTGTAGCCCCGCCTCGCCGCAGCGCCTAAATAACTGCCGCCCCGCGTATTGCGCCCCGCAACCCGCAAAAACGCCGCGTGACTACCTTGAATCCGACGCCCCGTTGCCGTTAACAGTGACCTAGTGACAGTAACAGTGAACTGGACTTGACAGCGCCACTAAGCAAGACTAAGCTTCAGTTGGCCACTCCCGGACTGAACCCCAGGCACCTCATTTCCGTATCCCCGTGGGTGACCTCAGTTAACTCGGGAAAAGTTTCAAAAGGCTGCTGACGATTTCGATCGGCTCCCGCACTGTGTCCTGTGGCTTCAAACCGATCGACACCCCCGGATGCCTGCAGATCGAAGCGTCTCTTCAGTTCGATCGTTCGCCGCGGCGCCGGTGACGACCCTGCCACATCAGTAGCAACCCCCACCACATCGATAGCGAACACCCTGCTGCAACGTCGCTATAGCCAATGGAAACAACATGGACATGTGCATGTCGGTTTGCAACTTTTTGCGCTAAGCCTGTAAATTATGTGAGGCGATGATACCTACAGAAGCAAGTACAATAACTCTACTCTATAGTTACCATATCTTAATTTCGCGCCGGCCGCTGAGAAAAACCTCATTTACTAGTGCGGTGATCTACATACTTTACAAAGCAGTATACAATACCCTTAGTATTAAGTTTGTAATACCCTAGGATCAACGGTACATCTCTAAAGTTTATGTAGGCAATAGAATTAATTCACAAAGTACAAAAAGAAGAAAATTTTGAAAAATAGGTGTGCTGGATTTTTCCGATTACTGTTTTTTATTTTAATAAGTTTTAATTAATTTTGGCATCAATAAAAAGGTAGTAAATTAAGGTGCATATTGACATTCATTTTTTTTTTTTTTTTTACTTAGCAGACAAACAGGCAAGCGGGCCACCTGATGGAAAGTGGTCACCGCCGCCTATGGACATCAGCAACACCAGGGGAGTCACCAATGCGTTGCCCGCCTCTAAAGAGACCTCTAATATACCTCTTGAACAATCCCATGTCATAGTCCAAAGGAAACACTGTGGCTGGGAGCTCATTCCACATCCGAATCGTGCGAGCGAGAAACGTTCTTTCGAACCTTCGCGTGGTGACCAACAGAGGGTCTACGTAGTAGGGATGAGTACGGTGTGAGGGGGGCATCATGAATGGGTGACGTCATGTGACGTTTCGTGGCTGATTGCGGGGGCGCGAGGCAGGTAGCACAAGGGACGTTTCTCAAAGCGCCTGTGGACTCCGCACAGCGCGATTGGTTATTTTGCAACGGACTCTCGGAATAAGGCTCACGAGGTTCATTTACCGATGATAATTCTGAGGTGGAGGCTTGAAAATGTTTACTAAAAAAATTAATAGAAGCACGGGGGTTTCCAAAGTATGCGCCGTGGAGAGGAAGGAGGGGCGCTGTGAGGAGCTCTCATGTTCTCGTCTCGAAACTAAACTTACATGTTCATTTGTACAAATTAAATCATCATCATCATATTAGCCGTAAGATGCCCACGGCGGGTGGTGCGATGGCGGAATTGTGCTGTGGGCACCAGATCGAAAAGTTCCTCGGAACACTCCCCATTGTACAGCCGATAGAACACACACAGGGAGCCAAAGTCCCTTCGGTTAGCCAGTGGTTCTAACTTGCTTGTTTGTATGGGATCGTCGACAATTCGTACGGCGCGTCTCTGTACGGAGTCCAAAGGATTAAGCAGGTCGGCAGTTTCGCCGGCCCAAAGATGGGAACAATACTCCATATGAGGCCGCACCTGTGCCTTGTACAGCAGCAGGCGCTGCCCTGGGGTGAAGTATCGCCTGGACCGGTTAAGCACGCCAAGCTTTTTCGAAGCCAGTTTGGCCTTACCTTCTAGGCGACTCCGGAAGCGCACGTTATCCGATATGTCGACACCAAGGATCCCGATACTATTTGAGATGGAAAGGGGTGTCCCTTGGAACTGCGGCACTATGACAAAGGGATCCTTTTTGGCGGAAAATGCGCAGACCTGTGTCTTTAAAGGGTTGAATTCCACTAGGTTCAGCCCCAGTGAGCAACTTGCTCCAAGAAGTGTTCAATCTCTGACACAAGTCTTATTCGGCTTTCCGACACTAGGGAACGAGGGATATTCGCACGGCCAGTATAACAAGCATCTCCAGTACTGTCATCTGCATAGCAATGAATACTAGGAATATCCAGCATATCATTGATATGCAGAACAGCGTGGGAGATAGCACTGAACCCTGGGGTACTCCAGAATTAATGGTCTTGGTATCGGAGCAGCATCCGTCGACAACGACTTGGATGCTCCGTCCAGACAGAAAGCTGGATACCCAATTGCAGAGCCCCTCGGGGATACCGTACTTCGGGAGTTTTGTTAGCAGTGCCCTGTGCCAGACCCGATCAAATGCCTTGGCTATATCAAGACTGACAGCCAGAGCCTCCCCCTTGCTCTCGACAGCCTCAGCCCACCGGTGTGTTAGGTACACAAGAAGGTCACCAGCTGAGCGACCATGACGGAAGCCATATTGACGGTCACTGATCAGATAGTGATCTTCGAGGTATCCAAGGAGCTGAATATTGATGACCCGCTCCATCAGCTTAGAGAGCAAGGAGGTTACCGCTATAGGCCTGTAATTTGATGGGTCTGAATTGTCATCCTTCTTGGGTATCGGATGCACATGGGCTAGCTTCCATGAAGACGGCACCGTTCCAGAGGTGTAGGAAAGCTTGAATAGGCGCATTAACACGGGAGACAACTCGGGAGCACATTTTTCGAGAACGATAGCCGGAATGCCATCAGGTCCACTGGACTTCCGGATGTCTAGGGAGAGAAGCACACGTTTTATGATTTTTTGGGTGAAACGAACCTCGGGCATGATGCCCTCACACCGTAAGATGGTAGGCGGTGCAGCTCCCCCATCATCCAGAGTTGAGTTATGAGCAAAAAGATTATCTTTCGGCTGATCGAAGATGATCGGCTTTCTCTTTTGCTGTGTGGGCCAATTGGTCATCCGGCTTGCGCAAAGGTGGAAAGGTGGTCCGACAAAAGTTCCCCTCGACAGCTTTGGAGAGAGACCAAAAAGCACGGCTCCCAGAGGGGTAGCTGATCAGTTTCTCTCCAATTCCGCCGATGAAATTAAATTTTGCTCTGGCCATTACCCTCTTTGTAGACCTCGATACAGCATTGTAGTTTTTCCTCAAAATGTGTGTGTTAGGGTCCTTTTGGGCCCGAGCCACTGTCCAGGCACGAAAAGCAACCTGCTTGAGGCGAGTTGCCTCAGCACTAGGCCTGTCGTACCAGGGCTGACTTTTGCCGCCGAGACGGACTACAGAAGAATTGTCGGCCGGAGGTGATATCTGTGTTTCAGTCAGAAAGAGTAAGGCAGGCTTCGCCGTCTCAAGGTGGTGATGTACGGCGTTCAGGTTGGAGTGGAGGCCCCTGATGTTGCAAAAGTCCACTCGAAGTGTGGAAAGGGGTGCCGCTGAAAAAACCTTACTCTTTGTTTTACTTTTTGCCATGGTATTTTTAGAGGAGTAAAAGAGGAGTGCTGTAACATTGGTATCCAGCAGGGCAAAGATGTTTTGCTACAGGACGCTGCAGAGGGATGGGTTGTGTGAAAAGCTGGCACGGGGGACGGAAGGGCCCCCGATCCCCCCTGAAGATACCTGTCGGGTCCACTCCGGTCTCCTACCCCGGCACGACAGGAATCCCCAGGATTTTTCGCGCAGTTGGCGGGACAGCCTCCCGGGCCGGAGGTTGAAAGTGATGCCCGGGTTCGGGTCCCCTACTAACTGGCGAGCGGCCAGCAACGAGCCGTTTCATCGAGTCTCCCTGGCCCCCGCGCCAACCTGTCACACCCACACATCATCATCATCATGTCCGACACAAAACTGGGACCTACAGAGTACCAACATTACAGCACTCGGACGAGGGGAATGGGGATATGTTGTTACCACTGGTTCCTCTGGTAGCAGGGTCATGGAGGTCAGATGGCAGTCGCTCCACTGTAATTACCTGGTTAGCCACGGCCTGGATCATGGTCAAGGCGGACCCCGGGCCATTAACGCCAAGATGATGATTTTTTATTGTCTAAAATTGCTGTTTCCGTAATTTTGATACTAATTAGAGGCAATAGGCGTCACTTTCGAAAGGTATGTACTAGGCTGGTCCAAAAGTTTTTAGACAACGGCTTATTATACACCCTATTACTTACCCTACTACTTTCAGGGTCCGAATTACCCCCAATAGGAGAAATCTGTGACAATCAATAAGCAAATCAATAGAAATGGATACATTACGTCAAAGCAAAAGAAACAGAAACCTGTAGTGCAGGACCAACCTCAACCAGTTAAAATGGAAATGCGGCGCCTCCGCCACCACATAGCAGAGGCCTGGAAGGATACAACAGAGAACCCGAGCTATCTCAATCGTCTACCACGGACGCGGCTTCTAACGACTCTTCTTGAGAAGGCTCCAGCAAAGAACCATAGCTATCTGATTCCACTAATATGGAAGTGGCTTCTAACGACTCTTCTTGGTAAGCCACCAAATGAGAACCAGAGCGATCACATTTGAACGCCTTTTCTCAACAGCAACTAGTATACCAACCATATCCTGCGTAGAGCTCGTCTAATCTAAAATGACGCGCCCCACTATCGCATTAACGCATACAAGCAAGTTTAAAATATGGACGCAATACATATACAAATGCCGTTGTAATTGGTCATTCAGTTGCCGGTGAGATTCAAACGTAGGAGCACGCGTCGTTTATTGGCTCCCACACAGATGAAGTGTCGTTATCAATATTTGCACTCACACATCGAAATCAACTAAGTAGTGGGGCGCGTCATTTTAGACTAGACGAGCTTTACCAACCTAGAAAAAAAAATTAGCAACTGTCCAAATTGAGTAAGGAACGTGCCAAATATAGGTGTAATTCCCAGGATCAATAACAAATTTTGACAATAAAAATGGCCTCATTAACGGGGGCTCAACGAAACAGAAAAAATATATAAACGCCACAGAAATGCTTTTACAACTCGGCAGACAATGATATTGGAGCACGAATTTATAACAGACAGAGTATTAAAAATTTGGTTTCAAGATCACCGAATTCGAGGGGCCAGAAAACGAAGCTTCGAGTACTAGTATGGAATTGGATAGAGTATCTGATCCAAGATACTAACGGCAATATTTTAAATGGAGCGCCAACGAACGTTACCCGACAGTACATATACCCATTCCACATGAAGATGGTACAGAACCAGCCCCAGGCGCTAATTGATAACCAGCAAAATTACCCCAATCTGTGAAACCAGCAAGCTTTTGTCAATTGAAAAAGCTAAGTTGCTTTTAATCAAGCAAGAACCACAACATGTAGTACAGAATCAACAAAAAACAGTTAAAATGGAAATGCAGTACTGCGCGGCGCTGCCTCCGCCGCCGCCGCCCGCGCCACCGAAGAGCGGAGGCCTGGAGGCTACAACTTGATGACCTGAGTGGTTTAGTGGTCAATATGGTCTGCCACGCAAGAGGTCCCGGGTCCGATTCCCGGCCGGGCAGATATTGAAATGATGAATTTTAATTTCTGTTACGGGTCTGGGTGTTCTATGTATAATAAGTATGTATTTAAAAGTATTTAAGTAGTTTATCAGTTATCTAGCACCCATGGCACAAGCTTTGCTTAGTTTGGGGCTGGATGGCGCTATGTGAATTTGTCCACGAATATGTATTTATTTATAACTGACAATCCGAGCTATCTCAGTCTTTTACCACGGACTCGTTCGAAGGCTCTTACAGATAACAATAGCTGAGTCCCCTACTACGGAAGTGGCTTCTAACAACTCTTTTTGAGACTTTACGCAGCTTCAAAGTTTCAACATAGATTTTAGATAATTACTTCGTCGGTACTCGTAAGTTATGTATTTGAATTTGTAAAATATTTGTTATTAATTGTAAGTAGAAGTACGTAAAGCACTGTTTTAAAAGCATGGTTATTATCACACATAAACCTGTAATCCAAATTGGAAAATGTAGAACTATGTAAATTAATAAAACATATATTATTGCACTTTTTGATTAATTTGTTCTGTCTACCTAAATGTTAGCTATATCGCTGATATGGTGGCCCACTACTAGGCGAGCCAAACATTATTTTATTTTCGAAATTTGAGTTGATGAAGAAGAAGCAGGTATCGCTAGAGATACCCGATTTTATGATACCACACTATTACAAAAAAAAACTATCTAATGAGAGTCACTCGTATATAAAGTGTCTGGCCGCAGCCACCTCATTCAGATCAGTAATAAATTCAAGCGAAACGATAATAAATTTCAACAAATCGACGTGTTTTTCTTGTTGCATCCGCACCAAAGTAGTGACCGTGACAGGGACCAGCATTAATATCTAATCGAATTCCAGAAGCCGCAATTTTCTTTGTACGTCAAGGGTGTTAGGAACTCACCCCAATACATCGTCGTGTCTACGTAGTCGCCGAGACAAGAAGCGAACGAATGCTAACCCAACAATGATCCTACGGACCGGAACCCCAGCAACCTCACAGTCAGCAGCACCGCAGTCAGCCTCCAGACTAGCACAGCATTGCCTGCCTGCCCTATCTACCTGTTGTAAGTCCGTTCCTATATAATAATCCAGTTTTATCCCCTCTACTTGTAAGTGCATTGTATTTCAGTTCCTCAAATAATTAAAGAGCGTTAATTGTAGCTAACGGTCGAAATTAAGGCAAGTTACGATAATAAATAACTGACGTGCATTATATTTAACTATTAATGCCCAAATCTAGACAAATTTCCGAATTTTGCTGAACTTAATAATAGAAGTGTATGACCGCACTATAAACCAGTGAATAGCAGACCTGGGCATCAATATTTAAGCTATTACACTTCTATTGTACGCCTATTTAAGCTATATTTTAAGAAATGTAACCATATAACTCTGTAGGTTCTATGCATATGACAGTTAGTGGACACAATAGATAAATTAGTATTTCAGCCGTAAAACCGTCACATTCCAGGGTTTCAACAACCGCACATCCCACCGCGTAAGCCATCCCTCTGCGCTACCGTGCCGTCCGCGGGCAGCGACCGGCCTGTGGGCGCGTTGCTTGCACTCTGCATACCCGCCGCCTGCGACTGCAGCCGCGGCGTCAACTGCGGGACCTCGGACAGGTGACCGTATATATGTCGACAACTTAACTGGTATATCGCCTGCGTTAGGTGAGGTAGGTGGAGGGAGATTTTTCGAGCATTTTCTCCCACAAAACGTCAGTTGATGACGTTCCTCGGAAAAAGAATACACACGCGATTATGTCCGAGCTTGTCCCAAGATTAAGTACCCATCCCGAAATGAAAAACCTAATGTTTGCCAATGGCTTTTAAAACTAAACCTCGATTTTTCATTCGGTGCAAAAAAGTATGTTTTTTTTATATTTATTTTATGGCTTACTGTGGCCTTATAAGAAAACTCATTGTCGCCCAAAGAGCGATGGAAAGGGCTATACTCGGAGTGTCAGAATCAGGAATGAGGAGATCCGCAAGCGAACTAAGGTCACTGACATGTCTCGAAAGATTGCCAAGCGGGCAGGGCACCTAGCTCGCAGAACAGATGGCCTACGGGGTAGGAAAGTTCTCGAGTGGCGAACACGTACCGGAAGACGCAGCGTGAGTAGGCCTCCCACTAGGTGTACCGACGATCTGGTAAAGATCGCAGGTGTAGCTGAATACACCAATACGAAAAGGCGCAATATGTATTTATTTATTGTTATCTAGGTAGTATAACGCCCGTGACGTACCCAAACAATGGGCCCACAGAATACCAGCGCTGTGAGTCGTTTCTTGCGCCTCACAGCACATGCTGAGTGGGTACCATTTGCGCTAGCCGCTGCGGCACCGACAGTGTCATGGGAGACTACATATTGTCTTAATTAAGATATTTTAAATGTTTATGTGTCCTTTGTATGTTGTAACTGTTATTGTGTCGTGGTGTGCTATGTGTAATAAATGTATTTTCTTTCTTTCTTTCTTTCTTTCAATACCTACCTAAACCTATGCCCAGCAGTGGGCATCTTACGGCTGATATGATGATGATGATTTAAAATGTACAAATGAAAATCTAAGTTTAGTTTCGAGACGAGAAGATGGGAGCGCCTCCTTCCTCACCACGGCGCACGCTTTGGAAACCACTGTGCTTCTATTAATTTTTTAACGTGGTTATTATTGTAACGATTTGTTGACAGGTGGTGACTCCGAAGACGATCTACGCTACATTCAACAATCAGTGTCCAACCATCTCGCTTTAGACTGCTTGCCATTGCAAAAATATCGCTCTTATGTTCCGGATTTTCTCATATCTGAGGATGTATGTCTAGAAAAAGCTAATCCAATAATAATTAACGCCACCAGCACATTAGGTGTTGGATGGCTGCCTTCTTTCATTTTAATGTCCACTTTACACCACCTAACATAATAACCAAACGTTATATTTTGTCTTCTACATTTAAGATTTTCGACCTACTCGTGTTATTATTATTATTATTTTATGTTATACGGCAGACAAACAGGCACGCGAGCTTGAGACCCACCTCCACCCAGGGTCCTATCGACCTCTCGGTCATACGGACCGCGTCAGACTTAATCACGAGTGATGCGCACGCTTACTTGCCGGTGGCTCTTTGGGCGTGCACACTTCTTGACACCCACAAATCCAGTTGTTCCATATGCACTCTCCCTTAGCGGGCTGACGTCACAATACACACTCCTGCTCCGTCGGCCAGCTGCCATACTCATTCGCTCCCTCCTCCATCTCTTCTTCTGCTCCTATTCCTCCTCCATTCTCCTCACGCGGTGCCATGCGTACGCAAACTCTCTCAACTGATGAATGTATCCAATAGGGTTGCAAAAATAACTGAGCTAACTTCCTTTGAAACTGCAAAGTGGCTCCACATACCTACTTCCGAAAACCTGCTGATATCGTATCACGAGCCCTATATCCTCACACCATTGGACAGTTTAATACATGGTGGAATGGTCCATCATATTTGTCTCAGCCACTAGATTCTTGGACCCAAAACCTAATACCGGAAGTACCAAAGTTACCAAAGTTTAAAGCTCACACAACTTTGGTAACACACACACTACCACATACACCAACCGAACTAAATTTTCCCATCTACTACCATTGCAGAGAGTATTTACTAGAGTACTACCATTCAGAAACAACTGTAAAAAGTCAAACATAAGGCACTGTAATGCTTTACAACCCCATGAGCTTACAAATGCACAAAAAGTTTAGTTAAGTCATCACAAAATAATGTATATATTTCAAACAAATTCACTTTATTATAAATTATAAAATGTAATACGACATTCTCTTCGCTGTTCGGTATAGAATAAACAATTCTAAATATACTTAAGACAAAAAATAAATAATATTCTAGTAGTTAAACATGAACCGTCTGAATTGAAATTTCAGTACGAGCACAAGCGGCTACTACATGCGCCCGCAACTACTCCTCGCATCCATAGCGGGCTGCAAGCTAGCCACGACTCGCAACTGCATATTATGCAAGGACAAACTTTATATAATATTATGGTAAATATACCATCCTATAGACTAAATCCAGACTATCCGTTCAGTGCAGTTGTAGTTCATTTTGCAGGACCATTTTATTTTACGGACCGTAAGGGTAGAGTTTGTAAGACAACGAAATGTTATTCAGTGTCTTTGTTTGCCTGCGCTATGCATTCATCTCGAAACAGTAAGCGAAATGAGCAAAAACGCGTTCATACTAACGTTAAAACGCTTCATCGCTCGTAGAGGTTTACCTAATATTCTCTCGTGATATTGGTAGAAATTTTTCGCAGTTAAAGGATTTCTTGAAAGCCAACCATGGGGCTCCTCTGAATATGAAGCTCGTCTAGTTATAGAATTTAAATTTAGCCCACCATAAGCTCCGCATTCCGGTGGTCTCTGGGAGGCGGGAGTCAAGTTGGCCAAGTATCTTATGAAAGGAGTTTTAAGAAACTCACATTTTGCTTTTGAGGAATGGAATACCCTGTTCTCACAAGTAGAAGCTATCTTAAACAGGGTAATCTTATTTCCTACGAACCTGTAACCTAACGATACCCTTCCGCGTACCCGCTTTCTAATCGGTAGGCCACTGTCGTCGTTTTCAACGTAAGGTAAAAGCCGGATACCTGCCCCACTTTTCAAAAAAGCTTTATAAATTAAAAATATAAGAATTGAATAAGAATTGTGCAACATGCGTATCAAAAGACTGGTATTTGATATTCTATTATAGTCTATTTGTGTAAACATAATTATAATAGGTTTTGAGTTAAACCTGTTTTACTTGACCTCTCAAAAGGGGGATAGTTGCCTACAGTGGCGGATAGTTGCCCTACGGTAAAAATGCTTCGCGGGATAGTTGCCTCGTGCGGCGACAGACGCCTAGCTATGATTATGTTGGATAGAATAAATGTTTCTTATTTACGGAGATACTTTACTAAGCAATTAGTGCTTAGTACAGTATCTCCGTCAAAATATTATTAATTATTGTTAAAATGTAGTATTAAGTTTTAATGTTTTAAACTATAAAATCATTCTCATCCATCATTCTCGGCGTCTGTCAGGCAAGATCCGCTTATTAGCTTTTTCTTCTCCATTTCGTCCGGTCTTGGATTTTCATATGGACCATGTGGCCAGTTATCTACTCCTACCATGATCTGTTCAGAGGATCGCAGCGTTTCTTCGGGACTATACCAGATGACAGTCTTTTTGGTGTATTCGCAGTCGGACTGAAGAGCATTAAACTGATGAGGTTAATTTTTAGTTCCCCCATGTTATCGTCATAAGGATATTCATTAAACTATGTTCTGACCAGCTAATGTGGTGGCATCACGTCTGATTTTCACACTTACAAGGCATTTCGCCTATAAGATAAGATATTTAAATCAAGAATTATAAGTTGGAATAAAGCCAAAAGAAAAAAAAATGCCTTTGCTTGTGATATAATTTTATAGTTACGGATAACTATCCGTAACTATAAAATTATATTGCGCACGCGTTTAGGGACAACTGCCCCTAAACGCGTGCGCCTACGCTGATTGATTGCATGGCATTAAGGCCTTCGGGAGGGACACTTTCAATTATGGTAAAGCGCTAACGCCACTAACATCCCTAACATAGTGTATTCAAAACCGGGGCAACTATCCCACTGGGGCAAGTATCCGGCTTTTGCCCTATAGAGCAAAACGGTGGACTAGCGAGTATATTGCTGAACTACAGCAGCGCACGAAGTGACTCCATAAAACCAAAGAACTAAAAGTCGATGACCTAGTCCTAATAAAGGAGGACACTTCTCCACTATGTTGGTCAATGGAACGCGTGAACAAGATATTCGTCAGAGTTATGTACATTAGTTGAATATAATCGTGATAAAACCTGCAAATTCTGGCAACTGAATTTGTAACCATGATCCAATCTGGTCGGGTTCCCTGGTAGCAACCCATGGTAGTCACTAGTAGGTGATGGTAGTCACTCCACTGTAATAAACTGATCGCCAAATCGTGGATCACGGTCAAGGCGGACTCCGGGCCCTCGTTCTCGAGAGCACAACCGGGGACATTAACGCTAAGATGATAATTTTTTTATTAAAGGAGGACACTTCGCTATGTTGGCGCATGGGACGCGTGACCAAGATATTCGTCAGGGAAAACGGAGTGCCTCGTGTCGCCGACGTATCTACAACCCAGGGCTTGGTGAAACGAGCCTTGAACCGCCTCTTCCTGCGACCAACGGATCCAGGAAGCGTCGAAGCTTCAGAGCTGCCAGTTTTAAATCGCTGGGAAGATGTCTGCGCCGCAGCCAATACTTTTTATTTGTATAGATTCAATAATAGTGCTCACGGCATACTCTCTTACACTATTACAAACGCATCTATGCACCCAGTCTCGCACACAGGCATGCATCCCTAATGCAACGCTAATAGCTGTTCATTTTACTTACCTTTAAGACTTCGCAACTGCCACCAACTTATCAACAGATCCACCTATCTACTGGAATTAAATTCAATTAAAAACATAATATAGCTAAAGTAAAACTTGCTTAATTTTATATGGAACTGTAGGTCTGTTTGTAAATTGAAATTGCATATAATATTTGTAAAAGATGTTTCCTGAAGAAAGAATTAAATAATAAACCGCCTTTTTCAAGAAGTCGTCGTATTTTTCTTGTTGCATCCATAACAGGAATTATGCCTTATCCAGTGTCCGACCGAAACACAATTTTGAGTCGAAAGTCAAAACCGAATCCAAAACCGAAACAGATAGACATTAGCTATTGCCAGCGACTTCATCTACGTGGACAACTGAACATGGTTAAAGTACCTAATCTTCATAAACCCATGGGCGTAGGAAGGGCGGGAGCCGGGTGGTTCGTGCCCACCCAGTATTGTCTGGTGCCCACCCCAGGGTGTGGTGATGCAAAAACCACATTTAAATTAATCATAATATTTATATGTAAAAAAGATGAACTGGTTGAGGAATGAACAAAATAGCCTTCAAAGTCATCAACTGAATTGATTTAGTTACATAGTATCGGTGGGGTCAAGCTCTGTGAATGCATAATCCGAACTTTCAGTGAATTATTGTGCGCTGGGTGCCGGATGCACGAAATAAACGGTGACACTGTCCTGGTCTATTACAGTTTTAATTGAGGGGTACACAACATCGTCCCCCTGGATAGCTATCGCCTGTTCGTTTGTGGGAGTTAATAGGTGTTCCTCGCTCACAAACAATATATTATGTAAATTCGAATCTACGCTTCAATTTCGTTATCAATTTACCTATCTAAAAATTAATGGGTACCCATGTCATTACTAGGAGATCAGTAATATCATGAGTACCCATTGGCTGTGCAGTGACGCAAAGGATAACTTGACGAATGGTCAAACAGGTTACATTATTTTCCTAGTGCAATTAACATAAAGTGAAAGTAATATGGGTTGCTATCCAATCGACAGTCTTTTTTATAGTTTTTGATATTTTTGTACTGTTTTATATTTTCTATTTGTCGTACAGTACATAAAAAAACGTCTAGAACTAAAAATACAAAAATTATCAGATGACCAATTCGTTGGATAGTCGTTGGTCGGTTGGTACTTAAATGAGTTTAGAATTTACAAACATATCTTCATCATCATCATCCTCATCATAACATCCAATTATAGTCCACTACAGGACTTAGGCCTCTCCCACGAAAGGGGAGTTATTGCTATAATCTCCACGCTTGGCAGGCGGGTTGGAGATCGCAGTGTTATATATGTCGCAGCCATCTGGTTAAATCAGCCATTTAATGAGAAAGCTAGTCCGTTAATGAAACGCCGGCATCCAATTGAATGACTAGGCCGATCGCTGATTTTACTAGCTTCACTCAACGTTTAACTAGTTGGCTTATTAAAGGCAGCCCTTCGGAGACGGCTGAAGTAAAATCAGGCAGGTGATTTAAATTTAGTTCAAATTTTATCTACTGCTGCGCTGGTTGTCACCAAAACAAATCTGGCGTCAGACAGCTCGCACAGCAAGCTCGTCGTTTTAACTAAATTTAAAATGTGGTACATGTTTTTAAGTAAGAATTGAGATAACTTTAAGTATTCTTACTGTTACGGGTCTGGGTGTTCTATGTATAATAAGTATGTATTTAAAAAGTATATAAGTAGTTTATCAGTTACCTAGCACCTATAACACAAGCTTTGCTTACTTTGGGGCTAGATGGCGCTGTGTGAATTTGTCAACGATTATTTATTTATTATTTATTTTATTATTTATCTTAATTCTTTACGATAACTGAATATGTTCATTTTCTCACTTACCTTTAATTAGAAACAAATAACAAACCTTTGTGTCATTTTATATTTAATATTATAAAATAGGACTATAGTGCACTGTTGCTATTGTTCCTACTACATAGTTACAAGTAGTAAATAAGTTATAAATTTAAAGTTTCATTAAATATTTATACTTAGTTAAATACGGTTATAGGTACCTACTCGCAATACAATTAATTGTATACCTACTTATTGAATATCTTGCGACTAATAATGATTTATTATATAAAAGTGATCTTTATTAATTCATTATTTTTTATCTTAAATAAAGTTTATCATTTAAGTTGCGAACTTATGGTCACTCTAACCAACCATCTGTATACCCTTTAACAAAACGGCTAAATAACGTTCAGCCAAGTAGTTAAACGTTACATTCAACAACTTGGCTGGTTATCCTTTAGTCATTTAATTAAATGCCGGCGTATGATTAACGGACTAGCCTTCTAATTAAATGGCTGATTTAACCAGTTGGCTGCGACATATATATAACAATTGAAAAACGCTGCTGACCATTTTCTAATCTACGAAGATTAAATCTTTCGCCTCGATTACATTAGTCGCCTTGTACGACACCCACGAGTGTAAGGAGTTGGTGCTATTCTACTCTGCCGGACACCACACGGCCAGTTTAATGTATTATTACATACTTGGAAATAACTACGTGACTGCCTCATACGAGTTAGTGGCTTATGACGTTATTCTTGCTATTCATAAATAGCAATTGAGACCTACAGTTTTTACGCGTTGCTCAAAGCATGTTGCCCGGATGATCTGAACATATTATTTAAAAAACATAGGGTATCGAAATTTGGACACTCGCTCACCTTTCAGCTACTACGTATGCTATGGTGCACGATCTACATCTTGGGGACACAGTCTTTGCGAATTGCAACACATGCGTTTAAATCAGTAGTTCCTGCTAGTTAAAAAAGTGGCATGCGGTGGTACAATCTGATGTAACAGCACTGTCGCAAGCGAATTTGTATCTCATTGACAGTGTATTTCTAAATGTTGCGGTATGACTCTGAAATATTATTTTTTCCAACTCATTTATTTTACGTACGTTGAAATCGGGAAATGTTAGTGACCTACGATGATTCAGCCTCGTAATTTTTTTTTGCCCAAAGGTGAGGTTGCCCCTCGCGAAACTTGTAGCCTTTGCTTCGCTCTGTTTTATATGTTATATTAAACGGCGTATGTTGTGCTTTAAGCATCTGGAGATCTGTCTATTGAGGTGTCGGTAAGTGCATGCGTCAGCTGAACACTGCATCCGTATTTCTTTCTCGTCGATTTGCCTTCAGTTCGAGAGTCTAGCTAGGTGGAGAGTTCCAGTTCCAGTCTAAATAGGCGATGGACTATGAAAATTTTGGAGGCGACAGCTTTGATATTTTTAACAAACCTGTAATTTTGAAGCCATTTTGATGTTCCATTTGAAAGTGCTTGGGGTTTGGGATTTGGATAGTTGCAGATCGGATTATAAACTACACCAGACGGGATACTGATGAGGTGAATCCTACCGGTTTTCACCCTAGCGATCACAGAAGCAGTGGAGATTATGGCAATAATCTTCCATTTCGTGGAAACCCTAAGTCTAAGTACAGTGGACTGTTATGGGATATGATGATGATGATTACAGAAACATAGTTTATCGCCCTGAATAGGCGCAATTTGCATTATATCTTTCCATGTTTTTTTTGGAAATCAAGTTGTTTGTATATTGTATGTTGAGGTACTTGCGCAGGCTTGTTACAGGCTCCGTGGAAAGTAGTGGAAACGTGGTGTACGGGACAGAATGTTACTTGCGCGAGAACCCGCGCAAGGTATTTTGAAAGGAAGGTTTAACGATCTAAGAATGGACATTATCTTGAACTATATTTAGAAAGTTGACATTTTAATAACTCAAAGTAAGTAGTGCAACTATGTACATAAATAAAAACTAAGAATCAACTTCGTTTACAATATTGCTCATTATAAGAAATTGCCCGTTTTAAAATTATTATTTCGAATTTTCGTAAATAACTTTTTCCTACAGTGATTCAAGACTATATAGTAAAAGTTGTCGACTATAATAAGTCCTATCAAATAGTCTTATTATCTATACTTAATATTATGAAGAGTAAATGTTTGATTTTTTGTTTGTTTTTTTGTTTGTTTGTATTGAATAGGCTTCGAAACTATTGGACCGATTTCAAAAATTCTTTCATCGTTGGGAAGCTACACTATCCCCGGGTGACATAGGCTATATTATATTTTCTGAAAAATTACGGATCATTAATAAAACTTCAATAATGTAACCCAAGGTGTAAAAAAATACCCAAAAAATTCCTTACATCGCGTGTGCTGCGAAAACTATTGATGATAAAACAAAATAATGTACTACGACTTTGCAGAACATATCTACAAAAAGTGTCGCGACAGTATATGTCTTACTATTATAGTTATGTCACAATAAGTGTTCTTTTACTTTTTAAAATTTAATTGAAATGCCGCCGCTAAAAATCGCTCTTTATTTGTACCTTGGTATTAATCCTTATCATAATCAATTACTTCATATTCACGACTGCTTCAATACCTTTATGTAACTTTTTGATTTATTCAATTCAGACATTTCATTCGAAAGATATCACGAGTTTAAAAATGTAAATATTAGAAAAAAGTCGCGTGTTCGCCGCTCAGTCCGCTCGGCTATCTAGGCATCACGGGGTACGGGAGGGGAGCCATTCTCAAGAAATAAAGTGCCGCGCGGCACACTCGCGCGGTCGGCTTCCTACGCAGCGGTCGTGTGTAACCCGTGTACCCGTAGTGGTACCTCTGCGAAGCCGGGGCGGGCCACTAGTAGGCTATAATGTCAGGTCCAGTACGAAGTTTAATTTTTTTATACCACTAATGTGGCGAAGAAGCTTACGGCCTACCTGATGGTAAGCAGTCACCGCAGCCTATGGACGTTTGCAATATCAGGGGCATCACCCACGCATTGCCGCCCCCGCAAAAACGTTTTCACCCCTTTCTTAAAGAACTCCATACTCCATACTCCATACGTAATAGCGATAGGCCTGTAATTCGATGGGTCTGATCTGTCGCCCTTTTTGGGTACAGGGTGAATACGTAGGCAGTCTTCCATGAAGGCAATCCCAGTGGAGTATGAGTGCGCAAAGTGTACTAATAAGGGCTACGATGTGTGTGCATTCCTAACCATCATTGATACAAGTTACCTTATTTACCAACATTAGTTCCAAAATTGAATCAAAATTGGATTTTCCCATCTACACGAAACCCATGAATTAAACTATACTAAGTAGAAATATTGGTGCATACCTATGTCATGGCATAAACGCAAAGAGATTGGAAAGTATGCTACCTTAATTTTCTATTTTATATAAATATTTACCTTAAAACTAAATAGATTACCTTTAATTACTGTATGCCTAATTTGTTGCTGATCATTTAAAGAATGTGTGGCTTATGCTAGAAGTTAATTCAAATTACAAAAAAATAGAAAAAGCAATTAAGTTTTTGATAGGATTACCTAGCTGTGACGCAATCCTATCGCGCTATGTTTGCAAATCCTATTTCGGTAAGCAATTAAACTAAAACTGAAAATATTGCGGCCCAAGAACCTTTTGCTTGACGAAGTCATGAATGATATGCATGCCGATAAGCACACCACCAAGGATGTCGAAGACCAAGCAAGATGGGCTAGGAGTAGCAGGAAGGCGGACCCTGGGCCTCCGCATGCCACGCGGGGCACAATCGTGACATAACGCGAAGATGATGATAATGTTAAAATTGCGGATTATTTGCGGACGTTTGCATTTACCTATTCGGAATGAAATATTTACAACTCATAAAAAAATTTTTATTTAGTAAATAAATACAAGTATGTGTAACATACCAATGTAGTAACATTTTTAAAATAAATTTTCACCGACGAAGTTAAGTATCACTGGTAATTAGACAATCGATGTTCGTCCGGCTCTGGCATAGCGCTTAGGAAATCACCTTTTGCACATAAATACGGGTAATGAACCTCAAAAAACATCACTTTCTTTTGAACTTTCCCAGTGAACGTTACTAACCCTAGTTCTTACCGTGAATATGGAGCCTAACCCAGGAAACCCTCAACCCAACGGTGCCAGTCAGAACCAGTGGGAGCAGGTCGCTATGGTCGTCGGAGACAACGGGAACGCACCCGTGCCGGTAAGTTCGATAATACCGACTTATACCTACTAATGTTGATATGTAGTTACTACGAAAGTGTGCTTATCTGTTTAAAAGTACTTGTGCTGAGCCCTTTCAATGAGGAGCTTTCCAATAGGTATCTAAAGCATTCCTAACCACTCACTAGATGGCGCCCCAACAATTTTGGTAATTGATAATCGCTTGAAATAGGTTCTTAGCAAAGAGGATATAAACACTGGGTACGTTGTATTGGCCCAAAGTCCTGTAGTGGACTGTTATGGGCTGTGATGATGACGTTGTATTGGATAATATTGTATTTGTCAATAGTTTTCAACCATTTTAGAGGTTGTAATAATAATGGAACATAGTGCAAATTTCTATAAATATTTATTTTACACTTCG
Source organism: Blastobasis lacticolella (assembly GCA_905147135.1). Lineage (NCBI taxonomy): Eukaryota > Metazoa > Arthropoda > Insecta > Lepidoptera > Blastobasidae > Blastobasis > Blastobasis lacticolella. The sequence continues at coordinate 10,033,341 of LR990040.1, read as the reverse complement.
TTCAACCTTTAACAGTTATGTTTATATTAATAAACATTTTATTTTTAAGTTTAGTATAAGTTGGCTGCATGAAATCACTGCCACCATCATACAGATTATAAAAAGATAACCAAAATTGTAGGAGCGCCATCTATTGATGCTTTTTGAAACGAACTATCTATACCTACTGGAAAACTCCTCATTATGCGTATTGTGTTTGTTTCCTTGTCACACCTGATTTATATACTTTTTTTTATTTCTGATATCCAATATTCGTATCAATACCATGATCGTGTTATAAAAATCTAAAACTTTGTTATTATTCTATTTCCAGGGTCCGTCTTATTTAAACGCCGGTTCTCAACAGCAACAACTGTACCAACAACCCCCTTCATACCAATCCACATTTAATAGCTCTAATTACAATGCTTTACAAAGATTTCATATACCTCTTGCATCAAGACCTTTGGTAGGGTATATGCCAAATAACGGTGTATATCCCAGAATGGATTACAGCTCTACGAATCGACATGACCACATGAACGGGGGAATATCAAAAATTAAAAAGCCTAAACGCATCAGAACCGCGTTTACAACACCACAATTGTCGGTATTGGAGAAACAGTTTCTAAAAAGCCGTTACCTTGACGGAGCACGTCGTAACGAACTGGCGAACCAACTTAATATCAACGAGGGAATCATAAAAATATGGTTTCAGAACCGGAGAATGAAAGAAAAAAGAGATCGCGTTGAGCAGTTAAAAAACGAAGCCTCCAGTAGTAGTATCGATGTAGAAAGCGCTTCAATAATTCAAGATGCACAATGCTACAATGGCGACCTGAGTGGTTCAGTGGTCAACATGCCAGTCAGCCACGCAAGAGGTCCCGGGTTCGATTCCCGGTCGGGCAGAAATTTAAATGATGAATTTTAATTTCTGTTACGGGTCTGGGTGTTCTATGTATATTAAGTATGTATTTAAAATCATATAAGTGGTATATCAGTTATCTCAGCACCCATAGTACAAGCTTTGCTTAGTTTGGGGCTAGATGGCGCTGTGTGGATTAGTCCACCAATATTTACAAAAAAAAAAAAAAAAATATTTCTGTAGGGGGCAAACCTTTTACGAACATTCGCTGACTGAACCTTTACCCATCCCACACAAGATGACGCAAAACCAGCCCCAAGCTTTGATTGATAATCAGCACCAATTACTCCCATTGGGAATTTGTGACAACCAACAAGCAGATGTATTTGGGAATGGTTACTTTAAGACAGAAGAACAACAACATGTACTACAGCACAAATTTCAACAAGTGCAGTACTGCGCGCCACTACCTCCTTGCGAAGATGGAGAGAAGGTAGAAAAGGTTAATTACCCACCTGGCCGGGTGTTGTGACCAGGGGACCAAGGGTCCGACAGTTGATCGTCGGAAGTTGTATATATGCCGTGGAAGTTGGCACATTTCTCTAGCGCGATGCAGGACGGTTAGCGCCATCTATGTGCGGATGCTTGCCAACCTTGTGTTCGTATACTCGTAATGTGAGTATCGTTGAGTTTCCCTAGTGGAGCGATAGATGTCGCTACAACCTTACATGGCTTTAAAATTTTAATTTAGATGAATAGCTTTAGTTCGTAATTATTTGCAACGGGTTTTGTTATTACCCTAGTCCTACCCTATATCTACTCTATACCTACCATACACCTACTTTACCCCTATTTAACTTTTTTCTTGCTAATAAACCTTCCTTCTAAATCACTTCTTCTTCTCTCAAATGATCTAATGGTATATAAATACATAGGGACAGATGCGGGAAGCGACTTTATTTTATACTGTGTATTTAATAAAACATAAATTATTGCACAATTTGTTTTTTTATTCTACTTATGTAATTGTAAGACATGGTGTCGTATTTAATCGTACTATTAGCACGTTATTTGTTCTTTCTGCTATTACGTGCATAAAAACGTATATCAAGTGCGAATCAGAAGTTCAAATCCTAATTTTAAGTTGAATCCGAATCCATTTAGACAATAAGCATTTAGGGTATTTTGACACATAACCAACAAAAGTTTTCTGAACTAGTGGCCCGGGATAAGCCAAATGGAACCAATATCTTTTCAATAGAGGTCCTAGATTGCAATTCGCAAAAATACCCTCCACGGTTAACTCTAACGCGTATGAGCGGATGTTGTCGAGTTGTTTCGGTTTATTTTAAAATCAGTTTCGGCACGTTTTCTATGCAACATGTATATTTTCGTGTATGTATTAGAATCGTAATACCTACATGGCCGTGTGGTATTTGCAGAGTAGAAAGAATAGTAGCAACCCCTTACACTCGTTGGTGTCGTACAAGGCGACTTACTTTCGAGGCAAAAGATGTAGTGTCCGTAGGCTGGAAAATGGGCAGCAGCGTTTTTTATTGATATATTTATAACACTGAAATCTCCAACCCGTCTGCCAAGCGTGGAGATTATGGCAATAACCTGCCTTTTCGTGGAAGAGGCCCTAAGTAATGCAGTGGACTGTTATGGGCTGTGGTGATGATGATGATGATTAGGATCGTGTATAATATTTCTGTGATAAAGCTTGCGCTGAAAATGAAGCCGAAAGTTCGGTCAGATACTATATATACGTACCAATACCCTAAGTATTAACATATGATTAACAATAACGTATTTAACTCACCGATCATCGTGATCGGTGAGTTAAATTTAAATTATTTTTTGTCGCGTGTCTATAACTCATATACTGCAGCGATTGTAGGTTCGTCGGCAGATTTGGCCAACCCACTGCCACTTCAGCTTACAACTTCTGTGCGCTATGTTAGTAACTTCTTTTACCGCTTGCGGAAACGAGTTCTTGAGTGGAAACCGCGACTCGGCAAGCGTAGTGTCCGCTTTCCGCCCAGATGTCGTGACGATATGCGAAAACCTGCGGGTGAATACTAGATGCGGCAAGCCAAGGACAAGGGGCGTTGGTGCTCACTGGGGAAGCCTATGTATATTGCTGATGATGATGATGACGTGTCTTTAAATATTATTTTTTATTTATATTGAATTCTAATCTATAAATTTCGATTCTCGTATAGATGAAGAGGGCATTATCTTCTCTTATTGGCGCTTAACTTGCTTAGGCGGTCATGTTACACAATCAGTGACAAACTCCGTGTGAGTTGCCTACCGCCTACCACTCTAAGATTTAGGCGTGGATGATATCAATCGTCAGAAAGTTCATTCATACAATTTTAGTTGACATAAGACAAGCTTGTCATCGACACAAGTTGCGTTACCGACGCAGCTTGAATCGCCGACGATTGATATAATCCGCGCCTAAGGATGTAAAGTCTGTGCCCGAGGCGTACATTTATATAATACAAGACATGTATTCCAATACTGGAGCTGTCGTCAAATCCATCATAGGCCATACTAATCCCTTCCCGATTACTGTAGGTGTTCACAAGAGTTCTGTGCTGCCCTTGCTTCTTTTGCATTGTGCTTGACGCCGTCTCAGCGGAAATTCAGGACATGCCATCTTGGCTTATGAAGTACGCTGACGATATTGTACTGGTGAGCAAGCTTAGGCAGGACCTTAAGACCAGGGTAAACATGTGGAAGGATGTGCTAGAAAACGGTGGTTTGACGGCTAAATGTCGCCAAAACGGAGTATATGGCCAGATGCAGCGCGGGTCCCGACACCATCCGTATAGGTAACGAAACTATCAATAGAACAGATAAATCTAAACACATCGGACCCGTGATGCACGAGTCCGGCATCATCGGCCTCGATGTCAAGTCCCGAATCTCTGCAGCTTGGGCCAAATGGTGGGAACTCACGGCAGTCATCTGTGACCCTAAAATCCCTGTCAAGCTCAAAGGGCTTATATAAAAGAGTTTAATTAGACATGTGATGCTCTATGGCTGCGAGACATGGCCAGCGCTGACAAAACACGTTCACGAACTCCACGCCAACGATATGAAAATGCTGCGGTGGATGTGCATAGTCACGCGGCTCGATCAAGTACGTAATGAATATATCCGTGGCAACCTTGGCGTGAGAGAGATATCAGACAAGATCGAGGAGGCTCGCCTGCGCTGGTTTGGTTACCTGTTGCGTAAGCCTCAGGAATACATGGGAAATAGGTGTCTGTACCTGCCGGTATCTGGAAAGAGGCCCTGTGGGTGACCCAAGCAGCGATGGATTGACATCGCTGAGTCGAATGCGTGAGCCAACGGCTTGCGACTCGAGGATGCCGAAGACCGGGCGAAGTGGAGAAGAAGGGTAGGAAAGCGGACCCTGGCAAATGCCGGGATAAGCGCTAGAACGATGATGATGATGAGTATTGTATTAATTAAAAAGAAAGACATTATACACCATTTAAATATAAAGTATATTTAATAGCACTTAGATTGTGTACAGAGGCACAAATCTAAATAAAAATATAATTTTACAACAAAGTTTCATTTTATAATAATGAACATAATATAAAAATATGATAATAACTTAATTTAAGATTTACAAACTAATAATTACAAATTAAATAACAATTTAAGAAAAATGTCTATCAAATAGAACTTTTAGTATTCCATCAGAAAAATTTTCTAAATCTATACATAATGTAAAAATATAACAATAACTCAGTCTAAAATTTACAAACTAATAATTACAAAATTTAACAAAAATGTCTATCAAATAGGGCGTTTAGTTCTCCATTTGATAAATTTTTAAAAGCCATTTGTGGTTCCTCTTCTATGTAAGGACTTGCTGGAGAAATGGGCTCGATATATCCATAAGCGCTTGAGCTCTTGGAATCACTATTACAATTACAGCTGCCGTCCTTGCACGAAGCTATCGCAATTTCAGGTGATTTTCCCCGCAATGACGACAGACCTAGATCTGGTGGAAGAGCCATATGTACCAGGTATCCCAACTCGTCAACAGATTTTTCGTGCAGGTACACGTACCCTTGAGAATCGATTTGACTATTGCTGATGTCCGCTTGCAAATGATCAAGTCGTTTTTCAAACGAGAAATCTGTTGGGACCGAAGGAGCTGCTGTCGATGGGAAATATTGGCTATCCTCCAGTTCTCCGCTGTGGAAACATCCTCCGTTACCTTTCTCCATCTCTTGTTTAAAACGGATCCGTCGATTCTGGAACCACGTCTTAATACTCGATTCGCAGATTAACAATGTATCTCCAATACATTTCCGCTGTTCTACGGATATGTATTGGTGTCTAGAAAATATTGCCTCCAGATACTCCAGTTGATCGGTAGTAAATGATGTCCTCTTGCGCTTCTTATGCTTAACGACTACTTTGTAACCGTTGGTGCTCTGGCCTGCAGAAAATAAAAACAAAATGATTTTAAGAAACTTGATTTTAAACATCGTCTTGTATTTAAATTACATTCCTTAGTTACATCCTAATTTCTAATTGTATAGTAAATATCACGATCAAAATAAATAACATAAAAAGTTGAACCAAAGACGCCCGTTGCTGGGCATATGTCTCGCCCAGAGATCTCCACAAAGGCCGGTCCTGTGCCTTCCACATCCAGCTAGACATTTATAAAGTTATTGACGAAAGAGACAATCAGAGTATTTTGCTGAACCCACTAGTTTGAATGGCTGCCCTTATCAAATTAGTGCCAAGTGATGATTTTGAAAGCACCTAAAGCTACTTACCACCTGTCTGTACACAAGCAGAACCGCAAAAGGCGCTTGGAGCTGGAGGTAATATTCTAGCCGATAATTGGTGCTGCTGGAGTGTATGCGATCCTGGTATCTGAAAATAAAAAGCGTTACGGAATTAGTGATACTAGTATTCGAAAAAATTCCAAATTTAAAAAAAATATAGCTTTGAGTCGTTCCGGGAGAAGTTTACCGAAACTCTTGCAGTTCGGAGTTAGTTAGGATGGGGTTAACTATTAGCTCCTTTTCTCAGTACATTTTTGCTTTACCATGTTTCTGCTTCAAGTTTAACATACACAAATAATAGGTATGAGGCAGTTTCCCTGTTCTTCCTTGCACTGGATAAGTCGGTGATTTAATCTTATTTATCCATATATGATTGATACGTTTAAATTTAGTATTACTTATTTAAAAATTACCTGAGGAAAGTTGTTAGTGGCTGATATTCCATTAGTGTTATGGAAATGTGATTTTTGTTGATGCCACCACATTTGAGCGGCCATGTCACCCTGAAACAAAGATAGAAAGATACCGTAAAACTAACAATGCCGATAGAAAAATACAACATTTTCCGAATTAATTCCATTAAATACTTCACTGATGTGAAGGAGACCTAAGAGGTACTTTCATATCTCAATCGTATCACACGTTTGAAATATACAATGGAACCAATGAAGGAAGTTTAAATTAATGTCTATATCATATTAGTAACTATTGCGTTTTCATTTTGTTCTATAATATTATATTTGCGGTAACAGTTATAATTATTTACAATAAGAAATAAAATTAAACACTAATACTAAAATATTATGTATTAAAAAAATCATCCACACCGTTGTCCCGCGGAATGGTGCCCAGAAAGCTAGCTGCGTTGCCTCGTTGGATAGCAATACTTATCCTCTGCCCGAGGAACGCGCCCGCTCTCCGGTCACCTGTGGTGTCAATCAGCTTTTAGTAACTTAAGTGGTTTTTTTTAAATTCTGGGCTTACACATAATATTCAGAGAAATAATAAAAAAACAACATTACTTACTGAAGTTTGGGCTCCTGGTATATTATTATTCCAGGCAGGCTGGACACTGGCGTTATTGGGCACAGAATTCACACTGGGAGAATACATATTTATGACACGTGGTTCACGTGATGGTACTCGATGCGAAGTGTAAACAAAATGAATAGTTTTGTCAAAGTACTCGCAGCTTTTATTGAAAGATACTCCACCAAAACCTTTACAAAAATCATAATTAATAACCTAATTACCTGCTAATGATCCTATAATCATGTTTTGGTGCTCGTACTTAAAATATCAAAGGATCGTTACTCAAACGCGAATGGCCTATTAGTTAATACCACGATGATTTATCAGAATTTATACTTTTATGATATCTAACCTGAAGTTGTTTGTGGCATTTTATGCACCTAAATAGTTTTCCGCTCAGGGCTACCATATACAAGTTTAAGATCAGCAGTAATGTCTAGAACTAGGGGCGGCTTTCCTAACCTGCTAATCATTTATATTCGTACTCAACTTATAATTCAATGTTTGTATAAATTTCACAGTTATTTGTATACGCGGGCGGATTCTCTTAGTTAGTAATCTCGGAAAAAAGTCTCGGTAGCCAATTGGCAGCCCGATTACATTATTATTTATTATTATTAGAAATTAACAGTAATAGATAGTTACGAATTAGGTACGGTCTTAGAGATAAACCTCTTGAACTATATTTAGTACTCCGTTCGATTTCGATGTGGTTATTAATAATTGTAATGCCTTATACAAATTTGTATTAATTATTTCCAATGTATGAAACGATAGCCAAAATCTATTCAGAAACAACGAAGTACCTAAGCTTTTAATTTTTATTGGCTGTTCGATTATAAATAAAAACGCCTACCGAGCATTTAAAATGGCGATAGGAGGTTGTGACGTATTTAATTAGCCTACAATCTTCCTCTGTGTCTTTATTAGGAATTTGAAATATTTTTATCTTGTTACATATATTTAAAAATTGTCTTAGGTTGGGGGAATGAAACAGTATGAATATATTAGTTCTCCATGAGCTAAGACTTGGTGACAAGCTTTGAAGATGTACGTATCCTTCGTATGCGAGTAACAACTCACACTTAATACATTTTTTGATGCATTTAATGGTAACCCCGCCGGTACCATGTAATCGTTTAACATTTGCATAGAATAAAGTAAACATAATGTGCAATAATTAAGGTTTTATTAAGAACTTACCTATTAAAAATGTAATAACAAATATCTTATCAATCTTATTCTTACAAGGACCTACGAACTAATTAACTTAATGCTATTCTTCTAATCTAAATCGAAACTTTTAAGCCAAGTGTCAAGGTCCCAAGAAGAGTCGTTACTAGCCGCTTTCGTAGTAGTGGACTCAGTTAGCGCCGGCTGTTTGTTGAAGAAGCCTTCCAGGCCTCCGCTCTGCGAGGTTGTTGAGGTTGATGCTGTAGGACAGGTTGTTCTTCTATTTATTTTAATTTCCTTTTGACATCTGACGTCTTGTCGTTTTGTGCCATCTCGTGTGGAATTGTAAAAGTATTGTCAGGTGATGTTCGCGGAAGACCTGCCGTCCATAGAAAATACAATTGTCGTTAGCATCTTGTATCATTATTGAAGTAGGTACTATTTAATTCTTTAGTAGTAATTGTGAGGCTTCGTTTCCTGACTCCTCGAGGAGACATTTTTTCTCTCTCATTCGGCGATTTTGAAACCAAGTCAGGATTATTCGCTCGTTAATTTTGAGTACGCTCTCCAATTCTATGCGAGGTGCACGGCCCGTTCGATATATCCAATATCGATATTTGCGGAGTTGTAACAGCGGTTCGGCACTGTAGGTCTTATAAGAAAGCTCACTGTTACCCAAAGGGCAATGGAAAGAGCTATGCTCGCAGTCTCGTTGCGCGATTGAATCTGAAATGAGGAGATCCGTAAGCGAACCAAGGTCACCGACATAGCTGTAAAGATTGCCAGACTGAAGTGGCAGTGAGCAGGGCACATAACTCTAAGAACAGATGGCCGATGGGGTACTAAAGTTCTCGAGTGGCGACCACGTACCGGAAGACGCAGCTTGGGTAGGCCTCCCACAAGGTGGACCGACGACCTGGTACGGATCGCAGGTTTTAGCTGGAAGCGGAAGGCACAGAACCTTTATTATGATGCTTGATGATGATGAACAGCGGTTCTGATCCGTTTAGAATTTTTAGTTTTCAATATGCCCTGAAATTCATTGTACTGTATACACCGGGCATAAACCCTGTAAAGAGCCTCGATGTAACAGGATAACGAAATTTTTGTAGATTTTGATGGTAGTTATAGCCATTACGTCTGGGTTGGTATGCAGGTGGTTGCAGGGGGTACAAGTTGCCGTTGAAAACGGCGTTCAAATAAGACGGGACCCTGAAAGTATAAGAATAACAGACTTTAGATCCGCTTTTGCTTAAATAATCATAGTATTAACGTATATATTGTCAATTAGAAATAAAGATTATATAAATCAGATGTGCGTAAAGCTTTGTTGCACTTGATATACCATAGTTTAGTCACCACGCAAAATTTAAAGGGCTCAACACAACAGACAAGCACTTTTCTGTAGAAACTACAGATCAATATTAGTATAGATATTATGGAACTAACCGGCACGGGTGCTCGTTGTTTCTATCGACCAGTGCGACGTGCCTCCACTGGTCAAGACTGGCACCGTTGGTTTGAGGGATTCCAGGGTTTGGCTTTATATTCACGGAAAGTACTATGGACAGTAACGGTGCCAGAACTAGCCGTCTTCGTCTTTCCTTTACTGGGCTTGCTCAATGTAATACTTGGTTTAGCTGTAGCAGTGGGGGATGCATTCTCACTGGACTTGATTTTGGACTCCTTTGCTATAAAACGCTGCAGTTTGGTCATCGACACCACTCTGCTCTGTGTACCATATGCCCCAACTACCACTACTTTTCCATAATAATGATAATAAATCGTTTATTATTGACTGGACAGCACAACACAGCATACATGTATACAAAAGAAAAATTAAAATAAGTTACATAATTGAGACATAAATTTATAAAGACATAATAAATAGCAATTTAAAAAATAATATACTTACAATTAATTAAACAAACACAACCTCAATAATTACAAATACGCAATACAATAACACTGACGACTAGGCATTGCCGTGTTGTAGCACCTCCAGTCAACAAAAGGACCTCACTCAGCATGAGCCGGGGCCGAGGCCTCGACGCTGGTCTTCCGTGGGTCCCGCCGAGTGAAGTCCGGATCGTTGACCCACAATACGCTTGTAAACAGATTCATTCGAGATTACATACTTTTAAAATATATACCTTTAAAAATACCCACATATATTTATAATTCCCACCTCGAACGTGTACAATAACTTGAGTGAGTAGTGATGTGCAGTGTAGTGTGATGCCATAATCGATTAATGAAATCAGATGATACTGAATTTCACCGTGCGCCGTATAATATCCGTGCAACAAAAGAATGAATGTCAAATGAAAAATAAAATGTCAAAAGCAATATATAAATTAATGTATTGTAACTGTATAATATTAAATAATATAATAATTTCCATTAATAATCAAATTCCAATTTAATTAAAAACATACAAGTAATGTCAAAAGTGTAAATAATAAATTAATGTAAATAATAATAGATTAATTTCCACAAACAATAAAATTTCTAATTTTAATGGTCTGTGCTCCGATTGTATGCAGCGTATTACATAATTACTTGCACTTGAAGCACATGTAATTTTAACTTTTTTTTAAAAGCGTATACAGTCTCCAGGCTCCTAAACGGAGGTGGGAGACTATTCCAACACTTGGTTGCTGCATACTTGAAACAACCTTCAAATGCTGCGGTTCTATGTAACGGTACCGTCATTAAATAACTGCTAGCTCGAGTTTCATACTGGTTGTTGTCTCGCGACCAACATATTTTCGAGGCCAGGTACGATGGAAACTGAAACTTAACAACCCCGAACAACAATATCGCAGAGTGCACATACTGCCTGGCCCCCATTATGAATATCTTTGCTTCGTTTAAATATGGCGTTACATGAGTGCGGGGTGGGATGTCGAAGCAGAACCTAGCTCAAGCGTTTTGCACTCTCTGTATTGACTTTTTTGTGTGCGCCAGAATACATGAACCATATAATTCCATACATTCATGACCATACATCCATGTAATTGAACTTGGAGAATACTAAGGAGTCACACAATTTAATTCGAAGGTCTGTGTTCATGTAGCTACGTACCTGATAAAGCACCTTTAATCTAAAAAACAATTACTTATGATATTCATATATGATTTTGAAATTTTAGTTCTTCATCGAACAGAAGTCCCAGGTTTCTAGCTTCCGTAACTCGTTCTACTGGCTCATTATTTATGCATATAATACCAATCCTACTCTTAACTTTTTGTACTTGTATTTTCCAACCAAATATCATGTACTTCTATTTATTGCCATTCAGTGCCAATGAGTTAACCATCGCCCATCGCACTATTCGTTCCAGATCCTCATTTAGCTTACTCACTGCCTCATTGACATCCGCGGGTTTACAACTGACATATATGCATTTGTATGTCATCGGCATATATGTGATACTTGGCATGCTTAATATGTTTACCCACATCCGCCCTATATAGAGCAAATAAAATGGGCCCCAAAATTAAGTCTACTAGAGATTAAGTAGACTAGCTACGAAACCAAGAGACAGAATTCGCGCTGAAACCATAATATTGCAATTTTTCCAAAAGTAATGGAACACTAACAACCGAAGGTAAAGATTCAATTATTTCCCAATTAATCAATGCCTAACTATTATTTGAATGTTTCGTGTCCATTTCTCGCAAGTTCCTACAATACTTCATATAGTATAGCTGCGATTTCGTTTTATTAATATTCAGCTAACATACTACGAATGCATGACTGCTAAGATCCTTAACGTGGTCCACTGTCGCAGTAGCCCTCGATACATCGGTACAAACCAAATCGGTTAGGATTTCACTGTGACTGGTAAAATGCGTAGGATCGACATACTGTAAAAGTTTATAGCCGAATAGGAAGTTATTTAATTTATTAAAATTTGCCTCATTACAATTTAACATGTTTGTATTAATAAATAAATAATCGTGGATAAATTCACACAGCGCCATCTAGCCCCAAACTAAGCAAAGCTTGTACTATGGGTGCTAGGTAACTGATATACTACTTATATACTTTTAGAACACCCAGACACGTAACAGAAATTAAAATTCATCATAAAAATTCATCATGAATATTGAAGTCCCCCAAAATAACAATATTGTCGCACCACATAAACCTTCTACCATGCTAGACAGCGCATCAATAAAAACATCGACACTTAGCCACGGCGGTCGGTACGCTGTGCCCACCACTAGTTTTCTGCTCGATACGGTAATCGCTAGCCACATCTGTCCTACTAGCGGCGCCGCAGTATGTTTAATTACGCGAATGGAGACACCTCTCTTGACATAGAAGCTTACACCTCCCCCGCGTCCTCTCACCTCCGCCGGTATCGGTGCATGTATTAGACAAAAGAACGCCACCGAAGGCGCCTTACCATGTTCCCCCTCTCGCAACGGTTTCGTTCACTGCCATTATGTCCACGCAGTGGCGGTCCATAGCAACAATGAACTCGTCGTGCCGCGTTGCTAACGAGCCAGCGTTTAATAGCCCTAACTTACGTCTACAATTGAATTTAAAAAATAATATAGTATTTCGCTAAAGTACATGTCAAATTTAAGCCTTGAGTAGATGAAATAATAGAAATATAGCTTACAACAATACTGATTAATTCCGCAATAAAAAAAATATTTAATCTGTGGCATCTTACCAAACGTTTAGACATAGACATAGACATAATATTTTTTTGGTAATTTCTACAATATCATCATCATCATCACAGCCTGTAACAGTCCACTGCAGGACTTAGGGCCTCTCCCACGAAAGGGGAGGTTATTGCCATAATCTCCACGCTTGGCAGGCGGGTTGGAGATCGCAGTGTTTAAATATAACAATGGAAAATGCTGCTGCCCATTTTCCAGACTACAGAGACTCTTGATCTCTTGCCTTTCTACAATATAAATTAACTAAAATATTTCTTACTAACATAGATTAGGTTAAATATGCATGTTAGGTTTCATGCTTATTGACGTGTGATAATACGCTGCGGTCAGTGACTTTGTGAAGTGTTATGTGTAATACAAATACGATATAAATATATAAAATACAATACGCCATGTACTCGAAATAACGTTGATAGTGCACACCAATAGAAGTACTTATCTCACTGCAAGGCCTAGCCGAGCCAACACAAAAAGTACTACACAAAATAACCAAACAAATGCAATTTTCGTAATATGTAAAATCTTATGATGTGGTAGTACTATTATCATTCCGATACGACTTGATTTGTGCGAATGTGTTCCGTTCCAAAAACCCTTTCCAAGTCTTTGTCATTCCGGAGTCGCACAGCCTTGGAATCCTTCTCGCAACGGGCGTAAATCTTCCCTTCCCAAGTCCAGATATATTGCCAGCCGCAAGTTTTCTTAATTTCACGCGCCTTATTAAAAACCGAGCGGTTTAGCCTAGTTAGGCGTCCATATACATATACCGGTCGCGTATCTGCCCGAAGCCCTAGACCCTCCGTGTTGAGCCCACGTCGTACCTACTCGCGCGGCCGTATGCATCTGGTCCGAATATGGCGCCTCGATATCCTCACTGTTACCACCCGGGGACGCATTCCTTTCTGCTTGTCTAACCTCGGTGCTCCTACACGCGTACACGCCCCGATGTCATGCTCGTCCAGCAGCTCTTGGTCCCGGTCATTCAAATTGAAAATTTGAATTTTGAAGATAAATGTGATAGTAGTAAAATGAATTTCTCGCCGCTTGATATCCTCGACGCGTAGATACAACATAACTGACTCGCAGCTTACTTCCAGCAAAGTTGAGAAAATTATAGGTAATTATAGGTATATTTTACCATAAAAATATTGAGTGTAGAAAAAGTAGTGTATGCAACTGCATATAATTGGGTATTAAAACACTCGTGTCAAACTATTATCATGTTTTAATACCCCCTTTTATATGACAGTTGCATAAATGATGGGCCGTGTGGTGTCCGGCAGAGTAGAATAGCACCAACCCCTTACACTCGTGGGTGTCGTACAAGGCGACTAATGTTTAGAGGAATAAATCTAAGTCTCCGCAGGCTGGAAAATGGGTAGCAGCGTTTTCGATTGTTATATTTATAATACTGCGATCTCCAACCTGCCTGCCAAGCGTGGAGATTACGGCAATAACCTCCCCTTTCGTGGGATAGGCCCTTAGTCCTGCAGTGGACTGTTTATGGGCTGTGATGATGATAAATAATGCTTTTTTAATTATTAATCAAAAACTACGAATTAAAAGAGGTCGTGATTATTACTATCCAATTAGGAATAGATATGAGTGGTCCGATCACTATACAGGATACTGTAACTAGGAAAATTTCGTATTTTATAGGACGTACCAATTTTCATGAATCGTGTTTGAATAAAAACAATACAGAACCATACGAGTACCTACATAGTACCGTATAGTATAATAAATCCCGTAAAGTATAATAATAAGAGTAATTATAATAGAACGTAAAGTATTATAGACAGATTACCTTCCTATTCAATCTAAAAGCCAAGATAAGTTTGTAAAATTCTATTCTTTTCCAATTCCAATTGCCTTTACCTGGGTCTATGACAAGAGTGGCAGAGAAACAAACTAATAATTTTCCCCAAGACATAACCTTTCATGGTAATACCCGTATAAATTCGCGTGACGTATACGTGTATAACGTAAACGTAAAACGCACATATTTATCACGTCACAGACGAATTTAAAAACGTATTGACTTGCATGAGAAAGAATTCTACTTCCAAGTTAATCAACGCAGTTCAAAACGGGTTTGTCATGACGTCCAAAGAAGTAGTTACTTAGTAATTACGCATTGGGTGCCGATCCTCATTGCCATAGATAGTTAGTAAATAATTATTAGTAATTTGTTAATGAATAAGTGACTAATTAAACGCATGCTCCGCACGTGCCGTTCGATTTTCTATATCTAGAATTTCTATTATTTTCATCCTAGCGGGAAATCCAATCTCAGCGGCTAGCGGTAAACTGCCAGCCTGAATCCTCTTATCAACTAGAAACGCTCTGTCATGAGCTTTACTTGTGCCGACCGCCATCTGACCCACACCATCCGCTAAGAAAATACGATTTGCCAGAGCCTCGTCCGTCTGTCTTTAGGGTGACCACGAACAGATGAGGTTGGCTTGGGCCCCTAACAAGGTTGTGGAGCCCCATAATACCCTAATGAGCAAACCATCTGCTCATTTCTGGACCAAGCCACTGGATCGTACTAGAATTAGAGTCCTCTCCACCAAACGACAATATTAGCCGCATATGGTTCGGGAAGCCATTGAAATTTAAAAGTATAAAACTTCAATCGGGAAGACGGATATAAGATTTCGGTTTTTGGAACCCAGTGGTGTGCAAAATACTGGAGATTTATCGTCGGATGTATCCGTGTACATCATGAGTGTCGTGCGCCGTGAAGTTCCGGATCAACAATCGGACAATTCAATGTGAGGGCAGGAAGTCTACCCGCACGTCACCGCAGCTGTCACCTCTTCACAGCAGTCTACTCGTGACTACGGTGGCTGCAACCTTATGCACTTAATACACATGTCTAAATTCAAAAACTAAATTCAGAAACAAAAAGCGTGAGAGCAAATCAAAGTGGAATGTATTGCTCATAGTTTAAGGTCCATTTTCGTATCTCGGATTTTTGAAAATCGGAGCGACGCGTGACTTAATATAAGTGATACAAAAATGGACCTTATTCTATGAGCAATACATTCCACTTTGATTTGCTATCTCGCTTTTTGTTTCTGAATTTAGGCATAACCGAAACGTCGTGAAAACAAATCCAAAAGCTGCGCCTCGTGTGGATTTTTTTCAATAATTGTCGGATATAAACCGTTTGTGCTCGTCGGTAGTAACCGCTTCAACCTACGCATACAATAATATTGCTGTTTGTGTCCCTAGGCGTTATCTGCATCGATTCTCGAAAGTTAATAGTCCGTTCTTTCCAGTTTGTTTGCCATATTAGTATTAATGAGGTCAATAATAACTTACGGGCATACGGCCCCTGCCAGAAAACCGGTTCCCTTTAAAATTGTTGTTTACGGTCCACCTAATGTTATCGAGATCGAAAATATTCGAGACGATTGAATCCCCATTGAGGATACTCATAAATACACTAGCTGCCTTCTCTATGAGTATATTATACTTACTATATAAATAGGTAGGTACTCCGGTGTATTTCGTTTTCAATCCAAGGACCTAAGATCAGAGGGCTATTTTCTTACTCTGGATTATAATATAATAAAAGCTAACAGTATTAAATAGTAGTAAGCAAAGCATAGTCACCAACATAGAAAGTAGCAACAACATGATGTCGTATATGACAATCTTAGAACCTAACCAGCCATCTGTGCACCAGCGTTTTGTGTGGACTCTTTCTAACAATACCATCTCATAATTGTCATAATTGTGATACTATAAACTTGTTGTGAAATATTTAAGCTAAAGTTCATAGGTATATAATCAAATAAACGTTATACGTAAGCATCCTTGACTTTTATTTTGATTTTTTGACGACGTGTGCAAATCACTACATAGTATAAAACAAAGTCGCTTTCTCTGTCCCTATGTCCCTTTGTATGCTTAAATCTTTGAAACTACGCAACGGATTTTGATGCGGTTTTTTTTAATAGATAGAGTGATTCAAGAGGAAGGTTTATAAGCAAGAAAAATGGGTAGAGGGTGGGTAGGTGTACGTGAACGAAGTCGCGCCGGGTCCACTAGTAATAAATAAAATAAATAAATATTCGTGGACAAATTCACACAACGCCATCTAGGGTGGTTCAATTGGTTAACATGCCGGTCGCCACGCAGAGGTCCCGGGTTCGATTCCCGGCCGAGCAGAAATTCAAATGATGAATTTTAATTTTTTTTACGGATCTAGGTGTAGTATGTAGGATAAGTTGGTATTTAAAACAGAAAGAAAAAAAAAATATAAGTAGTTGATCAGTTATCTAACAATCAAACCACAAGCTTTGCTTACTTTGGGGCTAGATGGCGCTGTGTGAATTCGTCCAAGCATATTTATTTACTTATTATACTCTTTCTTATAATAGGTATTTAAAAACATGTAATTTAACTGTTTACCTTATTCGTTATCCGACTCGTCAGCGTGAGGTACCGAGTTCGAATCCCGCTGCGGCCATGTACCTACCAATGACTATTTTCTGAGTGATGTACTTTAGTTGAATACTAACTGATGCTCTTACGGCACGGGAAAACATCGTGATGAAACCTGCTCATTCAGGCGACTGAATGTGTAACCATGATCCAATCTGGTCAGGTTCTCCTGGAAGCAGGATCATGGACATCAGATGGCAGTGGCTTCACTGTAATTACCTGATCAGCCAAATCCTGGATCATGGTCAAAGCGGACCCCGGGCCCTCGTGCGCGAGAGCACAACCGGGACATTAACGCCAAGATGATAATGATGAATTTGACTGTTTACCTTAGATAGTTGTCAATCGTATAAAAAATGTATAGGTTTACTAGACGTCCATTCCGCTGACTACTATATCATGGCATGTAGGTATCTGCTACAATATTCAACCAACTTCTTTATTTAAAAATATAAATAGTCCCCGTCAAATAGCCCTTTGTTGAATTGCTAAGGAAATTCCGTAATTCAACTGTTCTAGGTGTCATATCTTGCATGTAAATCCGTTTTCCGTAAGAAATGGAACTAAAACTAAAGTATTGTTCCCGGTGACGAAATAAACTCCGCACTCCGCAAGGAGGACAGACCCTATAGTTCAATTTCTATGGCGATGACAGTTCATGATGGTGCCGATTCGCCATATTGTGTACAACTAGTCTCAAATAAGAAGAGACTTGGCGGGTCACGTAGTTCGATTTACGCTGTATACGATTACCTGCGCGAAATCCCCTCCACTGCCATTTGACAAGTCTCTTCTTTCATGACGCGGATTATGCTGCGATGCAAGGGAATTACACTTCAGCTGGTTCTTTATGGGGACATTCGTTGACCATTTTGTGTATTAAAAGGGTCATCATCCTGGCGTTCATTTCCCGGTTGCACTCTCGCGCCCGAGGGTCCGGAGACCGCATTAAACCGTAAAAAATACGAATTTATAATATTAAATCTTTAAAAAAAACAATTACATCCATTTCATTGTAACAGTGTCATTTGCACCAACTTAAATAAATTAAATAAATAAATAATCGTGGACAAATTCACACAGCGCCATCTAGCCCCAAAGTAAGCAAAGCTTGTGTTATGGGTGCTAGATAGCTGATAAACTACTTTTTTTTTAATACATACTTATTATACATAGAACACCCAGACCCGTAACAGAAATTAAAATTCATCATTTCAATTTCTGCCCGGCCGGGAATCGAACCCGGTACCTCTTGCGTGGCATGTTGACCACTGAACCACTCAGGTCGTCAGGTGATTAAGTTTCGCTGGTAAATAATTAGTTAAATGCCCTCGGCATGGGACGCTTAGTAAATGAATGAATCACTTTTTTACATAAATACTGAGAAAAGGCCCCAAAAATACCACTTTCATTTGAGATTTCACAGCGAACAGTTTAACAGTGATTTATTAGCGGCGTAATAGAGACGTGCCCCTACTGATTCTGATTGGAATCTTTGGTTTGAAGGCCTCTAGGGTTTAGCTCCATATTCACACAGAGGCAGTGGCGTTCACTGTCAAAGCTCAAAGGCAAGTGGTGCTTTTAACATGGACGCATCCGCGCCGAAAGATGGCAGTCAAAATCAGTGGGGGTACGTCGCTAGTCGCAACATGGACGCACTATAATAAGTTCTATACTAGTGTTGATTTGTAGTTACAACTTGTGTGCTTGTCTGTTTGCAACTACTTGTGCTGAGCGACGTACCGTAGCATCCTACTGGATAAGAATACGCTTTCATTTTTTTACCTGACTGCGTAACACAAAGAAGGGTAATGTGTTTAACAGCTTATGTTTGTATATATGTATGTTTGTTCCTGTGTGGCACTCCAGATACCAAGCGCGTAGGCCGAGTTTAATGGCACTTGCGTCTATCGATTTGTCAATCATGCGAATGTCCTGAAGACTCATATTGATCAAAACTCAACATGACGACTGGCAGTCGCCATATTGAGTTTTGGTATCGTTAAATAGGTATTGAAATATCATATTTAGGTTTCTCTTACCATTTTTCATTTAGAACAATCGTTTAAGATCTATAGTGATTTAAAACAAATGACAGGCGACAGCGGTCTCACTCTTCCTATTTCTACGCGAAATAGTCTAGCCGTGACGTTATTTATGTACTTGGCGGTGATTGTTAACGATCACATGGATTTTTTTGTACTTAATAAATGTATTATGTACTTTTATTTCCATATTCCTGGTTTTTTTTAACCACTAAGGTGGCAAACAAGCTTGCGGCCTGCCTGATGGTAAGCAGTCACCGCAGCCTATGGACGTTTGCAATACCAGGGGCATCACCCACGCGTTGCCTGTAAAAACGAATATTATAAAACTAAAATCTGTGATTGTTACTTCCAGGTTCCATCTTATTTGAACGCCTACTCTCAACATCAACTAGTAAACCAACAACTCCCTGCATACCAATCTACACACCAAAACTATAGCTACCACCCAAATCAAGTAAGAAACGTGCCAAATATATGTGAGATTCCTAGTATCAATAACAATTTTGACAATAGAAATGGCCCCATTAACGGGGACATAACGAAACAGAAAAAGGCTAAACGCCACAGAACCGCTTTTACAACTGATCAATTAAAGACACTGAAGGACGAGTTTATAACAATAAGATACATTGATCGTACACGTCGCAACGAATTGGCGAGCGAACTCCAACTCCCCGAGAGTGTAATAAATTTTTTTATTCAAAATCACCGACAGATGTGGAAAAGAGAATGCAATGAGCTCCAGGAGCCAGAAAACGAAGCTTTGAGTGCTAACATGGAATGGGATGGTACATCTCCAATTATACAAGATACAAACGGCTATTTTTAAATGGAGAGCAGGTCTTCCCTGAGCATTATCCAACATTACCTTTACCCATTCCACATGGCGCATAACCAGCCCCAGGCTCTGATTGACAGCCAGCACTAATTACACCCATTGGAGGGAATTTATGTCAACCAGCAAGTAGATGTCAATGAATATGGCTACATTGCGTTCGCGCAAGAACAACCTGTAGTACAGTACCAACCTCAACAATGTTGTTCAATCTCAGGTGCGAAAGAGATGCAGTAGGTACTGCGCCGCCGCCGTATAGCGGAGGCCTGGAGCGATACAACAGGGAACTAGAGCAATCTGAGTCCCTTACCACGGAAGCGACTTCTTACGACTCTTCTTGGGAAGGCTCCAACAAAGAACCAGAGCTATCTGAGTCTTCCATAACGGAAACGGAGTCTTGCGACCCTTCTTTTGTACAACAATGGCTTCTTAGTTTTAATGAAAGTTAATTAGTTCGTAAATACACGTTACTTAGGTTCAAACATAAGATATTTTTTAATATTTACTTGTTTTTAAATTTTTCTGCTTGTCTGTTAGCGCTTCACGCAAAAACTACTGAACGGATTTTGATCGGTTTGATATTGGTCAGTCATATTTAATATGGTTCGGACAGATAGAACAAGAGATACAGCTTGACCTCCCCGTAGTACTACGCGGACGAACACGCGGACAAAGTGGCGATCAAAAGCTAGTTATTTATAAGTAGTAATAGGTATGTAAAGTAGTCTTGTGTTCTTTGATATTAAACATAAATGATAACACATTTTGTTTTCTTTCTTTAATCTACCTATATGTTAGATATATGTTATCGCTGGTATGGTTAACGACTACTACTAAGTTTGATTACCTCGGTGAAGAAGAAAGTATAGCTACCGATACCGGATAGAATAGAATAGAATAGAATAGAATTGTCTTTATTGTTAAACTGTGTAAGTATACAGGTATGCAGATGTTATTACATAAGTAGTTCCAACAGCTTGTCCATTACGGACGTACAATACTTTTAGAATTATATAAAATTTAATGTACATGTCAACATTCCAATCTAATGTCAAGATAGATATTTATCTCCATCATTTCAAACATTAACAAAAGTAACAATGTCTTATAAATAAAAAATTAAAAAAGTCAAAATTGTAATTTCAGATGTCAAAACTGTAAATAAAATCATTGGATGGTATAAGTAATAAATAATAATGTCCCATTAAATTCAGATGTCAAATAAAACAAATTAGTAATTAAATCAATTTCCATTAATCATTAGTTACATCTCTGTACATCCAAAATATCTCACTAGTAGCTAAAAACCTATTAAGTGCGAGTCAGTCCTATATGAAGTGCTCCATGTTTAGTGTCCGACCGAAACACTTAAGTCGAAGCTGAAACCACGAAAAAGACACGCTTACGGCCTGCCTGATGGTAGGTAAGCACTTACCGCAGCCTATGGACGTTTGCCATACCGTGCAGGGGAGCTACCGACGCCGACTTATTTAGAAATTTAATTTTTTTGAATTGGACTAACCAGGCGTTTGACCTCCATCTCATCTGGTGGTAGAAGTGACAATGTGGCCGAAGATGAAGCATACCTGTTTGGAATAAATAGGTAAATAATAATAAAAATATATATTTATACTTACGTTAGTTGGTCCGGCGCGACTACTCTTCTCTACCCCCTATCCTACAAGTATCCTGCTCCTACTTGGGTAGGTGCAAGGTATTGGTGGGATTGGTCCCTACCTACCCTTTTTTCCTACATATTAACCTTGTCCTGATAAATACAAATGCAACAAAATATAAATTAGGTAGTTAAATAGGAGCAGCCGTTGTGAAATTATGCGCAAACATGCAATACCTTGGATAATATTATTGCATTTTCCTAGAAATCTCAAATTTTTTTAATGATAAAATTTGGCCTTAGTTTCTTGCCAAACGGGCAAACAATCAAATCTTTCCTCTTCATAATATGAACTATTGGAAAATTTTGATTGTTTTTCGATACTAATGGATAGTATTCAACTAATTTACATAACTCAGAAAACAGTTATTGGTACATGGCCGGAGCGGGATTCGAACCCGGGACCTCTGGCTTACGAGTTGCATACTCTAACCGCTCGGCCACAGACGCTTCTCTTAAGCCGAAATATTTCCCGCGGGAACAACTGAACGCTAACGAAGTAAGTACCAGGCAAAATCTAGTAGCTACCTGTCTCTATCTATACCTATGTGATATCTATGGGGAAGGTAGCTGCCTCGATGAAGAAGAAGAAGGTATGGTATCAACAATTTAAGAGAAGCGTCGGTGGCCGAGCGGTAAGAGTATGCAACTCGTAAGCCAGAGGTCCCGGGTTCGAATCCCGCTCCGGCGATGTACTCTATAGCTGCCTCGATGAAGAAGAAGGTGTGGCTACAGATACCGGATGCTGTCTCTATTAGATAAAAACCTATAAAGTGCGAGTAAGTTCTATACAAAGTGCTCCGTATCCAGTGTCCGACCGAACAATATTGAGTAGAAACCAAATCCCTACGAATATCAATTTTTTTAAACACAAAATATAGCCTATGTTTCTAGCCAAACCGACAAACAGTAAAATATTTCCTTTTTATAACATGAATTATAGGAACGATTTGTATGTTTGTCGGCAAAAATGTATATAAGATTACATTTAATGTATTATACAAAGAGTTGACTTCATCCGTCACCACCACTATTACAAGGCCTTTGCGGCACATAGGCCGTTACCCCGCCTTGCCAAGGGCTTGCGAAGATCGTCACTCCATAGACTGAGGACAATCTTACACGGCACTTATCCTGTTACGGCCTACACTTAAGGACCCGTGATTGTTGGTTTGTTACGTATAAGAACCGTGAAATTACTATACACTCATCTGTAAATAAGAAATTTGTAATTTTGTAACCCAGTATTCCTCTCAACTCGTACGACATTCATATATTTGCCTTCTAGTCTGTTCGCTAACAAAAATACCACGTGCCTAGTGAAGCTCCGAAGAATCTCAACTGCAGCCAGGAAGTGGCTTCTCAACACTTAGATAACAAATCCAGTCTCACGATACCATATCGGTATGCAATTCAAGCGGAATTTGTCACTGGTCGCATAACAGGACCGACTGAGCAAGTTAAGCGACGGTAAGTGGTATCTCTTCATCTACGAGTATTATGGAATCGGAATTGGTAAACCGATTCAGTAAAAATAATATTAAATATTTTTTGTAGTCAAGTACTAAAACAATTTCAATTTAACTCTCCGATCATGAGTAAAAATAATTCTGGCACGGTTTTCTAGAAAAAAATATATTATAAAATATATTAGGTGGTGGTGGTAGGACTCTGTCACGCTTGAATAGTCCGCCTGGATAAGTACTACCGCCTAATCTATTTCTGCCGCCAAGACGCAAGTTCATAAGTTTGAAGCATAAGGTAACCAAAGCGACAACTCACGAAACACTGTGGGAAAAAAGTTATGGTGAAATAAAATAAACTTCATTTTGTACTGGAAAAATCGGCCCATATGACCAATAACGCTGAGCGGTCATTGGAAAGGATATTTTAAATATTTTAAATAATAATAAACTATTTTATTTTCTAAATCTTTCACTATGACGATAACTCGCAAATCGTTGAGGAAAAAAGTTGTGGTAAATTAGAATTTTCTAGTACAAAAATATTTTACTTTAATTGACCATAACTTTTTTATCACAACGATTCGAGATTTGTCGTCATAGTAAAAGTTGTAGAAAATGAAAAATACTTTCTAATACGCTATTAACTACTTACTTAACGTTATTGGTCAAATAGGCTGGGTTGTCTGAACCTCCTTTATCAAAAACAAAACAAATCAGGTGGTAGTGGTGGTAGGTCTCTGTCTAGCCTGAAAACTCCACATGGATGAATACCACCGCTTAATCTATTTCTGACGCCAAGACGCAAGTTTCGGTTTGAAGCATAAGGTAACCAAAGCAGTTACGGGCATGAGGCATTTTATCTTAGCACTCACAGTGACAACGCACTTGCGGTTCTGCATATTTGTTGCCGCAGATTTTATGGGCAGCAGTTACCGCTTACCATCAGGTGGGTTGTCTGCTCGTTGGTCACTGCATAGAATAATAAAAAAAGGTAACTTGAATAACCTACGTAAATAAACTAAGCAAGTCACTTGAAAACTATTCACATCACAACACCCCATAAATAATACTTTCTATACCATAACATATAACTTGCGCCCATTTGGTAGATTTTGAATACACGTTAAAGCACAGTACAAAGAACGTGCTACAAGCAAGCTAACATAATGCATCACTGCCGATACCATAACCTAGTCTGCGTAGAATAAAGTAAACAACATGTGCAATAATTTATATTTTATTAAGTACTACTTATGAAATATAATAACAAAACTCGTTACAAATTTAATAAAGCTAATCCTCTGAATTTAAACTGCTAATCCACGAGAAGTCCGATGAAGAATCATTACGAGCCGCATCCGTCGTAGTAGGGGACTCAGACAGCTCTGGTTCTGTGTTGTACCCTTCCAGGCCTCCGCTATACGGCGGCGGTGGGGGCGGCGAGGGCGGAGGTAGCGGTGCGCAGTACTGCACTTCATGAGGTTGGTGTTGTAGTAGATGCTGTTGTTCTTCTTGCGGGAAGGCAACGTAGCCATTACCATTGACAACTGCTTGCTGGTTGTCATAAATTCCCTCCAATGGAAGCAATTGGTGCTGATTATGAATCAGAGCCTGGGGCTGGTTTAGCGCCATCTCATATGGAATGGGAGCTGCCGAGTAATGTTCTTGGCAGACTTGCTCTGTATTGAAAACTTCATTGCCGTTAGCATCTCGAATCATTATTGAAGCACTGTTTAATTCGATACCAGTACTCGAGGCTTGGTTTTCTAACTGCTCAATGCGATCTCTTTTCTCTTTCATTCTTGGATTCTGATACCATATTTTTATTACTCGCTCGTTGATTTTGAGTGAGTTTGCCAATTCGTTGCGACTTACACGATCAATATATCGGTTTTTAAGATATTCATTCTCCAATACCGATAGTTGAGGTGTTGTAAACGCGGTTCTGATACGTTTAGGCTTCTTCACTTTGGATATGCCCCCGTTCGTGACGCCATTTTGATTCGGAGAACTGTAATTCAATCTGGGATATACACCGGTATTTGGCATATACCCTACCGAGGGTCTTGATGTACTAGGTGTATGTAATCTTTGTGGAATTGGATTGTAGTTAGGGCTATTAAAACTGGATGGGTATGAAGGGGGTTGTTGGTATATTACTTGCTGTTGAAAACCGGCGTTTAAATAAGACGGACCCTGAAAATAGAATAAAAACAGATTTTTCGATTTTTATAACGAATGATGGCAATTATGTGAATTTTGGAAATCAGATATATTAGAAAGTACATAAATCAGGCGCGACAAGGAAACTAACACTATACGCACTATAGGTAGGTCCATTATATAGGGGTAAGCAGAAGCCACATTATTCTACTTACTACCGCAGTTATTATTACCTCGCAAAATTTAAAGGGCTCAGCACAAGTACGACCTGAGTGGTTCAGTGGTCAACGTGCCGGTCTGCCACGCAAGAGGTCCCGGGTTCGAATCCCGGCCAGGCAGAAATTGAAATGATGAATTATAATTTCTGTTACGGGTCTGGGTGTTCTATGTATAATAAGTATGTATTTAAAAAAAATGTATATAAGTAGTTTATCAGTTATCTAGCACCCATAACTCAAGCTTTGCTTACTTTGGGGCTAGATGGCGCTTTGTGAATTTGTCCAAAATTATTTATTATTATTATTATTTACATTTAAATAGATAAGCACACTTTTGTTGTAACTATACATCAACATTAGTAGGTATAAGTAGGTATTATGAAACTTACCGGCACGGGTGCGTTCCCGTTGTCTCCAACGACCGGAGCGGCGTGCCCGCACTGGTTCTGACTGGCACCGTTGGTTTGAAAGTTTCCTGGGTTTTGCTCCATATTCACGGAAACACTAATAGTAACGTTCACTGGGAAAGCACAAAAGAAAGTGATGCTTTTTGTTGTTCATTTCCCGTATTTATGTGAAAAGGTGATTCATTTATTTCCTAAACGCCATGCCAGAGCTGTCGATTATCTAATTACCTGCGATAGTTAATTTCGTCGGTGCCGATTTATTAAAAAAAATGTTACTTACATTGGTTTGCTACATATTTTTTTGCACTTTATGTTCTATGCAATGCTTTATGACAAATTAAATACCTATATGTCGTAAATTAGGACAGACTCTACGCAGGGGCCAGCTCCATCAGAAGGTATGTTCGAGATAGTGTTTTGGAAATAGAGATCAGCCGAATAGTTTAACAGTGTTTTTAGGTAATAAAGCGTTAATACAATAAATACAGCAAACAATAAAATATTAAGATGAATTTAAAATAGTTATAGAAATTTATGAAAATTTGACCCCTCCTGCTATCAAGTTTAAATTAAACTAACGTTTGCACTTTATAAAACTATTTACTACACCATTTGACTTGATTCAGTTTTTTAATAGCAACCGGGGTTGTTCGTTTTTGTAGTACATTTTTTATTTCCCGCTTTTTATATTACCATGAAAGTGTAATAAGTGAAGAAATGGGAATTATTGCTAACTAACTTTAAATCGATCCTAAACGGAATATCCTAAAATATTCTAAATGAAAAATGCTAAGAGAAACCTGGTTTTTCAATATCTCTATCCCCCTACATGACATAGTTTGTCGACTTTAATGTTTTAATTTTTTACTAATTGGCGGTCATAGTCGCCATATTGAATTTTAATCGGCTTTAGTGACGCTCGCAGGATGAAGCCAAATATATAGTTTTAAGAACCATCAAAAATGGCCCATGCGTTTAGTCTCTAGACTGCCACAAAGGAACAAACATACATATATTCACATTACCCTCCTTTGCATCCCTTAGCGTCGGATAATAAGCAAAATTACAAATTATTAACGAACAGTAAAGCAAAGATAAGGATAAGGTAAGGGTGAGTGCGAGTAGGAGTCGCACCTTGAGGTTTCCGAATTAACAAATACAAAACATTCGTAGCGGAGGCCTGTTAGACCAAAACGTGCTAGAGTCTAGCACGTTAGTCTAGTCTGTTCAACTAAAATTTAGGTCTAGCAGGTCTAGGTCTACCTAAATTTTTGTTGAACAGACTTATAAACAAACATTTGCACAAGGCTAAAACAGCCTTCGGAATATGCAGTCGAGTGGCAAGGAAACAGTGGGGTTTAAATCTCACTAGGGTTACACTTGAAATTCGTATTCTATAAACGTTGGCGCCGCGGCTCGGCCGCACAGGCCGTCCTTCGATCCGTGGATTACCGCGGTTCTTGCGCATTGCCGACGATAGATGGCGCTAGTAGTTGTGCAGCGCGCCGACAATAGGTAAGGGGTCCGGAAAATAGAGGAGTGGAGGAGGAGAAATACGCTCATGTTATAATGTACCTTTATCTACACTCATAGCGTAATGTTCCAATTACATATTCGAAAACAGTTGTTTAAGGATACACTTTTTTCACGCCAGTCTATAAAATTTTAAAAAATTACTTTTTAATACAGCGTTTCCCATACTATTTTCTTTACAGCTTAAGCAGCTTAAGAAAACTATAGGTACAAAATTTTAGCATGAAAATATAAGTTTAAATAAAGTAGTGTATGCAACTGCATACAATTAGGTATTAAAACACTCGTGTCAAACTGTTAACTATGATACTATAATCTATTATCTATACACTATGATAAACAGACACTCATGTTTAATACCCCCTTTTATATGGCAGTTGCATAAACTACTAGTAAAATACACTCTCTAAAATAGTGGTCTAAGAGCGTAGCTTCTTCACGTTTAAAAAAAGTTACTGATACAGCCTTTTCATATGGTTTTGATAATATATGTACCATAATAGTAGTTTATGCAACTGTCATATAAAAGGGGGTATTAAAACATGAGTGTCTGTTTATCATACGAGGCGTAGCCGAGTATGATAATTGTTTGACACGAGAGTTTTAATACCTAATTATATGCAGTTGCATACACTACTTTATCTACACTAATATTTTTATGTTAAAATATCGTACCTATAATTTTCTCAACTTTACTGGAAGTAAACTGCCACGCATGAGGTCCCGGGTTCGATTCTCGGCCGGGCAGAAATTGAAATGATGAATTTTAATTTCTGTTACGGGTCTGGGTGTTCTATTTATAATAAGTATGTATTAAAAAAGTATTTAAGTAGTATATCAGTTATCTAGCACCCATAGCACAAGCTTTGCTTAGTTTGGGGCTAGATGGCGCTGTGTGAATTTGTCCACGAATTTATTTTATTTATTTATATTCAAAGCTATTGGCCTAGGCC